>JAGSMR010000035.1:2147500-2747500 GCA_029286605.1 Sericinus montela | reverse complement strand
ACATAAAAACTATAGAACAAACTAAAAATTAGGTTTTATCAGCTTCTACCTACCAGTATTGACATCAAAATATAATTATTACTTATTATTAGAAACCCGAAAACAAAAAGTTATACACATCTTAAATCTACCATTGACATTATTTAAATATACCATGACAATACAATTGTAGAAAAGGTGTACTGGCAACACTATTACACTGCACAAACGTCAATGCCACTTCAACTTAATGACGTATGTCATCTAGCAACGTACATGACAACGCTTTTATGGCGTAAATGATTACAACCAATAGCATCAAAAGATAGAACGTCAAATAATTTAATAAACAATAAGAAAGCAAGCAATTAAGATTATTATAGACCTGATATTGTGTTGTGTTCTGTGAATAAAGTATTACTAAAGTTTAACTTACATTTAACCTAAAGTGAAATAACTTGAACCGAAATCCACGTTCAGATTACGGATGGGAAAAGAAAACTGAGAACCACAACAAAAGTTTCACTTTTTTGCAATTCTCTTGGGGCGATGAACCACTTTGTCGATAGATCCACCTTCTCCGGTGACTGCTGCCTGTAATTGAGAAGACGCCATGGACGCTGGTACCGCATTGAGCTCCGCCAAGCATTCAACCTGATGATGCGCGCCGTCTTGGCCAAGAATGTGGATATGACCATCTCTTGTCCAGCAGCTGCTTATGCCAAATCTCTGTCTGGCTTCCATGAACACTTTGTGACGATCCTTAGTTAAAAATTCCGATATTGTGACCCCAGTACCTTTTAGTTTGGTTTTGGAAAACCAAACTTGATCACGAACAGGAACATCACGAAATTTGACCAGAACTGGCCTTGGCTTTTTCCCTGATCCACGCCCAAGGCGATGACATCTTCTAAATGAATTTTCGGACACACTAGAGAGCTTAAGCTTGTCCACCACAAGAGTTGTAACTAACTGAGATATATTCTCGGTCTTATTCTCGGGAATACCATGAAGCAACATTATTTTTCGTCGCCCTCTCATCTCCAGACGGTCGACTTCTCTTCCTAGAAATTCAACCTGTTTTTGCACAGTCTCAAGGGCGGCCAAGATAAACTTTCTAAAATTTGTAAACTCTGCTGACAGTGCCGATGCGGAGGCTACGTTTGGGGTGGTCTTCTGTAAGTCCTGTTGAAATTCATTCATGCGTGCGTTGAAAAGTTCTGACATTGCTGACAGTGATCCCTTAATTGCTTCCATTGTAATTTCGTAGTGCAGCGTACCAAAGTTGTGAAAAAATTATATGGAAATGTAAAACTGGCAGGTAGAAAATCACTACATATATTTATTTGGCATTAAAATGTAAAAATGTATTATTAATTATAAATTATTAACAGAGGACGAAAAGTATGTGTTATCTTATTCACTTCTACCCACGAAAAAAAAAATTAATTGTTTAATTGTTTGCAGCCTTATTTTATATATTTATATTATTAGAGAGACGACTTGCAGAATGTTGCGGAAGTCGATGGACGCAGGTTGGCTAGGGATCGTTTTTTGTGGAAAGCTTTTGGGGAGGCTTATGTTCAGCGATGGCACTCTTGATGGGCTGTAAATAAGAAGATTTACGTAAAAACCTAAAAAAATGTATACAGCAACCTAACATACCTTGAGATCTACGTTTGTGTGTTTAAGTACAGATATACGCCTAAAGGTGAATACAAAAGTAATAGCTAGCGAAGGTTTGTGTACATGTATAGGTGTGCGTGAGCATGCGTTCGTGCGTGCGTGCGTGCGTGCGTGCGTGCGTGCGACTGACCCCTGGCGGCGGCGGCGGCGGCGCCGAGCGCGGCGGGCCCGGCGCCCAGCGCGCCGAGCCGCTCGGAGAGCTCCATCACGCTGTAGTGCGCGTCCTGCACCCCCGGCCCGCCCTGCGACACACACACACACACCCTCCGCGTATTAACCCACCCTGTATACTAGTATTGGTAGGAACCTCGACCTAGGCACCGTGTGGTAACGGCATAAGAATATTGCCACACCCTGTCTTCCCTTAAATGTCTTAAGAGGCGACTAAGAAAAACAGTCTTGAATATCATAATGGCAACCGATAGATGGCGGAATAAACATCTCTAAACGTATCAGACCAAAATAATCAAACCGAAGATGAACAGCAACCTTTGAGGTGCGAGTTGTCTGCTACTGCGATCGCCAATCGGCTTGTTATGCGTGGCGATTATGGGAAATCCTGGCTATCGGAGAGGTCTGGGGTCTCGCAGTGGCCTTTAATAGGCCGTTAGGTATGTACGTATACTAGGATTTGATCGTGTTATCAGATGAAGTAATAAGCCCACTTGAAGTAAGAGGCCAGTGCAGTAAGGTCAGGTTCCTACTATGCCGTACCGGTAGATCAGCCAGTCTGGTAAATCTGCAGCAAGGGCTAGTTGATGCACAATTTCCATAGAATCTTCACAGCAGAATCTTCTTTGGCTCGGCCATTATGCTTAATTTGCTTAAATTTAGTCTGGTATAATGATTTACGCGAATACTACATATTTTAAATAAAACGACCGTCAACTTTATAAAGTTGACGGTAGCCGAAGGTAGTTGTGACAGCGGGACGTTCAAGACCTCAGTCCCCCCGTGACTACGGATGCTGTAAAGCATCCGAAACGTCGGGCTATGAAAATAGTTTGTAAAAACTAATTGAAAACGCGATAAAATCCGAAAATCGTTTTATTTAAAATTTAGTCTGGTATTTTTGAAATACTCATCCCGCCATCTACTGATAGGTTTTTACCATTTTCAAGGCCCTTAGTCCAAATTACCTTAGTACCTCTTACGACACCCATATTAAGAATTGGAGTAGTAAATTCTAACGCCGACATCATACGTATATTCATATTATAGCTAAAAAAATTAAAATCACTCCAATGATTTCAGAGATAACCCTTATTATATCTTCATGCAACTTTTCATTCAGTCTCGGTCGGTAGGCAGGGATCTAGACAATGTCCTGTTGAACCACTTTTAACTTTTTATTTAGGAAAACGTGAAAGATGATGAGCCTGTCGCCATGTTAAGTCTAAGCTAATGTTACAATATAATTATACATACATAGATAAATATTTATAAATACATATAAATGTCTATGACTCGATTACAAACAATCGTATTCATCACACACACATTTGCTCCCAACGTGATTCAACTCGTTGGCTTGGACATTGAGATGGCGACGGGCTCACCACCTGTCACGCTGTCCCAAAAATATCTTCCGTGGAAGGAGGGATCTAAACGACATACTTGTCTAGACCTCTGTCTACCTCTGTATTGAGAATAACGCGAAGATATATTTCTATATGTATAGTTCATAATAAGCGTGAGCGCGAGTCTCCTGAGGACAATGACCTCGCGTTCGTTGACCTCTAGCTCGTCAAGGCCAACGAACGCGACGTCGTTGTCCTCAGGTTATTGACCCCGCTCTCCGCGCCGCTATACTTCCCCGCAGCCGCCCGGGCAGTATTCCCGTAACGGGATTAACTCACCTGTGACAAATTGAGCCAAGCTTGCGCCAGTTGTGTGAGCGTGCCGTCGTCCTCAATATCCTGCAGCAGTTTCAGCTGCTTCCTCGCCAGGTCCGGCCGGTTCATCGCGAGCAGACACTGCAACGTGAACGCGCGCAGCTCCAGCGACTCCGCTCCGTGGAGAATTCTGTGAATCAATTAGCCGAGTGGCTGGGTGATTGGAATCTGAGTCATGTACCGAATTCGATACCCAGGTGATAGGCTCGTACCAATGAGTTTGAAACTTATGTACGATTTATATCGATGGCATGGATTTAAAGGGAAAAACCGGGTCACAACTTGTCACGGAGTCCAAAAAAATTGGAGATTGAATCTACTATTTTTAAAATACATATAAAAAGTTTATTCTTTATCAACAGACTGTAAATATCCACTGGACACAGGCCTCCCCCGTTCCAGAGGGTTTGTCTTAATCGCCATGCTTGGCAAGCGGATTGGCGATCGCAGGACCAAACGTTTTGCACTTTAGATGCTGCTGACCGTCACCAGTTTGCTGAATTTAGGATGGTCATCCTGTAATCTGTCGGAAATAACTTATTTTAAATAAAATAACAGTTTACATGTGGTTTATTCAAGTTGTAATAATCAAAATGGCGGAGATACATATGATCTCCGCCATTTTAATTATTTGATGAACACTGAAAATCAGTGTTCTGGTGTTATTTAATCCATCATGGCAATGCTGACTGGTACCTACCCTTTTTGGTCTTAGGAGATTATGGCTATTTTTCTTTATTTATTTTTGTAATATCTGCATTTTTTCTCTGTTTCTTCTAATACAATTTGTAATAGCGCCAAATAAAACATTACTTACAAAGCTAACTATTATGTTTTTAGTATTTAATTTTTTATTTATTAGTTTAAAAAACTATGACCTTCAATTGATACTTAAAGTTGTGCATCTTTCTACCAGGACTACATATGCAAGCATGCTGACTTACAACAAAACAACGATATGGAAAGGCCTTACTTGAGAGCAGCTTCATAATTGCCCTCGTGGTAGTAAATGGAGGCAGCGACAAGAAGGAAGATTTCATTTGTCAGTTCAGTGCCCTTCGCCACCTGTAAAATTAAATTAAAACCTAATAACTTATTCAATCTTTGCAAATTGAGCTCCATGTTTCAAAGTAAAAAGTTACGATAGCCGAGTGGTTGGGTGTTTTTAATCCGAGTCGAGTACCGAATTCGATGCCCAGGTGACAGGCTCGCACCAATGAGTTCAAAACTTATGTACGAATATCGTTGGCTTGGACATAAAGGCGGCGATGGGCTCACCACCTGTCACGTTGTCCCGAAAATATCTTCGGTGAAAGGTGGGTCAAAGGGACTTAATTGTCTAGACTCGACCTCTGTCTACCCCTGTATTGGGAATTGCGTGAAGATATTTATTATTTATTATTTTTATTATTATATATGCTGTAACAATTTTAGAGAGTATGAGTAACATGTTAAAGATTAAAACATGGAGGCACAATATGCATCTCATCATCAATATGCATCACCAGGGCGAGTTGCCTATATGAGCAACCGCAAAAACCATCACCACCCTCTACAAAAAAATAGATGTTTTTTATTTACCCTGGCATCTATGTCTGCAACTATAACAGGCTTGTTGGCTCCAGGGGAAAGGTAGTCAATGAGAGACTTCAGAGGCTGCAGCATCGGATCAGCCGTCTTCAACTCCTGCATGACAATTCTGTAATTGCCCTGTGCAATGTAGGCGCGATAGAGGAAGGCATCACGTTGAAGTGCAATGGCCGGTGATGAGGGCTGGAAATACAATTTTGATAATTAGTTAAAAGTTCTTTGGTTTTTTGGGTTTCTTTGTATTGAAATAAGATTAAATTGAGTCAAATAAATTATTTCCTAAGTAATTTAGATAACCACATATTTTTGAGACTTCATTAAACATGTAATTTAAATAAATATTTAAAAATTAATATCATTCTTTTATAAAATCTAATCTAATCTAATTGCAGTCACAATCCCTATGAACTTTGTGATAGCATAGTGTATTTTTGATACAAATGAAATCAGACAAGTTGAATGAGAACTTTTAAAAATTAGATACTTTTCTTTTTATTACATTAGATTTAGTTGGGAAACGAAAAAGCTAATGAAACAAAAGCTGGTAAATATAAATATGAGTTTACAAGGAAAGATGCTTTGCATAAGGGTTTATTAATCATAAGGCCATTAGCATTTTTGACAGTATACCAAAAACAAGCTTAATAAAATATTGAATGCAAATTTCTTAGTTAACATTAATATAGATTGTGCTCCACAGAAAATTGATTCTTAAACTTCAAACATATACAGGTACATATAAATTTGTGGGAGTCATTGTTCCTTTCTTAGCTCAACTATGTTAACGCTGTTTGAGGACCAAGGCCATTGGTGCACGCTAGGTAACTCATCCAGCATGTTGAAAACACCCGTGTTCGCTATTGCTTTAAAATACCTCCGCATACACATGTCACACTTTTATTAACGGAGATAAGATGTTAAAAATGCATCCCAATGCAAATTACACTTTGCAACTTTATTATTTGGAACAATCATTAACACATCTGGTGTGTTCAACCTGATCAACCATTCATCTTTGTGAAAATTTAGATTGGGCTTAGGAAAACTGTTCATAATATATAACTAGGGCCACAAGCTACTAGTTGTTGGTACCCACAGGTGAAGTTTTTGATATGTGGCAACTAAGTGCTGGAGTGTGAGACTGTGTATATAAATTATATTTACTATTATGGTTTGATTGGTAGTCTCTGCCCTCTATGTACACATCACATCAAATTATTATTTTTTATTTTATTATGTATATGTATATATTTATATTGTATACATATTTAATGTATTTTAAGAGGCCGCTGAAAATCAGGGCCGGCATGTACCTGTTAGAGCAAGTCTCATCCCAGCAATATGACTGAGTGGCTGTTGTTTTTTGGCACATTGTACTACCTCAAAATGGGCTACTGTTTTAAATTTTACATCTCGTAGAACTTAAATATATTTAAGTCTTTTATTCTACTGTTATATTTAATTTAAGTGCCAAATAAATGATTCTTTCTTTCCTACAAAAGGTAATGTCTGAAATTATGTTGTTTGTATTCACTCTTTTTATTTGGTATTTTCAAGTGAGGCTACAAAGTGAGCCTGACCTCTAAATTTTCAACTGTTAGGATCTCAACTCAGTGTGATTGGCATGTTTCTTTAAAAAACTATAAACAGTAAGTACAAACATTGAAACACGTCACCCAAAGTAGTACTTACAGCCGGCATGTATTTGTTTAATTTACTATATACAAAATATCTAGTAAGACTTACGTTAATACTCTGTGCTTCATTAATGGCCTGCTGATAGTTTCCAATGTAAAAAGCATTTTTAACGTCGAATAATTCATCAACATCTTGTTGCTGACGTGCCATTTTGCCTAACTGAACTGACACTGACAGATGACAATGACAGCAGGTGCTTTTTTAAATTATGGCTAACCAAAGAATTCTGCCAAGTATGAAATCTAAGAGACAACAAAGAGAGAAACTTGTATTAACAGTAAAACTATTTATAATAATAATAATAATATCGTTTACTTGCCAGAATGTAGGTACACAATTAAGGTTTTATCTTTCCATTTAACCCTTACATTCTACTACAAGAACAGCGTGCAAAATATTATTTTTTTTATATATTTATATATTTAAATAGGTATGAAATATTTTACATACTTTTTTTAATATATATGCATTCAATAAATATTAAGTTCTTCGACTTCGCCGAGCAATCAAAATTGATAATTTCAACTTTTAATTATAAGCTGACAAAACCTACATATTAGACGTAGGTAAAATTTCTTCCTTTTTCTATTTTTCCTTTCTTACATTACCTTCTGTCGAAACTCCAATGTTAAACATAGGTCTCTCCTAAGCCAATAATAACGGTCCTTACCCACTTCCTTCCATTCAATTCTAGTATTGTGCAGTGCAGATTGAGTGACGATATTTTACGTCCATGGTCGTCCTCCACTGTCTTCCACTCGAAAACCTTTTTAGCCTGATAATTGTCAGTTTTACAAACGTTAGTTAGATCTGACAATTACTTAATCAAAAATGTCAAATTATGTTTCAATTCTAGGATTTTTAGTCTCTGCCCTAGTTTCATAGATTGTATTCTATTTTGGTCCTTATTTGTCCATATTGGAATTTATTAATACTCGTCGTTGGATATAGCCGAGTGGCCTGATAGCCGAGTGGTTGGGTGGTCGGAATTTCGAGTTGAGAGACGCGAGTTCGATCCCCAGGTGGCAGTACCAATGAGTTTTTCAAAAACTTATGTACAAATTTCATCGTTGGCTTGGACAAAAAGGCGGCGACGGGCTCACCACCTGTCACGTTGTCCCGAAAATATCTTCGGTGGAAGGTGGGTCAAAGGGACTTAATTGTCTAGACTTGACCTCTGTCTACCCCTGTATTGGGAATTGCGTGAAGATATTTTTTTTTTATTTTTGGATATAAAATGTTGTTTCAAAACATTTAAGAATAGAGATAATACTATTGCCGGAATGATTACTATTTTTTTTCTGTAATTGTGTGAACTCGAGAGATACATAACAGAATAAAACTATATGGGTTTATGATCACTTGGTATTTATATACTGGTGTCGCGGGACCTACCTATTAGATGATGGTGTATTAAATTCCAAAGTTATTTGAGTACATGTCATGTCTGAGAACATTCGTTTTTAATCAAAAAAATATCCATAGCCATTGCGTGTCTGCGTAACAATAATAATAATCGTACCACCCCCACCATTCCCATAGATGTGGTGGGATGCAAGGGAAAATTATTAGTATGGCTATCGATGGCATGATAGACATGTCAAAAATTACCAGACTAAAACTGAAGGACTACAGCAAAGTGTTAAGCACTGCGATCGCCCGTGTGATTGCCTAGCATGGCGAATTTCTGCTTAACGAAGAGGCCTATAACTTTCATTAAACTTTAACAGACCGTGAAGTAAATAAGTTGCCGTGTGGTGATGGAACTCGAATCAGACTCGTACATTATCTTTGATGTAGACACTACGACGCAGACAACGTAACAGACTCGCCTGATGCGTAACTTGACTTGTTAATTTTGTTTGTTTTTCCAATGAAACAATAACGATGTTTCTAACATCGTTATCGTTTCACTGGTTATATGGTGGCTTGAAGTCCAATCCTGGGAAACATCAATACCTAAGTAGCAGCGGAGATCTGAAAGTTTTCCTTGGAAGGACGGGACAAAATTGAGCATACTTACTATTATTTACATATATATGTAAATAATGTAAGAGTCACGATAGCCGAGTGGTTGGGTGGTCGGAATTTCGAGTCGAGACGATCCCCAGGTGGCAGGCTGTAGTTTTACCAATGGGTTTTTGAAAAACCTATGTATGAATTATATCGTTGGCTTGGACATAAAGACGGCGACGGGCTCACCAACTGGCACGTTGTCACGTTGACCTCTGTCTACCTCTGTATAGGGAATTGCGTGAAGATATTTATTTATTATTTATTTTATATATAAGACATTACTAGCAGACCCGGCAAACGTTATTTTTCATGTAAATGATTAAAATGGCAATTTAAAAATAGAAATTGATGACAGAAGGGTCAAAATTTAGGTTTTATATATTATTTAATGCAACTTCTAAATATTTTAATTTTTTTTATATGATAATAAAAAAAAATTAAAAATATTTAAAAGTTGGTCACAATTCAGAGTTCCGAGAGAGACGACCGATTCTCAGACCTACCCAATATGCAAAAAAAATTCTAAGAATCGGTCAAGCCGTTTCAAACGAGTATATCTCCTAATACTAAGATACGAGAATTTATTGTCTAATACATGAGTATTAGATAATTATGGTTAAAGTTATGACAGCGAATTCTTTCATTCATCATTATTTTGAGAGAATATGGGAAATAAAAGTTGTTCTCCAGTTTTTATACAGACTTCTGGTGATCGTATTATCCGATGTAGTAGATAGCAGCCGCATATCAATGATTTTATAAAGTACCAGTATTGCTAGCTCTAAATAATTTATGCTACTTGGTGCATGGCTAATAGGACGCTGTGTTGGTGACAATGGACTGACTCATTTCACCTAAGTGATTTTATAGAGATTTGTTAGAAAAGCATAAGCGTCATGTTTCAAAGTAAAAAAAAAACGTCTCTAAAGTTTCGAGGCTTAAAGCTCCTCAGTAACTCGTTCTACTTATTTGTATTAGTAGCCAGTATATATCATAATAACATCCAGTGTTAGATGAATTTTAAATTGAGTTGGTACAGATAACTTATCTTGTTTTGTCTTTAATTTTTCTTTACTAGCAGTAAAGTGCAATGGAACTTTTTCTTTCAGTCAAAGCTGATATTTATAAAGTTTATGTATATAGTTATCATTTATTTATATATACTGAGTTACCGTATAATGAGTCTTCGCGAATCTTTAAAAATAATTTGTGATAAAATAATTGCATAAGACTACTATTTATAATACTATATAGACTAAATAGACAACTAATTTTAAGTTTTTTAAAGATTCACAGATAACGGCAAACTTACTGCACAAACAAACCTCAACAATATCCGTGTTCGCTGAGGATCTGGCTATTGCTATTTGCTGCGGTAAGTATCCTTGAAAAAAAAAGAGCACCCATAATGCAAGAGCATTTTTCTGCTCACATGTACACAGCCAAAAGAGTATTGGAAAATGTTATCCTTGAATTCATGGCGGTTTCTACTTGCGCTTCCAAGAAATAGCTTAATATTGTAATTTTACGACGATGATATTGTTCTATTTAAAGATAATGCTTTGAATTACCGACACAAACAGAGCTTAGCTTAATTTTATTAAAAATATCGTAAAAATAATGATAAACAGAATTTTTACATGATATTCCTTTGAAATACCTTTGTAATAATAATTCAAGCAGGTAAAGCTCGATGCAAACGCTTTCTTTTGTGCCCGTTTATGCATTTGTACTTTAGAAACTGCTCTTATCTCCATAAGTAATGTTTCCTTGGCGCACAAAGCGCATGGAACAATGTGATCGGGTGTTGAAATAGATAAGGTTAGCACTTCGCCAGGTAGTTGGTGCCGCGACCAGGTATAGTACGCACAATAAGAAGACACGTGCAGCCATCGACGAATGCAATGTTGTTTTTTTATTCAAGTACCAATATGTTTATAGTTGTTTGCTATGAAAAATTATACATTACAGATTTTAAAGTTAGGTGATTCCTTTTCTGCGTAAGTGTAGGAATCAGGATGATAGAAATGAGACTGATTTCTAATGTAATAGCCAGTTTAATAACGAGGCACGAGAGGCGTTTCTTAAGAGGTGTCAACGCAATCCTTCTAAAGAAGATTCTCAGAAAGCTATTTAGCATTAGAAATAAATACATATATTGACAGCGACAACTTCACATACATCGCTTCGATCCCAATGTAACATGCTAAAGCACTTTTGTTATGGGAATCGGAAGCAACGAAGGCACCACAAACACCCAGACCCGAGAAATTGTAGAAAAAGTGGTCTTCCTACATTAACCCGACCGGGAATCCAATCCGGAACCTCGAGATGGCGACACCTTGAAAACCGGTGTTAACGCCACTCGTTCACGGAGGTCGGCAGAAGGACTGTTACCTCGTTTTTTATCTTAATACAATTGGAGTGCTATGTGCTGTCAATGTTAGAATACTGTTAGAATACCAAACACTTTTTTCTAGTGGGTGCCGTATGAGTCGACTAAAGATCGCCTCAAAAGTTGCAATTGGTGCTGACACATCTCCATCTCAAAAAATAAAAGAAATAAACCAGACGGGTGACGGGAGTACAGCAGCGTGCAATGTGTGTTGTGTGTTACTGCGATCGCCAATTTACAAAGAAGGCGTTTATAGAAAATACTTATTAAAGAAGCCTTTTTGTGAGGGAAATCAGTACTCAATTTTCTTACTGAATGTTATCTAACTTTAAGTAATATTTCAAACGTAACCTCTTACTTCTTCTGTTTCCATATGTTTGTAGATTTTAGTAATCCCTTAACATCATGGATGAGGGTTCTTATAAAAGTGTTTAATCAATAGTTATAATATTTGATAAATAATTGGCGACCCGACAGCCCGGTGGTGACCTCACCTCCAAGTTAAAGGTTGAGGGTTCGAATTTCTCCAAAAACGGGGTTCATTTGTGAGATGAATATGAATGTATGCAGTGATGGATGTTTAAACGTTTATGTGAAATTTTATCTACGTAAATATATTCGTATGTAATTATATACTACCGTTAGGTTAAAATTAAGAAGGAGAGATGCTCTCCACTTAATATGTTGTCTCAAGCATTCATTATCTATACCTCTGCCTACGCTAGTTGCATATATAGGACATATACTTCACGCTAAGTTGGACTCACCCGCTTGTTTATCCTTGGGGTTTATGCACCGACGGATCTGCGAGGGGTGGGTCATTAAAAGCCCAAAAGAGAGAGAGGAATTTTGGGATAGCATGAGAGAGGTCTTGAATAAATGCGGAGAAATGAACGGATCGTGATGTTAGGGGACTTTAATGGGTGGGTTGGAGTAAAGCGTGATGGGTATGAAGGAGTACTGGGTACATTTGGGGACGAGAGAGTGAACGAAAATGGGAGAAGCCTACTTGAAGTATGCTTGAATGGAATCTGTGCGTGGCCAATACAATGTATGATCACAAAAGATCCATTTGTATACAAGAATTGAGGGTGAGTCTAGAAGTATAATTGATTTTGTTATTGTGGATCAAAGATTGAGGAAGAACCTGCTAGACACTCGAGCATACCGCGGTGTAGGCTTTGACACAGACCACTTCCTGGTCATAGCCCGAATACATGGCATCTTTAAACGGTGGCGACACCGAGGAGCCGAGCCTACGAGTGTTTTGGACAGAATAAAAGTGGAAAATCTACAAGAAAAGGATAAGAAAGACGAGTATGTAGAGAAACTGATAGAAAGTTTTAAAGGCATAGAAGAGATATGTGTGATTGAAGATTTGTGGGAGACATTTAAGAAAGGAGTCGTGAATGTTGCTGTTGAGGTATGCGGAGTAGCTAAACGGAGGAAAGGAAGAAAGAAGTATAATGTGTGGATGGATAAAGATGTACAAAAGGCTGTGCAAGAAAAGAAGAAAGCGTGGTTGGATTGGTTAGCAACAAAAGCTAACCAAAAACTTCAAAAGGCGACGAATGACGAGATAAAGGAAGCGAGAAAGAAGTATAAAAGATTCAAATCAGCTGCGAAAGATGTTGTGACTAGAAAGAAAGAAGAACAAAAGGATGATTTTGATAGGAGGCTCACTGAAGATTTCCAGTCAAACATCAAGTTTTTCTGGAAATCCGTCAATACAGCCAGAGGAAAAACCTCTACCTCGGAGCTGAATACAATCAGGAGTCAAGATGGGAGCATTATAAAAGGAGAAGAATATGTGTTAAAGAGATGGAAAGAGTATTTTGAATGTTTATTTGAAAGAGAGGAAGTGCAGGTACAACACCCGGCACCTTCCATGGTTAATATAAATGTTGGTGACAGTGAGATAAGCGTGGATGAAATAGTAAAAGCGTTGAAAAGTATGAGATTTGGTAAGGCTGCCGGATATGATAGGATTACCGTCGAGATGCTGAGGACTGGACAGGGCTTAGTGGCTAGTCAGCTGTACCGCCTTTTCAATATGTGCTGGCAAAATGGGCAAGTACCGGGAGACTGGTGCAAAGCCGTAATCGTGCCATTATATAAGGGAAAGGGGTCACGGCAGGATTGCGTAAATTACCGCGGTATAAGCCTTCTCAGCGTCGTCGGTAAATTGTATGCGAAAGTGTTGATTGAAAGGGTTGTGAATGAAACGGACGAAAAAGTATGGGATGCACAAGCGGGATTTAGAAAGGGAATGGGGTGTACGGATCAGGTCTTTTCCTTGCGGTGCATAGCCGAAAAGTGTCTGGCTAAAACCAGAAGGTCTATTGCACGTTCGTGGATTTAGAAAAGGCCTATGATAGAGTGGTGAGGAATGAATTGTGGTCAGCATTGTCCGTGAAAGGTGTCAGCAGTATCCTCATACGAGCATTGCAATCTCTTTATAGGGATTCCTGTGCTTGTGTAAGGATAAACGGGGCGTACACTGAATGGTTTAATATCGAAAAGGTGTTAGACAGGGATGTGTAGCGTCACCGTGGCTGTTTAATCTGTTTATGGACAATTGCTTGACAGATTTAAAAGAGAATGAAAGTGGGTTGAGAATGAATGAGTTACTCGTCAAATGTTTTCTCTATGCTGATGATCAAGTATTACTTGCGTCTTCAGCCGAGGAGATGCAGGAAATGGTAACTGCTATGAGTGAAGATTTTGTTAGGAAGGGATGAAGATGAATGTAAAGAAGACGAAAGTAATGGTGTTTGAAAGAGATGAGGTCATGACAGACTGCAATATAGTGATTGGAGATGAACAAATTGAACAGGTGAATGAGTTTGTGTCTGGGTTCAAATCTGGGTTCAAAGTTCACAAGAGATGGAAAGTGTGAGAGTGATATTGAAAGGAGAGTGAATGCAGGAAACATGGTGAATGGAGCTTTGCACTCCTTTATGAGCAGTCGGATGGTGTCTAACAAAGCTCGTTTGGCAGTGCATAGGGGAGGTTTGGTTCCGACACTCATGTACGGAAGTGAAAGTTGAGTATGGCAGAAGAAACATGAAAGCAGAGTAAATGCAGTTGAGATGAGAGCATTAAGAAGTATGTTAGGAGTTAAACTGAGCGACAGGATAAGGAATATTGTAATAAGGAAACATTGTGGTCTGAAAGAAGATGTAGTGACTAAAATTGGGAAAGGTATGCTGAGATTATTTGGCCATGTTGAGAGAATGAATGAAGAACGATTGACAAAAAAAGCATATAAGGCAAGTGTGAATGGAAGTGTAGGAAGGGGAAGACCTAGGCAGACATTTCGAGACCAAATCAGGGACGTCCTGAAAAAGGCCAGGTCAAGAGTACCCTGAATCGAAGAGAATGTATGAAGGAATAATGAAAGTGGACGAAGCGAAACAAGTATGTAAGGATCGTAGCAAGTGGAAAGAAGTGGTCTCTGCCTATCCCTACGGGAAAGAGGCGTGAATATATGTATGTATGTATGTATGTACTTCACGCAATTCCCAATACAGGGGTAGACAGAGGTCGAGTCTAGACAATTAAGTCCCTTCGACCCACCTTCCACCGAAGATATTTTCGGGACAACGTGACAGGTGGTGAGCCCGTCGCCGTCTTTAAGACATATACATAAAGACAAAAAAATATTAAAAAATAGTATACATTATACTGTATATTTTTTGTGGTTTATGCAAGGTGATCCGGTATTTTGAAGAATGAAACGTTACCTTTTCGTGAAAAGATCTAAAGATTTACTTAATTGGTATTATAATCATAGAAGGATTTTTCTTCTCAATTTTTCTGTTCCAAATAAAATAAGTAGCCTGCACAGCAGCGCTGTCTGGCTTCTTACTAACATAATAAATCGAAGTTCTGTTTCTGCTCCACAGATGGCGCTATAACTCCATAATCAGAGAATATTTAGATAAATGATATTTATATTTAAATTTACATTTACTGCATATTCAACACAAACATTTTAATTAGTATTAATAAATTACTTATTTGATACAAATCATTGCTTTCAAAGTAACCTAAAAAGACGTTAACTAAAAAATAGACTTTATTATCTTTCTGTTACGGCATGTTTTTATTTTAAAGCCATCTATTGACGCCAATGACTAACTATAACTAGACCACAAAACTGATAATATTACAATAACATAATAAGTAATAAAACTGTAAATAAAAAAATAAAACAATCTTTTGTTAAAACTAAATCATTTCAATTAGTGTTTTAAATTCTAAACGATCCGAATACAAAAACGGAACGTCTTATCGTCTCGTCTTATCTATTCCTGGAACTTTCACTTGAACAATACTTTTTATCGGGTAACATAATTTATTAGCACCTGTTGAGTTAAGACTATCCGAATTATAAAAAAAGAAAGGTGTGCAATGTCTGATAACTACTAACGAGTGAAATTAGTTTATTGGTAACCTTGTAGAATTAAAGAATGAAATGGACCATTTAGACGTTATTTGGCCGATCTTTTGTGCTCATACTATAGTAACTTTATTGCTTTAGTAATCTGTACCAAGAATCGCAATACCGAGGCACCTTTCTGTCTGTTTATTTCTCGAGTTTTGTTTTCCAAAAAAAGCTTGACTTATTTATATGATCTCTTTGTTGTTTATCTGCATTCATGGTGACGTATAGCTAGTAACTACATGAGTACTCAATTCGTGTCGTATATTAAACGCATTGGTTTCAAAGTCCAGTAGTACTGAGCTCCTTAAAGTTAATATATACCGAACAAAACAAATATTTTCACACATGTTCCCTATACTGGGGTAGACAGAGTTCTAGACAATTAAGTCGTTTCGACTTAAATTCTATCAAAGCTTATTTGGGTCAGGGTAATAAGGTGATGATGGTGAACCTGTCGCCGTCTTATCTTAGCCAAACGTACAATATATTAACAATCATACAAGTATTTACTCGAGTATAAATATTTATGTTCATCACGCAAACCTTTGCCCCTAGTGGGATTTGAACCGGCTGACATTGAGGTAAGAAAACCTGAGTGTTTGATAAATAATAATCAAAAATCATTTGTAGAAGCGTGCCGGACGATATCGAGTATATGCTTCAACTCTTGTACTTCACTAAGACTTGCGTCTTGTATTCGGGGCGGTGGCTCATAATTTTTTAATAAGCCATTAACCCAGATTCAATCCCTGAGCTGTCACCACAAACATATTTTATGGCAATTTACATTAGATAATGTGCCACGAGCTTGTCGGTAAAGGGAAACAACGTGTAGAAATTTCTGAGCAATTATAATTATTTCTTTTTCTTTATTGTATAGACAGCCAATCTACACAATATTACATAAATCATTTTAACATTTAAAGTAGTGATAGTAAACAAAAAATATAAATAGAAAACATGATACCCTAAATTCACTCCATGTTTTAAAATATTACAGTGGTAGACAGAGGTCTAGTCTAGACAATTAATTCCTTTGACCCACCTTCCACCTAAGATATTTTCGGGACAACGTGACAGATCACCATATGTCACCAGCCCGTCGCCGTCTTTATGTCCAAGCCAGCGATAGAATTCGCATTAGTTTTTGAAAAACTCGTTGGTATAAGCCTGCCACCTGGTAGTATGGTGGATCGAACTCGGGTCTCAAGAGGAGAAGTCAAGACTCGAAATTCAACCACCCAACCAGTCGGCTAATGCGACTTATTATTAAGATATAAAAAATAAAAATAAAAAAATAAACATCATTAAACAATTTTTCCGCATTTTTTTTCAGGTCTGGGTGCTTGTGGTACTTTCGCTGGTCTGATTCCATAATACAAGTGCTTAAGTTGTTTACTTTGGGATCAGCACAATGTATGTGTCATTATACACATATATGGATGTATTTAATTATTTTTTAAAAAATCTCTCATAGTATACTTGAGTGGAATGAAGGAATGAATGAATGAATGAATTTGATTTTGATGCAATTTGTAACCTTAAACTCCGAAACAAAAAAAAACTCCTTAACCTCCTTGTAAACCATGGAGGCTAAGGAGTTACCAAATTGCATCACCCTGATAAACTAAAGAAATTTTCCCATTTTGCACTACAAAAAAGCTGCAGTAATAAATAAGTTTTAATAGTCCATAAGACGTTTGGTTGTTGTCACGAGGTAACGACATATCACCATTTCGACTAAATTATAACGTCGACTAAATAACATGAAAACCAGACATTGAAAATGCAATTGACTGCCAGCGATTAACGGCAACCATTTAAAAAAACCTGTCCGAAATAAGGCGTACAGACAATACTTCCCATAGCCGGAAGTATTGTCTAAAGCACAAAGCACGGAAGACAACTCTTCCTTCGTTGGTACAGTGTTCGATCTTACGGGAGAGTCCTCTCCTACGGTTAACTTTTACGGGCGGTTATGTAAGTTTTTTACGTTATGTATGTATATATGTAAATAGCCAGTTGCTTTAAGATGCGGACTGCTATATAACGTCGTAGGTTCGAGTCCGGCATTCGACTATTGTCGTAAACCTCTCCAGACACAGGCGTTGTAGCTTAGTTGGCCAACATTAATACTTATGTTATTTGGCATTCCTTTAGTTAAAAAAATAGTTATGTAGTAGCACTTGCACGCCTAAGGAGCGCAGCTATAGTGACTAGGCTGACGGTATAACAAACGTATCGACTACATACTGAATTACTTACAGAATTATGTACAAGGGGCCTTGATAAATATCCACGATTTCATGAGAGACGTCGTGAACTCTCAATCAGGCTCCACAGGCTCTCAAGTACTAAGATCAGGCACGTCTTTCGTACAGAGTTGAGATTTTGCCCAGCATTGGGCACTCACTGGCTTCTAGTTTAGTTCTAACTAAAACATTCTTTGGGAATAAAGAGGGTCATGAGTACTTCGATACCAAGACGTGCATGTGTGAAGAAAATGATGAATCTGAAAAAAGGGAAAGGGGTATGTAAGGATCGTGACACTGTGCAATCTGTCCTCTCTGGCTAGGCACTCAAGGACTGTGCGTGAAGATAAGTTAGTAGTTAAGGAATCGGCTGGTGCTTAAAAAAGGGGTTATGCTAATAATATTATTTACTAATATTCCTGTTAACTCTCTTCTACGTTCAGCTGGGCTTGTAACTAGACAGGTTTAAGCCATTAGTCGTATAGCGAGATGGAACCTGCGTTATAACGTACCTGATGTAACACGGCTTTTAGCGTTTCAGTGAGTTTTAATAATATTGATATATCATAAATAGTTTATAAATATAAAAATAATTTATGGTAACTATAGCGATTTCTTCCGACAGTTCTATCCAACCGGTTTACCATGTTTTTTATATAAAAAAAAGTTTGTGACACACATATTTGTTGTCGAGCATTGGAAATCACCTTTTACCCTTCTCAGGTAATACTCAAACGCAACTACTTCTCACACAATTATTATGTTTTTAACCGACTTCAAAAAGGGGAGGAGATTCTCAATTCGGTTGTGTTTTTTTAATTATGTGTTACTTTATAACTCGGTTATATGAATACGGATTTATAAATTGTTTTTGTTTGAATTTAAAAATCTTCGGTTATTATTGAAGTATTTATGTCCAGAATACAATTGCTGGAACGAGCTGTTTCATATAGGTTACCCTAAATTCAACAAACTTAAATTGATTGGGTTCAAGGGAAAACATTAATTGATAAAAGTACTACTATTAATTGAAATAAGTGTTATTTTTCTTAATAATAATTAATTATAAACAAAACACAAACAAAATAAAATACAAAATCCCAAAAATGTCTCTGGTAAAAGATGGTTCGAAAGATTTAATAGTCTGGACTTCTGTCTGCCCCTTATCGGGATTAAGCGTTAAATTAATATTTCATATTATGTATAACAATTTAATATATATTATTTGTATTTATTTCTAAGTATGAACTTACAAAACAAGGTTTAAATCGCAATTAAGAGCACGCCGACTGAGTCGAGAGCAATAGCTACAAAATTATAAACAACAGACGTGTGCGACCACAATTAAAACGAGAACATAAAAAGCGACAATTTCGAGCAACCTACCTACAAAACAGCTTGTACGTTGCCCCACAAATGCATCCGCCAAGAAAATTATAATCAGCTTGCCATCGGAGGGGCCGGTGCAACGACAGATGCAAGCCGGGCCTGAGAAAGGCACTGCGCACAATGGTACCTTAGGGTCATTAGCAAACTGAATGAAATTTTTGCACGGCAAATTCTGATCGGAAGCTACTCCAAAGTTGGGGGACCTTTGCGGCGGTGGGAAAAACTTCTTGCTCCAATTTCAATACGTACACGCTTTGTTAGTGAACTCATAAAGGAGACTTAAGAGTATATAAGCATAAGTTATAGAGCGTTCCCGGCGCACGTATTGTTTATTTATAGGTTATTTACTTATTCAATATTGAATTTAAATTTTCATACTATGTTATTATTAATGGGTCATGATAGTTGAGTGATTAAAGGGATCGGTTACTGAAAAATAAAACATTATTTCTATCTTTTCTGAGACTGGGTTGGAATCCCGCTAGGTAGATATAATTGGGAGATATAAGTAAATATTATATCTTGTTGTCTGTGTAAATATTTACCCAGGCAAATATATTGTGCCATTGCCGCGGATTAGGCTCACCATCTCCCCTCCTCTTCCCAAATAGGCTTCGGTAAAAGATAGGTCAAAAGAACTTAAATGTCTAGAGCTCTCTCTACCCCAGTATTGAGAATAGCGTGAATGTATTTGTATTTGTTACCATCTATGTGAAGGATAGGAGACCAGCTATCTCCAGCTATCTTCATCCAGCATCTTTTCCCTCAAGTGGATTTCAGTAAAGGCGACAAAGGTCAAAGTCTTGAAAATGGCATCAACTGCTATCTGATGATTTCCATATCGAAAAATACCAGACATATATTATGCAGATTGGTGAGAGTGGCAGGGTTACAGGTACCAGGTTTCCGGTACGGCGATCGCCGATCCGTTTCTCACCTGCGAATTATGTATGCGGAGTGTAGACAAATAGAGCTGCAACCATAAAGCTTTCGATTTCGAGTTTAACTAACCTATGCTATATGAGTTTTACTAACCTATATTATATATAACTTTCATATGGTATATATAAAACTAATTTGTGTTGTATATGAAAATATGAAATTTTGCGAACGCATAACCAGCTCACCTGGTAACTGAGAAGAGGATTGTGAAAAGGGCATGGCACTGGTTACTTTACTCACGGGAAAAATACACAGAAGCACAAAACGCATGTACTTCAAGCCGGTATTCTACGAGACGTAATCGTAAAGCTGCAGAAACGGCGGGTTGGTTCTGCCACTCACAAATTATATGTTTGAAAATTTATACGCATAAACAAAATGTGTAGTCACGATGTGTTAATTTACGATTGGGTGATTGGAATACGAGGCAAGAAACCCGAGTTCGATCCTCGTGGGTTGGCGCGTACCAAGGAGTTTTTTTTTTTTTAAAAACTAATGTATGCTTTATATGGTTGGACTGTATATAAAAATGGCCCAAAATGAACTCCGGCGTAAAGAGGATCGAAAAGACCAAAATTATGAAGACCTCTCACTACACCTGTATTGGGAAAATGCGTGAAGATACATTGGTTAGCTGATCAAATAAAATCCAAGGTTTGTAGTGTTTGCAAGCAAAGTTCGTTTATTATAAAACAATCATCTCACTATCCATGGAAATAGATGATAACGAAATCAGTCGGCTTCTTTAAATACTGAAAATAAATCCGTATGTTTCTATGAAAATATCTACTTCCTTCGTTTCGCTTCGTATTTTTCTGAGTATTAGAGCAGAGGTCAATCCGTGGTTCCTGTTTACCTCATTACCGGCCGATAGCAAGTTGTTACGCAATTTATTTATAGAAAAGAAAGGTCAAATGTCAGTCAAATAAGATATTTTTTAAAGATTTGCTTTACCGAATGTTTAGGTTATTAGAAGGAACACTGCATAGTAGGGAGGGCGACAAAGTGAAAACTCCTAGGCAGAATAGGAGTCCACTCATAAGGTACCGCAAGAAAAATAAGCATATGTAAGTTGTTTCTATAATGTACATTTCGTTCCAGGTGAGAACGCAGCGATGAGTCACGGTCCACACCCATATTATACCTTTGTGTAGGTATCCAATGGGGACGTAGCGTGATTGTATGCAGTAAGGAGCTTTTGGGGAACACAGCGTATGAATATAGCTGTTACTCAAAGGCCTGTAGGGTACCTACTCGATTTTAACTTACCGACAACTTTTCAAATAATAATATTAATAAATTACTTCACGACCTCCGTGGACGTGTGACGCACATACCGCTTTTCACGCTGTCGATAGCACTGAGGTCCCGGGTCCGATTCCCGGTCGAGTCAACATAGCAGATATTTTACTAAATTTTCTCAGGTTTCGCTGTTTGCGGTACCATCCTTGTTTCTGATTTCATAATACACGTGTTTGAATTGCTTACTTTGGGATCAGAGCAATATATGTGATGTTGTCCCTATATATGTTATTTATAAAGTAGACAACTAAGTTCAATGTTGGTGAGGCTATACCCGCGACTTCGTTTGCCTGGTTTTCGCTGTTGTTGTATGTGGTGCTGTTCTAAAAATAAAAGTTAATTAATTTAATTTAATATAAATAATTTTAATTTAATGAAAAGCAATACCCAGAAAAAAAACCATCATAACACCAAAATCTCATGGTACAGCAAAACCCTCGGTTCGAATCCCGCACGTTCTGGCAGAAGTTTTTGTATTAACATTGTACATTTTAGATGATGACGACTCTGTCAGCGTCTCTTTGTCCAAGGGAATGATATAAACCATAATTAAGTATTGAAAAACCTCATTGGTACGAGCCTACCTCCTAGGGATCCAACGCGGGTCCCTGGTACGTTGCCCTCATAAGCTCCGGCGAAGTATGTGTCGAATGGACGAAATTTTCTAGATCTCCCTGTATTAGGAATAAGTAGGCGTGTACTAATGAGATTTTTCATAACTTATGTACGATTTATACGTTGACTTAGATATATAGAAGGTGTAAGGCTCACTACCGGTCACACACGTTGTCCGAAAAAAATATTTTCGGTTTAAAAAAAAAAACCCATTGATACTAGCCATGGGTATCAAACTCAGGTCTCCTGATTCGAATTCTGATCATCCAACCACAAGGCTATTGTGACTTTTATGTGTTTAATTATTTTTTTTTTTTAAAATATTCTAAAATTATTTTATTTAGTCTGTGTTAATATTAATATTTCAAGGACGTTAACTCTCTCGCTGATCAGACTAATCCGATTAACTTGTCTTATTTCAATAATTTTTCTTAGAAGTGAAAATTTGCTTTATTTTTTCGTAAATGCTAACAGCATTCGCTGAATTATTATCATCGTCTACTTTTAAATAAAGATACACATTATGAGTGGCCGTGCTTTTCGGCCATTACATTTAAACCATCTTATTTTTACCAAATAGTCACAATTTCCGATAGGTTATGCGTTCCGAATTCTAGTCAAGAGACCCGAGTTCGATCCCCAGGTGACAGGCACATACCAATGGGTTTTTTCAAAAACTTATATTTTATACGATTTATATCGTTGGCTTGTGGAAGGTGGGTCGTAACGACTTAATTGTCTAGACCTCTGTCTACCCCTGCATCAGAAATGGCGCGAAGTTATTTTTTAAAATTTTACCACCCATATCCAGCCTGTGGATGTCGAAGATACTGAGGTGACTAGGACTTTAGAATCGGCAAAGAGCTCCGATAGATGCTGACAACCACCTCCAAACTTACCAGAAAAAAATAAGCCGACCTGTGACGACCAGTGGCTTCTAAGGTGCGAGCTGTCTAGTTAGTAGTATTCTATTCTATTCTACTGCGATCGCTAAAACGGTTGCCAAGGGTGGCAACTAGGGGTCACCTATGAATTACGTCACTAGCTAAGGGGAAAAAGTGTGAGATTGCGTGCCAAAAGGGTGGGAAGTCATATCACTCGCCTTATTTTTTTAAAGTATACTAGCAATGCCAAATAACATTACTAGTTATCCTGTTAACCACGCCAACTAAGCTGCAATGCTTGTGTCTGGAGTTGTTAAGGACAACAATCTTGTCCGAATCTGCAACGTTATGACGATTCGCAATCCACGACCTAAAATTATGCTATTAACGCTGAATTGCATAAAAACCTGAATCTAAAGTTTCAAAACAGTAATTAAAGAATACATATGAGGTAAATGAAAATATTCATTTCATTGATTCATTTCAAAAATAGTCATGATAAGCGAGTGGTTGGGTGATCGGAATTAAGAGTCATGAGACCCGAGTTCGATCCCCAGATGGCAGGCTCTTACCAATGGGTTTATCAAAAACTTATGTACGAATTATATCGTTTGCATGTACATAAACGGCGACGGGCTTACCACCCACGTTGTCCCGAAAATATCTTCGGTGGAAGGTGGGTCGAAGGGACTTATTATCTAGACAAGACTATTGGGAATTGCGTGAAGATATTTTACTTTTTACATCTTCGGGCAATTCCTAAGACAGGTGTAGACAGAGGCCTAGTCTAGACAATTATGTCCCTTTGACCCATGAAGATATTTATTTATTATTTATAGATTTAAAAAAGCATAATATATGTCGTCACGCGAGACAAATTTAAAATACAGATCGTAACATTTGGGAGACGCAGTTTATGGACAGCATATGCTCCTTACTAGAGGTTATATCCTCCAGTGGATTGTTATAGGCCGTTATATATTTAATGTATGTAACCAGAACCAGCTCTGAACAACAAGTTTTAAATGTAAACTAATACCGGAACGTAGATGTTGATTATTTTGAACCGACTTGAAAAAAGGACGAGGACTCAATTCGGTTGCACATTCCTTTTTTTATGTTTCATAACTCCATCCTCATAACTTAAACTTATACATATAAAACCTCATTTGTAAGAAGGTTGAAGATTATTTATCATTATCACCTTCGACGACTGAGATGAAATGCCTCCTAGCTCATAATGACACTGTGTCTCTTCTTCTTTTCCTTCTTCTTTACAGCCTATCAAGGGCCTATGCTGAACACAGGCCTCCCCCAAAGTTTTCCCCACAGAACGAACCTGCCCTGCATTTCTGCACCCTGTCAACTGCATCCATCGACTTCCCGAATTTTGCAAGTCGACACTCCACTTCGTCAGGTGTCATCCAACAATGTGTTTGCCTAAATATACCATTTAAACCGGAACTATTTGGTAACAGAAATAGATAATGGTGCAAAAATGAACCTAGGTTGATACGGATCATAACTACAACCTTTAAATAAATATCTTCACGCCATTCCAATACAAAGGTAGACAGAGGCATGGACAGTTAAGCCCTTCCCAGTTAAGGACAATTAAACCTTCCACCGAAGACAAGATTTTTGGACAACGTGATGTGGTAAGCCCGTCGCCGTGTTTATGTCCAAGCGAACGACATAAATCCTACATAAGTTTTTGAAAAAAAAAAAAACCTATTCGGTACCAGCCTACCATCTGGGAATCTAACTCCAGGCCTCTTGACTATACTCGATCACCCAACCACTCGACTATCGTGACTATTATAAATGCGTTATAAACAAGCTTCGCACGTTTACAATACTTGGTTTCTCATACCGTCCCGTGTGAAGAAACGTACGGAACATCTGTCACATCCCGAGACGTCCGGAACCTCCCCGACACGCGCATTTAACATAACAATCACCATTCAAATCCTTCGCAACCTGACTTCCTGCTGGCCGACATTTCGCGCCGTATCTCGAATAATTAGGTGGTCGTTGAACTCAAAATGCACAGGAATTTGACCCTTTCTGAAAGCCTTCATTAACGGAACAAAGGAAGCGCCTATATACGTGTATAAATACGCAGAAAATTAACGGTACTACGGAAATATATGCGTTGAAATTTTTTTTATCGTAGCAAATTTAATGGAGTAAAGCTATCAAGCCCCCTGTTTCCGAGCGAAACCACAGACTTTCATTTTACCGGTAGACAGGAAGTCCAATCTCAAATTGATCATGTGCTTCCTTCGAGCCTTGTTTTACGGGATAATTTAAAATTCGATTTTGGTTTTAACAGTTTTATTGTTATAATACCAGCTAAATCTTTTCACAAAAAAGTCACGATAGCCGAGTGGTTGGGTGATCGGAATTAAGAGTCATGAGACCCGAGTTCGATCCCCAGGTGACAGGCACATACCAATGGGTTTATCAAAACTTATGTACGAATTATATCGTTTGCATGTACATAAACGGCGACGGGCTCACCACCTGTCACGTTGTCCCGAAAATATCTTCGGTGGAAGGTGGGTCGAAGGGACTTATTATCTAGACAAGACTATTGGGAATTGCGTGAAGATATTTTACTTTTTACATCTTCGGGCAATTCCTAAGACAGGTGTAGACAGAGGCCTAGTCTAGACAATTATGTCCCTTTGACCCATGAAGATATTTATTTATTATTTATAGATTTAAAAAAGCATAATATATGTCGTCACGCGAGACAAATTTAAAATACAGATCGTAACATTTGGGAGACGCAGTTTATGGACAGCATATGCTCCTTACTGGAGAGGTTATATCCTCCAGTGGATTGTTATAGGCCGTTATATATTTAATGTATGTAACCAGAACCAGCTCTGAACAACAAGTTTTAAATGTAAACTAATACCGGAACGTAAATGTTGATTATTTTAAACCGACTTGAAAAAAGGACGAGGTTCTCAATTCGGTTGCACATTCCTTTTTTTATGTTTCATAACTCCATCCTCATAACTTAAACTTATACATATAAAACCTCATTTGTAAGAAGGTTGAAGATTATTTATCATTATCACCTTCGACGACTGAGATGAAATGCCTCCTAGCTCATAATGACACTGTGTCTCTTCTTCTTTTCCTTCTTCTTTACAGCCTATCACGGGCCTATGCTGAACACAGGCCTCCCCCAAAGTTTTCCCCACAGAACGAACCTGCCCTGCATTTCTGCACCCTGTCAACTGCATCCATCGACTTCCCGCATTTTGCAAGTCGACACTCCACTTCGTCAGGTGTCATCCAACAATGTGTTTGCCTAAATATACCATTTAAACCGGAACTATTTGGTAACAGAAATAGATAATGGTGCAAAAATGAACCTAGGTTGATACGGATCATAACTACAACCTTTAAATAAATATCTTCACGCCATTCCAATACAGGGGTAGATAGAGGTCAAGTCTAGACAATTAAGTCCCTTTGACCCATGAAGATATTTATTTATTATTTATAGATTTAAAAGCATAATATATGTCGTCACGCGAGACAAATTTAAAATACAGATCGTAACATTTGGGAGACGCAGTTTATGGACAGCATATGCTCCTTACTGGAGAGGTTATATCCTCCAGTGGATTGTTATAGGCCGTTATATATTTAATGTATGTAACCAGAACCAGCTCTGAACAACAAGTTTTAAATGTAAACTAATACCGGAACGTAGATGTTGATTATTTTAAACCGACTTGAAAAAGGACGAGGTTCTCAATTCGGTTGCACATTCCTTTTTTTATGTTTCATAACTCCATCCTCATAACTTAAACTTATACATATAAAACCTCATTTGTAAGAAGGTTGAAGATTATTTATCATTATCACCTTCGACGACTGAGATGAAATGCCTCCTAGCTCATAATGACACTGTGTCTCTTCTTCTTTTCCTTCTTCTTTACAGTTTATCAAGGGCCTATGCTGAACACAGGCCTCCCCCAAAGTTTTCCCCACAGAACGAACCTGCCCTGCATTTCTGCACCCTGTCAACTGCATCCATCGACTTCCCGAATTTTGCAAGTCGACACTCCACTTCGTCAGGTGTCATCCAACAATGTGTTTGCCTAAATATACCATTTAAACCGGAACTATTTGGTAACAGAAATAGATAATGGTGCAAAAATGAACCTAGGTTGATACGGATCATAACTACAACCTTTAAATAAATATCTTCACGCCATTCCAATACAAAGGTAGACAGAGGCATGGACAGTTAAGCCCTTTCCCAGTTAAGGACAATTAAACCTTCCACCGAAGACAAGATTTTTTGGACAACGTGATGTGGTAAGCCCGTCGTCGTGTTTATGTCCAAGCCAACGACATAAATCCTACATAAGTTTTTGAAAAAAAAAAAACCTATTCGGTACCAGCCTACCATCTGGGAATCTAACTCGGGCCTCTTGACTATACTCTCGATCACCCAACCACTCGACTATCGTGACTATTATAAATGCGTTATAAACAAGCTTCGCACGTTTACAATACTTGGTTTCTCATACCGTCCCGTGTGAAGAAACGTACGGAACATCTGTCACATCCCGAGACGTCCGGAACCTCCCCGACACGCGCATTTAACATAACAATCACCATTCAAATCCTTCGCAAACTCCGACTTCCTGCCGGCCAACATTTCGCGCCGTATCTCGAATAATTAGGGTGGTCGTTGAACTCAAAAATGCACAGGAATTTGACCCTTTCTGAAAGCCTTCATTAACGGAACAAAGGAAGCGCCTATATACGTGTATAAATACGCAGAAAATTAACGGTACTACGGAAATATATGCGTTGAAATTTTTTTTATCGTAGCAAATTTAATGGAATAAAGCTATCAAGCCCCCTGTTTCCGAGCAAAGCAGAAACCACAGACTTTCATTTTACCGGTAGACAGGAAGTCCAATCTCAAATTGCTTCCTTCGAGCCTTGTTTTACGGGATAATTTAAAATTCGATTTTGGTTTTAACAGTTTTATTGTTATAATACCAGCTAAATCTTTTCACAAAAAAGTCACGATAGCCGAGTTGTTGGGTGGTCGGAATTTCGAGTCGAGAGACCGAGTTTGATCCCCAGGTGGCAGTACCAATGAGTTTTTCAAAAACTTATGTACGAATTTCATCGTTGGCTTGGACATAAAGGCGGCGACGGGCTCACCACCTGTCACGTTGTCCCGAAAATATCTTCGGTGGAAGGTGGGTCAAAGGGACTTAATTGTCTAGACTTGACCTCTGTCAAGAAAGTTTACCGTGAGACTACATAAGTTTTTGAAAAACCCATTGGTACGATCCTGCCACCTTGGGATACTACTCGAGTCTCTTGACTTAACTTAGTTGAAGTGGTTAAAATTAATATTAGTAACGTTATTTTGCAATGTTATTATTCTTTTTCTTGTAAAAAAAAACAATATTACCGTGAAAGGATTTAAAAAAAATATATCTTCACGCAATTACCAATACAGGGGTAGATAGAGGTCAAGTCTAGACAATTAAGTCCCTTTGACCCACCTTCCGCCGAAGATATTTTTCGGGACAACGTGACAGATGTTGAGCCCGTCGCCGTCTTTATGTCCAAGCAAACGATACAATTCATACGTAAGTTTTGAAAATAAATTAATACGAGCTTACCACCTGGGGATAGAACTCGGTCTCTTGACTCAAAATCCCGACCACCCAACCACTCGGCTATCGTGACTTTAATTTTATATCTTTTACATTGCTTTGAGATTTTTGTGATGTTTATCCCACCATAAATCTATGACTATTGCAGACTTCTCTTAGTCGTCTTTTGCGAAATCCACGAAAAAATAGATGTACGCACTTTTACGCTGATTCATTCAAAAACCAAAATATATATAAACAAATCCATTACTTTAACACCTCATAAAAAATAAGGTCTTGTCCTCGTATGTTTCGGAAGCAGATTTGTTGGTTCCAGCAATTGGTAATTTTAACAACAATGCCTATTCGAATCCTTTTTATTTTGACGCAGTGAGAAATCCTGTTTTATAATCGGTTGCTTCCGTTAATTTTGAACTTGTTTCTGTTCGGTAGTATTGTTAAGTCTCCCTTCGGAACTGTTAATATTCTGCTTAACCGCTGTTAAGTGAACAAGGAAGCTTATGCATGCATAATACAGATAAAAATGGCATGATTCTTAAAATATTAAAACGAATATTAAATATCTTCACGTCATTCTCAATACAGAGGTAGACAGATGTCTAGACAATTAAGTCATTTCGACCAACATTTCACCAAAGACATGTTTTGGCACAACGTGACAGATGGTGAGCACGCCGCCGTCTTTATGTGTGTCTTAAAATATATTTATGCATATTCCCAATACTGGGATTCATTTGTGCTGCAATAAAACCTTTGAAGGCTTTAGTAATCTCGAAAATTACACTATCTCTTAATACTTTAAAATAGCTAATCGTGTTTATAGACATACATTTCTGAGACACATAATTAATTATTTAAATAAAAAAATCTATTTATTTACATTTGTGTCTTAGAAATTAATGTGACGATTTGGAAGACATCAGCCAGGATTCGAACCCGCGTCCTCTGTCTGTCATACCGTGGCAATGTCATACATTGCTATAGTTGATTTTTTTAATTTCCAATTAAGCTTTAGAAATTAATAAAGTTGTACGAAAGATTTGAAAGATATATATACTTTAATTGTGATTTAAATTTTAACTTCATTTAAGTATTAAAAATGTATAAGAGTGCCATATATACAATACAACAAAGCGATACCTTGCTATTCACGTACTTTTTATTTAAAATTTTATATACAAGAATAGAAACGTTAAATGTACGCAAAAGCGTTAATGTTTTGGGGGCGGGAAAGCTTTCCACCCGGACTGTACCAACAAAGGATGTATCTATTGATTGACTGTAAGCTATTAGACAGATGACGCAGAACCTCGGACATCTCCTAAGATATATGGCGTACTAGCGTACAATATAACTCAGCTGTCGCATTATGTAGACAATGAGGCACTCACGCAAGAGTGCAATGTAAGACGTCCGGTGTCAATTTGCTGTCAGCGTGGAAGTTTCGCACTAATAATTGCCCTTGGCTACCGACTTTTAATGCCTATTAACAAACAAAAACGTATCTTCATGCCATTCCCAATATAGGGGTAGACAGAGATCTAGACAATTAAATCCTTTCGACCCAACTTCTACCGACGACATCTTTTGGGAAAACGTGATAGTGGTGAGCCTGTCGCCGTTAATGTCTAAGAGAACGATGTAAATCGTACATATGATTTTTTTAAGAAACCTATTGGTAACAGCATGCCTCCTGGGAATCGAACTCTGGTCTCTTGAATTCTGATCATCCACTCGGTTGGTGTTTTTGTGTTCTTACGATCTCTGTGGAAGAGTAGCGTACCCGTTTTATGGTTACGCTAGCACCGAGGTCCCGGATTCGATTCCAGGACGGATCAATTATCTGGGGTTTGGATGTTTATGGTACCTTTGTTGTTTCTATATCCATAACAAAGTCTTTAGCTAAATAATTTCGGATCAGAGTAATGTATGTGATGTTGTCCCTATCTACGTATGTATTAATTAATTTACTTTTCTTTTATAATATAAATTAATGTATTAAAGATGATGAGAATGAGAATGAGTTAATCATTATTATTTCTAAATATGTTATTTAACATGTACCTTATTTGTTAAAAAAATTATGAAAAGAGTTTCTCCGGGGTTTCGTATAGAGGAAACTCATTACCAAATGGACATAGGTGAATGAATCTGCTCATTATTGAAGGTGAAATAATGATTAAAACCATAATCTTAAAAGTGGATAAATTAGTAAGCGTCTGCAGCGAAAGAGTGAGATGTGAAGACGTCAGGCATGGCATGGCAAATATAACATTTTTCCTTCTACACGCATCAGTTTAAATTTTAAATCTCTCTTTTTAATTACGCTTTTAGAGGCGTTGGCGACTTCAAAAGTCATTCCAACTTTCGACTCAATGTACAACTTTACAGCTATGAAATATTAATACGATAGACCTTCTCGCACCTGTATAATGTAATTTTTATTAAATTTTAAAGCATGTTAGTCATATGTCTTCGGTGGAAGGTGGGTCAAGGGGACTTAATTGTTTAGACTTGACCTCTGTCTACCTCTGTATTGGGAATTGCGTGAAGATATTTTTTTATGTTAGTCATGCTGAACTTTTGTTATTAAATCTTTTTCTTCTTGTATAAAGAGTCGTCAAGTAAAAATATATACTTGTAACTGAAAAAATCTTTCATCTAATCAATCATAATCACTTTTATTAGATATAAATGTGTTTTATATGATAACACAACCTTAGATTGGCAATTAATCAAAGCTAACGTAACTTATTACATTCTAAAGCCCTTTTCTAGGGCCCAGGTAACCCTTGAAGGATTAACGGCGTTATATAGGGACAGTCAATAAAGGGCTATTTCATGACAACTGGGGGACAGCCGCTGGAAATATCGTCTATTCCAAAATGAACCTTGTTTTTTTCGTCATGAGTTTGAAGTCAAATGGCAATTTACATATAGTAAAGATCTCTTGATAAGAGGTCCTGGTGAGACAACGGTCCCGGTTGAAATCCCGGGCTCAGCTGAAACCTGCTTTTGCAGAGCTTAAATAGATTTGGATATCTGCATGTCAAATTTTGGCCAAAACACTGGATTTTTTAAATAGACTGATACTGACATCAACACTGTGTTGGTATACAAACTGGTGGTTGGTAACAAACTATTGAAACTAATACAAGAATAATCCAGATGACAAGATACAAGATGTTCGTATCTGTCAAATTGTTGCTTCATGAACTGGAACTCTGGACATTTATTTTGACAAGGTGCTGATATTCAGTGAATTACGGAGATCAGTGCCCCATTATTTTTTAATTATCTATTATTTTAACGTTTAATATACATATTTATGGCATATGTTATTTCTTTTTTTAATAATTTTCAAAAGCGTTTTGCCTAGGAAATTATTCAATTATATAATGCACGATGTGGGGAAAAGAGATAGCAGCTATTGAGATAGGAGAGAAGATTACGTTGAAGGTCAAATGCATGTCATTTCGTTTTCGTATTCCGTCTATGTTTCCTCGGTTTCATACAGAAAACAAACTAGACGCTGTTACCTCCATGAAACAGTCAACTAACAATGTTAAAAATATTTTTGATTTAAATGATTTTATATGCCTAGAATAATCGGCCGAAGATGGGCAGCAGCGTTTGAGGTGCGAGTGGTCTGGTACTGCGATAGCCAATTCGCTTGCCAAGCGTGGCGATTATGGCAAATACTCCCTATGTGAGACGCCTATGTCCTGCAGTGGACTTTAACAGGTCGATATGTATGTATGTATATGTCCAGAGAAACAAAAAACAAAACAAAAGAAACAAAATGATACATATAAGCGACATTAAAGAGTCGATATCAAAGTTTTTTATGTTTACGCACATGTTGTTTGCCGTGTGGTATCGACCTAACCCTCTTTCTTCCCAAGAATATCGTAAGAGGCGACTTTGAGAAAAACCTTGTCTTGGAAATGTCATTAGCTACCGATTGATGGTGGAATAACTTTCTTGATATCTGACTAAAATTTGTAATTAGCAAATATGGTAATTAGATCGACAACATCCTGACTAGGCGCTGCGATATTTTCAAATACTTTTAAGGGAGAACCCTGTACCCAGCTGTGGAATTTTACCGGTTTTTATGCATGTTTTACTACAAAGGTAGGTATTTTTGTCGGTAGGTATGTTATGTTCACAGAAGTTGTACTCAGTAAAATAATAAATAATAATGCATGTAAAAATTCTCACATGATCGGTTAATGGCGGATAATAAAGTCACGATAGCCCAGTGGCTGGGTAGTCGGAATTTCGAGTCAAAATACCCGAGTTCGATCCTCAGGTGGCAGGCTTGGACATAAAGACGGGCTCACCACCTGTCACGTTGTCCCGAAAAAATCTTCTGTGGAAAGTGGGTCAGAGGGACTTAATTGTCTAGACTAGACCTCTGTCTACTCCCTGTATTGGGAATTGCGTGAGTTTATTTATTTATGTATTCATTATAATAATAAAAGAAAACGTTATTTTAAATAACACAAGACAATTCTAAAAAAACCGGAACAAGTGACTGCATGGAAGTTGTTTGATAGTTTAAAAATTGATTTCCCATAAATGAGACAACACATCCGCCTGATCTCGAATGAGAGCGGTGCAACGTTCCCGAGGATTCGGGTACAGTGAGATACAGATGTTCATGCGATTTTGCACAAAACCGATTTAAAGAAAATTAAAAAAATTTAAAAAAAATTTAAAAATTAGAAACAAAGAAATATGGTACTGGGCTGCAAAGAAGGAGTCCCCACCTTTAAAATCTGCAACAATATCTCTTGCTTGGGTGTAGTAAAAGACACGCCTTAAAATAGTATTAATAGACTTTAACCAGAAATGAAAAAAGGCGTATAACATATGCCATTCCTATAGCTATACTTAATGCTAAATAACGAGAAGTATTTATAAAATAATTTATGTCAATTTAACATTAATTTACTTGAATATTTTGTGACAATTAACATCAAATTGTTGAGATACTAAATAAATTAAACCTAACATTAAAATTAGTAACAAAAATTAAAAACATATGGCTTGGAAAACGAAACAAAAAATGAATAAAATTATTATAATTACTATAAAAGATTAAATCCATATAATGTATGTAAATAAAATAAAGTTAATATAAATAATGTGTTAAGATAGTACAATTATAATATTTATTTTTAAATTATTTTAACACATGTCTGTCACAGCAGTATCGAGTATAGTTGCAGGGGCGCATATCAACATTGTTTAGTGACAAACCTTTGACTGGAACATAACCAACCCTCTTACCACAGGCGACTATGACAAGCGTTATGTTTTCACGCATTTCCCAAAACAGAGGCCGCAGGAGGTCTAGGCAAATTAGAATTTTCCATCCGCGATTCACCGGGACAACATGACATTAGCTTGGGACAATATGACAGGCTGTGGGCCTCTCGCCATCTTTTATTTGAAATCAACGATATAAAAATTCCATAAGTTTTGAAAAAAAATCATTGGTTTTGCCTACCTTCTAGGAATCGAACTCATGACACGAACTCCTATCACCTAACAACACAGCTATCGCGACTCCAAGTTATATTTTCTTTATTTCTATTAGACCAACATCGACAGCAACAATTATTACATACTTTAGCCTTTAACTGTGAGCCGGTCGTTACGTTCGCGACTGTACTTAGCAAAAAAAAAACGCGTCGCTCACAATAGAGCGCCTCGCATCTGCTATCCGGCGTTTTATAAGCAGATGTTCTTAAAGGGCCCAAGTAAAAAAAAATCACTACCTGCGTGCACTCATTGTCGTCCGCACTTACTCGAACTTGAGACCGATCGAACGATGGTGACAAAGGGATCTTAATGCACGGGCCATTCCCGCAATACACAATGTTCCTTGAAATTTAAAATTTCTTGACTAGTGGTGTTATTCTCAATACCTAATCTCCTAAACTAGGTTAGTAAGCCCAAAGTTCTTCATCCGTAACTAAAATTTGTCACATTCGCCAGTCTCGCAATTTTCGTGCAATTCGCAAGCCTTTTCGTTATTCAATTACCAGGAACACTTTTTATGCACCAGTCATCGGTTTTTGTATTTATTTATATCTAAATGCATACCGCTGATTCGCCATTCTAAAATCCCCAATCCCAATATGGGTTATTTTTTGGGATAAAAAATATTTTACCAAATTTTATTAGTTCGTAGTTCGTCTAGAAGTTCGAAGTATAAACATTCAAACAAGTGTTTTCGGTATTTATAGCTTCCTTAATTACTTATTGTTTTATTTCTGTCGCCATTTTCAGCCTCGCTGCAAGTCCATTAATTTGTACGGCCAAGAAAACTATTACCTATTCTTAAATAAAGTATAATAATATGTTAAAAAGTATATATGTTAAAAAGTTTTATTTCAAATTCAATTTATTTGAAGTATCGCTAAGAGAGTTTACAATTGTTAGCAATATTTAAATTTATGTTTACATCAAAATTCGCTGACTAATTGCACACATTGACAATAAATTTATATATATACACACACGTGTACCAATACATATGTAAATTTACATATATTCACACATAATGTAGATATAAATATGATTAAAAACAGATTAAGGTTCACCGACAGTGTTAAAATTTTTTTTTATTTAAAATATGGCAAAGAATTAGAAAGCAGGTCCAAATATTTAATGAATAAGAAACAGAATTCCTCGCCCAGTCAAAACTATGGACACCAAGTTATAAAGAAATCCACGGTTTTCATACGCCATTCTCATACATTTCTATAAGGTACAAGGAGATCGTAATTGTGTTACTTGTTCGGGCGGAAAGCTGGGTCGCTCGTACCCTTGATTTTTTTTTCCCAATACCAATTGTTCAATGGAAAGGTAAACAAAGCGTGATAACTGGGAGATGCAATAATAACACACTGGTAATAATAAAAGGTTTTTTTTACGCCTATGTACGTAGTAAAGAAACGCCGAAGTCTATTCTTTAGAAGATGGTCTTTCATTCTACAAAACTATGCTATTTTGTGTATAAACGGGTGATGTTAAAAAATATCTTCACGCCGACTCGATTGTCTATACCACTATCTACCTCTGTAGGTAGATAGTGGTCTAGACAATCGAGTCTTTTCGACCCACCTTCCTCCGAAGATATTTTTTGAGATGTGACGGGTGGTGAGCCCTTCGCCATCGTTATGTCCAAGTCAACTTAAGTTATTGAGAAAACCTATTAACCTTAGGTACGAGCTGTCCCTGGGGATTGAACTCGGATCTCTTGACTCGAATCCCGATCAACCATTCGGCTGTCGTGACTATATACGATGTAAGATCTGATTTTATTCGTAAGAACACAATGTATGGTATATTACATATATGTAGCTTGTTTGTTTATGAAACAATTAAACATCGTATATACTTATGGATATATTTAAGAAATTTTTTCAATCATTTATATTGCAAACAAAAGATATTGACATCTTTATGCCGTATCTATTCACAATGCTGGGGTAAACGGAGGTCTACACAATTAAGTCCTTTAGACCCACCTTTCACTGAAGACATTTTTGGGACAATGTGACAGGCGGTGAGCTTGTCGCCGTTTTTACCAACCAATCTTGTCAATTGTACATAAGTTTTGAAAAACCCCTCGGTACGCCTATCATCTGGGGATCGAACTCGGGTCTCTTGACTCGAACTCCGATCACCCAACCACCTCCCAGTTACCACCCCACCCAACCCAACCACTCGGCGGTCGTGACTCTCGGTATAAACAAAGTATGTACATATATAAATGTTAAAGGTAACCGAAGTTTATATATTGGCTCAGTTGAAAAGGATGTGCGCTATGAAAGATAATACCACGTTGTAACTCGATCAAGGCGTGCAGCCTCCTGGTACTATTAAATAGGTATATTCAATTTGTAACTTAACGACTTAGTAAAATTCCTATGATATTTAGGATGAAATTTTTAAGAGACATTATTTACAGAAACAAAATATTAACAATACTTACCACCTGTCACGAAATAAGCTTCGTCGAAGTTTGTCCTCCTCTGTCTACAACAGTGTTGGGAATATGTGTCAAGATATTTATTTATTTATGGAATTTTCGAAAATTGTTGTTTAAAAAGGATCCTGAATATTTTCTATAGCATTTTATATATTTTGTATTACATTTTAAACCTTTTTCTAAGAAAGGTTTTTGAAACATGTATCGGTATGAAAGAATGAAAGTATTCTCAAGTATGTATAATATACAAATATCATATTTATTTATTGTGTATGTATTTATTGAGGGTATTTGTGTATACGTATAAAATACTATAGTATGCATGTAAGTAATGTAAATGTATATGTATGTGTATTGTATTTATTATCATTATATTATAATTTTGTATTTTTTCCTTAAACCTTTATTTTTTTTTAAATATGAGTTTTGCGCGCATCCCTAGATTCTCTGCACAAACCAAAGGTAGACTGGTAGAGAATGCCTTTAGGCATTAAGTCCGCCGTTTTTTACATTTTTTTATGTGTGCAAATAAAGCTTAAATAAATAAATAAATAAAAGAAAGAAATTTCAGACCAAAATTTTAATTACCTCCATACATAAGTAAAAAAGTATTTAAAAAAAGGAAAGCTACCATATATTTATATATATTCGTAGTACTTATGGCCATTGCTGAATTAAAAAATATACAAAAATCTAAGTAACCTAAAAATATAAGGATATTAGTTTGTCATAGTAAGCTTTTCAACCCTTAAGAGCGTGTACACGGAGTCTGTAAACGTCAATTAGTCCTGACTGTGTACCAATGTAGACGAGTTAGGTAAGGAAATTGAGTTACGGCGCCTGCTCATGGGGCAGTGCTTTAATTGGGCAGTTAATAATTCAATTTCAAGATGACAAGCCGTCTATACTCTGGCTGCTTAACAGAGATCTTCTTCTGATCTTATGTTATTTCTCAGAGGGATAGAATTCTTCTATATATTAACCCAGTTCTGCATAGCCTGCATTGACTACTGAGTACTTGTGATGACATATTAATCAACGCCACAGACAGCATTTTTAACTTTCTCACTTAAGTTTTTACGATTTAAGTTTAATGAAATAAAATGGCTCATTGTCTCAAAATACATTACGTCTTCAGAACCGCACAAATAAGACAATTATCATTGAAGGCTTGGTAACCACTGAGCTACAATGTATTTTTAAGTATATTATTGAAATAAAAAAAGTCACGATAGCCGAGTTGTTGGGTGGTCGGAATTTCGAGTCGAGAGACCCGAGTTCGATCCCCAGGTGGCAGTACCAATGAGTTTTTCAAAAACTTATGTACGAATTTCATCGTTGGCTTGGACATAAAGGCGGCGACGGGCTGACCACCTGTCACGTTGTCCCGAAAATATCTTCGGTGGAAGGTGGGTTAAAGGGACTTAATTGTCTAGACTTGACCTCTGTCTACCCCTGTATTGGGAATTGCGTGAAGATATTTTTTTTTATATTATTGCCGACTAGCAGTCTGCGGGGGGGTCCTAAATTAGTGCGTACGGCGTGGATACATGTGTAACGAGTGACTGACTTGCTCGTACCAACATAGCAATGACCTTGCACTTGCTAATTACGTACTTAGTTATTTATTGCGCATTAATTTAAAGCAGGAGCTTTTATGTTTACTTTAGGTACTACGGAAAACTACAGACTAAATATACCATACGATATAATGTAGCTATTACCATAATTCTTTTTAAATTTCAGACTTCTGCGAAAGCTTAAAGTGGCTCAGGAGGCGTGAAGCGCTCGATGTTTCTTTGGATGTTGGAATCCGTAAACAAAACATCCACAGCAGAGCCAGAGTAACCCATATAGCCGTCGCCGGCCATACAGCACGTAGAATAATTCTCGAGTGGCAGGCTCGTACAGGCAAACGCAGTGTTCGACGACCCCCCGCAAGTCCCAAGACCCACACAATACTACGGAGAATGGATGCAAGCGGCACAGACTGTTCTATCTAGCAGTCTTTGGAGAAGGTGTACATTCAGCAGTGGACGTTTAATAAGCATTTATGATGATAATGAATTTGGCGCTTGGTCGTATGTTATCGACGAAGGAAGTTGTCATCACTTCCCATTCCTTACTTAATCAATCCTTCTTAAGGGAGAAATCTAAGTCAATAGCAATAGCAATATCAGCCAATTTGATACGATCGAAATAAGATTCACCCGACACTGGAAGTTCAAAAGTGTACATAATAAATAAATATACGAACGTTATTCCTAATACAGGGGTAGTAGTAGAAGGAACTGAGTTCAAGACAATTAAGGCCTTTCGATCCACCTTCCACCAAAGACATTTTTGGGACAACGTGATAGGTGGTGAGCCCGTCGCCGTCTTTATGTCCAAGCCAACGATACAAATCGTCCGTAAGTTTTTGAAAACACCAATTGGTACGAACCTTGAGAATCTAACTCGGGTCTCTTAAATCGAATTCCGATCATCCAACCATTACGCTATCTTGTAAAGTGGACATACATATATAGAATGCGATATTACTACGCAGTAAAACCCTACGACGTACATATTACGCAGAATTATTAACGTACGTAACAGGTACTGTAGGGAGAATATCAAATTTACGTCGCACTCAATGTTATAAGAGTTTCGGTCTGTCCTTTCGACCCATCTTCCTCCGAAGATATTTTTGGGACCACGTGACAGGTGGTGAGCTCGTCACCGTCTTGCTGTCCAACACCTTTGTCACGAGCTTACCACCTGGGGATCGTACTCAGGTCTCTTGACTCGAATTACGATAACCCAACTAAGAAAAAGAGTACAGAAATTTTTAAATAGTCGTTGACTCTTAAGTTTGCTAAACAATCTTTTATATAGTTATATAAATAACTTTCTAATAGCTTGTTTCATTAAATAAGTAATTGACACCTGGCGTATTTGTATATAACACTGAACCCCTATTTTAAAAGCGCATTACGATACTCCAGAACTTTCTACGGGTTTCTGTTTCCCCTGACCATTATAATTTATTTCTCTTCAAGGCGAGATTGAAAAGGTCCTTTCTTTTAAGTGAATACTAAGCTAGACCTCACAAAACCGTCTAGACACTCATTCATTGCCTACCACAGAGAGGTACGCACTTGCTTCGCTCTTTTATACAAACTTACAACGTACTTCAGTTGATGTGATAAGAAGTTTTAGTTAATTTATTCATAAAATATTCCTCATTGCAACCTCATTGCCTATTTGGTGATGACTCTATAGGTTCACCGCCTGTAAATAAGCTCACCACCTGTCATCTGTCCCAAAAAATGTTTTCACTGAAAGGTGGATCGAAAGTACTTAAACCTCTGTCTGACACAGTATTGGAAATGGGTTGAATTTATTTTATTGTTTAGCAACATTAAGTCAACGTAAGAATTTTTTTATATGCACTTATATATTTCGTCTCATAGCGGCGTACAATATGCCATATAACTGCAGGGTCTTTATCCCCTTAAAATTACGTAAAATTAATATTGACAAGAATTAGTCTTAAACAGATATTTTAAGACTGATTCGCCATAAGTCATATAAACACAAACGTTTCATAAAGTCCCAGATTCCGATTGATCTAGCAATATTTTCGATATTACCGTAATTAAAATCATTATCACATGTATATTAAACTAGTTGACACGACAGACAGATTGTCCAGTTAAAGTTAAATTACATTTTTTCAAAATCATTTTGTAGATTTTAAGTTATAGAAATAGTTTCAAATAATTTATTTATCGAAATAAGAACACACATTCCTGTATCGATCGGCATTTTTTAATCTACCGCCGATTCTTAATAAGGTAATAATAATTCGTTACTAACGGAGAAGAAACAAGCGAAAGAAACTCCGTAGATGTCCTCTGTTTTGGTCATTTTTTTTTTTAAGTCGATACAAGATTAAGATGTTCTTTTCTAGAAATAGTTTGGCAGCTATCATCTCATTCCCTGGGGTTACTGTCATCAACGTATTTCTGTCTGATTGTTATATACTTACAGACAAAATGTTACAGAAAATAGTAGTGTATTTTTTCCGATTTTTGTCATGGATTGACCAAAAATTTTCGGTAACACAAACTCCTTACACTTACGAACTAATTAAACATTCAACAAACACTGCGTTCTCTAGTGGTGCTATGGCGCAGCACCACTAGAGAACATATGACAATTAGTTTTTGATTATACAGAATATATAAACATCTTCACGCCATTCCCAATACATGTGTAGACAGAATACTAGACAATTAAGTCCTTTCGACCCACGTTCTACCGAAGACATTTTTTGGGACAAGTCCAGATGGCTGGCTCGTACCTATGGGCTTTTACAAAACCTATGTACGATTTAAGTGGTAGGCTTGGATATAAAGTCGGCGTCGGGCTCACCACCTGTCACGTTGTCCCAAATAATGTCTCCTGTGGAAGGTGGGTTCGAAGGGACTTATTTGTCTAGACTAGACCTCTGTCTACCCCTGTATTGGGAATTGCGTGAAGATATTTATTTATTTATTTATTGTTTTATATGGCTTTCATTATCAACAAGATTTTTTTATATCATGTTCGTACAAAAATAATAATACGTGTAGCTGTGTGTGTGTATTGTGCTAGCCCACATTTAGACTGGCCTGAAATAAAAAAAAATATTGTTTAACAACAAACAGATACAGACACAAATCTGTATATATTGCTTGTTAAAAAAACCCTTAAAAGAGGTCTATTGTAAGATAGAACATTATAATGGACAGATGGGTGGAAACAGGTCTGCATTTGCAATACCTGGGCTGTTAAGTTTTTAATATTCTCATATAAATAAAAAAATATTATCCTTCTTTTCATATTGTATTTATCATTATTGATATATATCGATTATTCATAGAATGTAAATAATACTGTAAATATAGAGTTACAACAAATGTAAAGATTGAACCTCAGAATTTTTTGCTGATTCTGCTCTGAGAAGATTTTGTTAATCGAATAAAAAAGTTTTATATATATATTGACTTTGAAAACTGTAGCGCGTTGAAGTCAGATATGATTCGCTGCCTTACTTCTACGTAAAATTTTGAACTTAATAAGTGTCAATGTACTGCGTAACGTAATTTTAAATGTAAAGATAGGAATCTTTACTAGGAAATAACGACTGTATATCTTAACAAATATACAGTGTTTTCTAATTTCGCCTACCCCTTGGAGAACGGTACGTGCATAAGTTATGATTGTGTTGACTTGCGTGCGTGAGTACCTGCGGCAAATCGCGCTACGGCCAGGGCGGGCGGAAGCTGCGTCGCATCCCGCCTTATTGCAGTCGCGTTTACCCCCCTACCCGCCCGGCGGCCCCTTCCCCCGCACGCGTCCCCCTCGGCACCACGCGGGGCGCGTGCGCCCGCCGGCCGGCGACTCAGTTCACCGCCGCGCCGCGACAACACCACACGTGCGTACATGACCTAACGCGGCGATTAAAAACGATCGAACGCGTTCCACCAAAATCAACTGTAGTGACACGAGAGGGCAACCTCTCGCAGCCGACAAGATTGCTTCTCAAGTGGAAATGCCGTCGAGCCTTTTCGGCGAGCTGGGCGGCGGTGGCCTCGTCGAGGACCAGCGCGCCTTCCAGCTAGCACTCGAGCTTAGCATGCTGAGTTTGGGCGAGACGCTGCCGACTACGAATTCCCTGGCCAGCCCCATCGGATTCGCGCCGCCGCCTGATGACCGCGCTAAGAAGTCGCAGAACATGACCGAATGCGTGCCGGTACCGTCTTCGGAACACGTCGCGGAGATCGTCGGCAGACAAGGTATGAGGGGTTACGAAGTTGAGATTGAGGTTAGCAGCGGTGCCGGGCGAAATTCTTCTTCGCATCCCTTACATAAGGGCGCACGTGTCGCGCCGGCTCGCTTAGGTTATGTTAGATCATACGCCACCCCAAGAGAGTCCGTATCATATTATTACACTCAATTACTTTTTGTTTGTTTACCCTCGTAAAATTTGTATCGCAATGTGAGGATTACCGCGCGCGGGTTCGGTAATTTTTGTCTTATACATATAATGTAGTTCTCAGCAGTTTATTTCATATGTAACGAATCTGTGTACAATTTTGTGACACCCAACAAATTCAATTCTTTATTCAAATTCAAAAAAATCGGAATTCTAAATTCGATACGTAGCGTCTCAAAATTGGTTTTTAAAGAAAAAAGCATTGGATCTAATTAAGAGGTTAGAATTCAACAAAAAATTATACCCTTAGGGATGTTCATTCTCTTTTACGAGCGTAAAAAAATTCCGACAAAGGCTGACGAACCGAACCTTATCTCAAAGACTAATTTTTAAAATGTGCATCCGATTTGCAAAAAAAAAAAACAATACAGGCCACAATTTCTCGGGAGAAATGCCTTATTTTTATAACGAGCATAGACAAATTGTGTTTTCTTTTCAGGTGTTTATTATGGAACGTAAATGTTCGTTGCATGATGCTCACCACTATATATGAATTTAAGTGAGTAGTACGGTATTCGTGTAAAAAATGTGAGCTATTTTATTAGCCTTTTTGTTATAAGTGGTACTTATCATTCCGTACATCATAAATCGAAACAGTATGTTTTTATGTTTTCCTTGTAGTTATCAAAAAGGTATCCTTCAACGATTTAGTAATTGTTAAATCTATATTTATAGTATAATTATGTATAATCCTATTTTAAGTAGTCACAAAACAACAAATAACGTCCTATTTTAATTCAACGCTTATCAATTTCTTGTCTGCCCCTACGACGGTATGTCGTTTAGTATCCATCACCTTAAAGTAACAGTATCTAAATAAAGCATGTGTAGAACTTAAAAATAGGGTTGCCAAATTATTTAAATAAAAATATAACGTTATTTTGTTTCTCTTCGGGCGATCCGTGCATCTATTGTTTAATTTGGTTTGTTCATGGTACTTTCGACACATTGCAAGATTTATGTTGTTAGAAATATATTAAGTAATGTTTGCATTAAATAAAGATAAGGGGAAGCTTGTTAGCCCATTTTTAAAACTTCGATTTCTTCAAGAACGACCTTAGATAGTCTCGACACACATAATAATATATACTTATGGTAATATAACAAGACGATCAATAAACTGTCTAGACCTCTGACTATACCAATATGAAATTGAGAGTGTATTCGTATATTTCTAAAATGAAAAAAAAAAAACAATTTGTTACGTTATTTGTGTATGGTAAATTATTTTGAAACGTTTAGATATTTTCGAGTATTTCGAGATATCGATTAATTTATTTGCTTTTATTTCAATGAAAATTTCAAATTCTGTTCAATGTCAAATTACATAATTAATATATGTATAGTACCAATTAATTAAAAAAAAAACATCGTGTGTCTATGTTATAAGAATGGCATGATTCGATCTTTGGTTAACAAATCGTTTTAGATCTAGCAACCCTATCCAAAACTGATAATAGTGGCGCGAATGTTGGTATATAATTTAACGTACAGAAATGGGTAATTAGTTTAGTAGGCGTCGTGAATAAATTTCGGGATATCTTTGAATCGACCCGACACTCCGTCACGCATTGCCGAAAAGTCGAGTGTGACTGCCATTGTATTGTTGGTTGTTGGCGGATTTAAACGGGGCTGCGTGTACAGACGCGATAAAAATAATAAAACATTTCAAACAAGCCTGATATATTGTTGTAAAGCAACAGAAATATGTTTTGGCGCCATTATTCTTTGACCAACAAAAAAAAAAAACCTCTAATGTCACAGAGTCATTCAATAGAGTAAAATGTTTCTGCGATGTAAGTATAATTTTAGGTCGCAGGGCAAAGACAATCAAATTTTCATAATCAACTCTGATCTCTTATTAATAATCCGGATATATCACAGTCTAAGATTCTCCTCAAAATAATAAACTCTTTTTTTAAATCTGTATTATGTACCTTCATAACGAGTTAAAATGTTTGAATAGCTTTACCACATTAAATATGTTATAACACAAAATAAAACAAAAATAATTCAGTACAACATAAGTATACCGACTCCAATTATAAATGTTACTTCCATATTCTTTGTCGCTTCAACTGTACGAACTACACATACGGCTACTATGTTTACGGCGTACGCTGAGGGAGGGCGAAATATACGGGGTCAATATACAGAGTAACTGTCGCAGACGAGTTGCGTGTAATTTTGCTTGTTTTCATTCTAACGTATGTATGTAACTTCGCCATCTCTGTTACTCAGAGCTGTAGTATAGACCCAGTTTGCATGATCGAATATGACTTTTTATTAGACTTAGTTTTGTTTTAATTTATTAATCATTATCTATTTCTTTTTTAGTCGTATTTTATCATCTAATTGTCATACATACATATCGGCCTGTTAAAGTCCAGTGCAGGACAGGCCTCTCCCATAGAGAGGATTTGCCATAATCGCATCGCTTGCCAAGCGGATTGGCGAATGCAGTACCAGACTCGCACCTCAGACGATGCTGCACATCTTCAGTCTGAAAATTTTGATCTGATATTTTTAGAGATGGTTATCCTGCGGTCTATCGGTTGCCATAACGATATTCAACTTTATTCTCCCTTAGTTGCCTCATCATCGTAAGAGGCGACTAAGGGAGAATAAAGGAAGTGGCAATATTTTTACGCCGTTACCACACGGACGGACACAGACCACTAATTATCACATATTACCAAATACTAGAAATCCACAACAAATTAATTATTTCTAATCCTAGACGCAAAAATTACTAATAAAGAGAAGTTATTTGCATCTTTGGCGTTTACATATTGATACAGTTGCGCTGTATTTTATGCGATACATAAAAAACATAATCTTTTTTGTTCTAAAAAAGATACCGAGCGGCAAAGAATAAAAAGCTTCCCGCTAATTTATTAAATTAGGGTAAACGAGCGAATCGCAACACTACAATTTAATTAAACACTGGTATCAGGAGCTCAGATGTTTGAAAGGATATTAAAACGAGTCTGAGCAACAGTCAGTTGCATTCCGTTGAAAACTTTTCCCATAGCAAACTACAATAATACACAATTATAGTGAACTATATCGTTGGTACATTCCGCTGCGTTTCCAGTCGAAGCTCGTAAAGGCTGAGCAAAAAAATCCACCCGCACACTTGCAACCTTGTCTCAATATCGAAAGCTGCATTCGGTTAAAGAACTTCGCTCGCCGTAGCTTGCTGCCCTTTAAAGTGACAAGGTGGTAAAGCGTGCGTTGTGTTATGTGGGTTGCATCTTTATATTTAGGTCGTTTCGTTTCGTGCATCGCCGTTCGAATGTTTTAGTTTTGCGACGCAGTTTGTTTTTACTTTGGGCGGCGGGAATTAACTGTGCTTTGGCTTCGTATTTGTTTTTTTTAACGTGAATATGCTGCATTTGGTAATAAAAATTAGACAGGAGCCTTAACTTTTTTTAATGTTTTCATTTAAATGTCAATAGCTTTAGGGTTCGTACTGCGGAACATAACGTCGCAGTTTCGCAATTCTATTAAAAATCGCACGAGTATTGTATTGTGGCGAAAAGCGAAATATATATTTGTAGGGGTTATGGGCATGTTAGTCTTTTTCTTAAAGTCGGAGAAATTAGTGCATGCAATTAATATCCTGATCAGACTGATTCCAATAAGATGTCTGTTAACATAACTATCAATGGGCGCGACTTCAGTCGCTCGGTTTGAAGCCCTCTGAATCTGAATGAATTAGGTTTGAATTTAAACGTAAATGGTTAAATTACTAGTATTAAGAGGTCATTGCCGCAAAGTTTTGTAACATACGTAACAAATGTAGATTTCCTAGCTCCCTGTTCTTGGATGTTCTAAATGCGGGAATCAGAACCTAAAAAATAATTATGGACATCGAAATGTGGCGATGTAACCATCAAAAAAATACCAGGCGAACATAAAATAGACTAATGAGCAAGGAAAGATTAAAAACTGGCTATTAATCAGCCCTGAATGCAAATGTTATTAAAAAATAATTGATAAAACAATTACGTAACACATGGAATATTAGAAATACATTGCATGAGGATTTGCACTTATCGGCACTTTATAAATATGTACGAAAGTATAATGGCAAATTACAAATAATTACTTATTATAGTTCTAAATAACCTAAATACACCTTATTCTTCAGTTTTTGTAATGTAAAGAATAGTCAAGTTTCTCAAGGACCCGATAATATTCAAATTACTTGTTATAATAACAAGATGGTCCGATAACAGAGACCTTCGTCTTTAAGTAATAGGGCGCAGTAGTCAAAATGTTGCCAGTATACACTGAGCGTTCAACAACTTGCCAGTAGATCGGTACAATGTTTTCTGGGTAAATAATAATAATTTTATACTATCCTATTGGGATTATAATTGAAGATAGCTTAGTAAAATTATCGGCGGTATGGGTAATGGCTTAGGAATATATCTAACAGAAAAGCCTTGAAAATATCAACGGCTACCCAACAGTATTAATACCGCTAGTATACTGTATAGTTCATAAATCTGCACTTACCAAGTTTGTCTAATAAATATTTTATTTTCTAACATCTTCCTCGAGTGTGTTTCAGGCTTAAAATATTCATGTTTACGTACCTACCCATTACTCAAATTTAGTATCTTCATGTTTAATTTCTATGGGAGGGCAAATCTACAGTAAAAAACTCAAGGTGAAGTACCAATCTTGTATTCTCGATCTGTCCTAAAAAGACTACGTTTCTCGAAGATCAAAGCTATCTTTTTGTCGTCCCTGCTTAACCAGTTTACAAAGGAACAGTACAGAAATCGTAGAATGGTAGAAATTCAATACACACTTGGTTTACAGAGCTGCTCGTCTTGTGCTCGCACTTAATCACGAAAATGATTTTTGCAAGGGCCGCCGTGTGCGTCGACGCCTTTTATTTCTGTCTGGATTTTTATGTATGCGTTGTTCTCTATGTCAGCAATGAGAGGCGGAATAGATTTTTTTTTCAGATTATCTGCTTTGTACTAAAATAGAGGGATTTTTTTGCAAGTTTGGAATATGTTTTATATCGTCTGGACTGAAAGTAACACGTATTAACAGCTTGATTTTTTATTTAGATGTTATAATATCGATGTTTTATTTACAATCGATCGACATCGATGTTTTTATTACATTTATCGATATGAATATCGGAAGAATATTTATAATTACTTTTCGTGATTCCTTCGTCTACTTTCATTTTACCTCCTGCAAACAGCTTTATTATCCATGCCTGACTTATTCATAAATACAGTCTCAATGGCAGACTTATTACGTTTTGATATATTTTTTTCTGAATAATTACACGGACGTCGGAAAGTAATATCCGTATTACTAAAAATAAACCGAATATGAGTAGAATATGTTGGAAATAATTGCAGTACGGAGCTGGTGTCTGGTTATACTAAAAAAAATAGTAAAACGACAGCTTCGACTGTCTGTGTTAAGGCAGGTGCTTCTGCATGACAAAGGACTAATTTCAATACAACATACATTTTAAATTCCTCTCAAAACATAATTACGACCTTATAACTACGCACTTTCAATGACATGAATGTAAAGTAAGTACATCCTTTTTGCTGAAACAAAATAGTTCGCGATATCGGTCTCTCGTGCTTTTGTAATAAGGCGGTTGCCTGTGGCAGAATTGGACCTTTGTTTGTACGGAATGACATGTGTTTGAGACAACGCAATATACCAAAAGGAGGTTGTTTAAAATTCTCGAGTTTACGCGCGGACACGCGGTGACGTCACGTCCGGCCGCCGGCGGCTCGTGTCGCGTCGTATCGATATCGATGTTCGATTGTTTCGATGCCGATCGGACCTCCTGTCGGCGCGTTTGATGTTTCGATTTGTAGTAGTAGCGTCTTGTAGGGTCGTGCGCCTTGCAAGTTTCGGCGTTTGTCGTAGCTGCGAATGTAGGCAGTGTAAGAACACGATAACGGGTGCTGAAAGTTGATGTTGGTATGCTTAGTGCAATTCGCATTTGTCTTATATGATTGTGTTTTTTTTTCTGATTTTATTGCAGATGCTTATGGCATGGCCATAACGCCTATCTATATGTATGCGTATACGCTTACGAAACACCTGGATATAGAAAGATTTGATAGATTTAACTAATTTTCTTATTTTATCTTTATTGTTGTTACATCTTGTTCTCTGTGGCGATGACAGGGATTATGTGTGAAGATATAATAATAATTTTATACAATCCCGGCTAAGAAGCACCAAAGGACGTAGCTAATTTGTCGTCAACCAGTAGCATTGTTTTCCGTCTAACATCCAACTTGTTCCCGGCCGGTATTTGAAATATGAAGTAGGCCGTGGCGAAGTTCCCGAAGCGTCGCAGTGAGTAATCCATCCCCGTCAGTCACGAGCCGGTTTCAGTGACGACCGTCGAGACCGGTTCTACATCATTGACTGCCAACCCCTCTCTCCTTGCCTCCGCTCATCAACTTGATATACACGTTTTTTATAGTAACTCTCGATTTTGACGATTCACTATTTGAAAATTACAAGTTTCAATTGTTTCTAACGCTATTTAATTAAACAATCGATTAAATTTTCGATTGAAATAATTTAAAAAAATACCATAGATAGGTACAACATCATAACATCTCTCTGATCCCAAAGTAAATAGCTAAAGCACGCATGTATGAAATTAAAAATAGAAATGGTACCACGCTCACTCTGACCTAAGACAATGTAGATAAACTGGTTACATTGAACCCGCCGGGAATCGAATACAGGACTCCAGAGCTGGCGACACCATGAAAACTGTACGCCATTCGTCCACGGGAGTCGTCATTATGATCTTTAATTATGTTATATTTTCTACGCTAACATTTTTAAAGCAGTTTACTGCGTACTTACGAAAATTTATAAAGATAAATTATACGAAAATATGTAAAAAAATAAATTATTCGAAGCAACTATCCGAAAAATAAAAGATGTTCAATTTCCTCATGTCAAAACTAGATTTAAGTGTCGGTTTAACTTAATTGGATTACACAGTCTTTTATGGCGTAAAAGATGGAAACAGATACAGAAGTGAACTAACACTGAAAGCGATGAAAGAGAAAATAATCTAGTAAAGCACACGTAAGAGTGGAATGTACTAAGAACGCAACACCGGCTAGGCGGTGAGAGGGAATCTGCGAGATTCGCAGTGCGGCCCAGCGTGCGTTCCGGTCGACGCCACCGCAGTCAGGGTCAAGGCTTCGGCTCCTGCACACTTCTGTATGCCTGATACGAGCGGTGAGCGCTCTGCACACCTCGATTGAGCGGAAATAGAGTCGCAAATGCGAATCTGCTAAACTGTTTTTTCTCAACGACCAGTAAATCACATTTTTACTTACTTTATACGAATCGAATATTATCTGCTTTGGAGAACCATTTTAAATGTCAACGGTGAATTTAAAACTTTTAATAATCGCTAAATTGGTTGTTACGTGTCCTAACTACTTACTTTAACAAGATTACACAAATCTCTTCTATCCGTTGACAATTTTTGAATGAAACTTTGTCGTCGGTAAAAAAAATAAACGAGCATATGGTCTCGGCCCAGAGCCGTCCCGAAATTCCAGAGCCGAATTTTTTTCTCTAACTTGACAGATGCATTCTGGGACGCCGCTAACCGCATCTTGCGTCCTTATCGTCAGTTCGGAAATGAGATCTATGGTTGCGTCTACTACGACGAAATTATGGGTTATTTTAAGGTGTATAACGCCGTCTCTGTCGCTCGCCGTGGCGCCAACGCCTGGGAAAGGTCTGCTTACTCGCTCCTGTTTATGTTGTATGGTGTAGCAACATTTTTAAACACAGACACTTTTCGTTTTTGAAACGAGACGACCACCTAACCGCGTAGCGCAACGAAGTAAATGCACCAAGTACACTTTAGATGAGTTGCAAAAGAAACTGCGTGACGTAATATTGCGCCGGCACCCCTACGTCTGCGAAACTTAGGGACCCTAATGAACGACTTCCTAATTGCCGCGCCAGCACACATAAGTCGTAATCCGGCGCGATAATCGACTCCATCGTTTAATTGTGGACCTTGAGCCCTTTCGTTTCTGAGCTGCGAATCGACTGTCAGACGTCTGGTTATGAGTACTGGTAGACGCGAGTGATTATTTGTTACTCATTTATCGAGACCTAAGCGTCAGCGAGCATTAAATGATATACAGTCTTAATGTGAAACGTCGTTGAGCTCAATTTGAATTGTTCAGATTTGCGTCGTACGCCTTTACTGGCTGTGAGGCGGAGGCAGCGACGCATTGGGGCGACAAGTCGATATGCTTCCCGCACTAATGTTGACAACAATCCATCCAGCGCTGTCAGGCGGCGCCGCGAATTAGACTCACTCCCATTTCGATTTACTCATCATCCAGAGCTCGTAATAAGCGAGCGTCCTCCGGCCACTTTCATTATAGCGGCTCCACGCTCGACCATTTCTTAGAGATCGAGCAATCTCTATTCGAGATTAATTCATTTGTCGCGGACTACATTATTGTGCGGTAAAAAGACGTCGCGTTCGTTTTTCTCGTACCTAAAGGTTTAATGACAGGATATGATGGTAATGCGAAGGAGTCAAAGTCCTGGGGACGCAGATGTGCGAAATGTCGTCGACACAAGAATGCGACCGTTCTAGTCGCCGCCACATGCGCCGGCCCCTGTATGGACGTTAGCGACTTAATTGTGAATCAACAATTGCGCGAATGCTCAATAAATTGTAACCGTCCTTGCTTGTTGTCGAACCTTGAACATGAACTCTGAGGTGGTTACACTTCTCAATCATTCGTCACGTTCAGGTTTGAAAGTGCAATTTTAATTGACGCTTCGTTCTGCTTACATTGAACGAGATGTCTTTGTAAAATAAATCTTCGGGATAGTTTAGGAGACATAAGTTTATTAGATTGGTACATGTTCTTAAAAATCCTAGATGACATGTGATTATAAGAAATAACTTGTGTTATTATTAGCAATGTAAAACATTAAACATATTTGGTGAGTATACAGCAAGAAATTTAAATTAAACACATTCGGTCGAATACATCTCTGGATAACATTGACACTTATACTATCTACTATCTATCTATTTATCTACAAACGATCTCTATTACCAAACTTTTATGTACAACAAAAATTTTACCTAACATGTATTAAAGTGACATAGACGACTCTTAACTATTTCTACACAAAGGTTAAATTTACATGAATAATAATAGTTATCGTCGCTTCTACATCTGCCGTTAACCGTCGGAGCTTGCTTCGCACCTGCCAAGTCGCCCAACCGTCTTACCCACCCTGCTCTAAAGCCCTACTATAGCTGAATAACTGTGCCAAGAAGTTTAATTATATTTAACTTGTTTGGACATGACGCTATGAAGTTTATTGCCTATAATATCCTTTTAAGTCGTTACTACTGAGCATGTTCGGCTATTTATTTGCACGATTGTCGACAACACATAATACTTTGTGTTGATATGTTCTTCTCGCGTTTTAATAACTATTAAATGCTTTACAAATTGACGGGGCCCCACAGGTTATATATAAAACGAAGACTTTTTATTTCACTAACCTTTTTCGTTCAGTACTAGATGTAAAAAGATGTTTATTTTAATAGATAAGTAGCTTTGGAACACGACTTCGCTCGCGCGAACTCGCACGACGTATCGGGTTCGAATCCCGCTCGTGTCAGTTGCAATTTTAAAAACATTTTTACTCTTTAATTAAATCATATTTGATATCATAGAAAGTAATTTTGACTAAAAAAATCAGAATCAATATATTTAGGTACCCAGGTTCCAAGAGAACAAAGGAAATATTTTTAAAATATAAACTATGTAGGGTTTTTATGAAATACGTAATTTATGATTAACTAATTCTAATTTTAATTAAGTATCATTAATTAATAAATATTTTGAATATAGTAATGAATATCATTACTTAAAAATAGTGTTTTTTTTTTATCGAAACACCTGCCGGTATTTATAATTATTTCATGACCACCTACCATTATGTTTTAACCGTTGCGTTTGTTTTTTAGGTTGTGTAGTTCCAAGTAGGCTAAAGCTTGCTTTTCATTTTGTTTTTAAGGCAATAAAGCAATTTCAATCGCTATTAAGAACAATTTAATTCGCCGTGTATATATGTAATAACTTCCTATATTCATGGTTAAATTATATGATCCTACCGTACATATATGAAATCTTTGTGTAGTTTGCGCGCCCTGCACACACGTATCTGATTTCGTTTATGATTCATAACAGCAATGAACGGTGTGTTTTTTTTTATTTTATTTAACTTTAACACAATACTTAATGTAAATAACTATGTTAAAACTAGTACTTTCCCGCGAATTCGTTTGGATGCGCCATAGGAACTGTGCGTTTTTTATAAAAATCTCGATGGGCTGAAGCGTAATACATTTGATATTTTGTACATTCTTTTTTACCTTGATTTTGTGTTTGTGATGATGTACAATAAAGAATACCATTCATACTGTGGTTACTGAAAAAAAGGGTTTCAAGCTTCTTGTTACTAAAAAAAATTTCAGCATCGGAATATTCATTCTGGAGTTTACCCTAAATAAATTTGCAAGCTTACAAACTATTGTACACAATTACATGAGGTTGTTATTGAAAAAGTTACTTCGCAACACTCCGCATGCAAATATAAAAAGATGATTTGGTTGCTTATTCTTTCCAGTGTTATTAAAAAACATAAACGAAGGAAAACCGTCAATTACGCATTGATGGCAAAATATAATAGTCGCGTCAATAAACTATAGCACTTTTCCCGCCAATTCTATTCAGCTCCTACGTGAGATATATTTTTTTATTTTTGCATCTACACTGGCAGTGCATACATAACAAATAAAAATCATTACATTAGGATGTGGACAGTATGAGGTGGCTCCATAGGCATATATTGTATTTAATTGGCGGTTTGACTTATTAAAATCGAACTAGTTCGTTTGTAACGTCTCGCGTCGTTATTCAATGGAGTTAGTTTGAAAAGGGCGAGGATGGCAGCTGCGTTTTCCGTTGTCGCTTGCGCGTGAGAGCCGGTGCCAACGGTCGATTCGCGTTTGGTAACCGGCGTTCAGGTAACAGTTGTTTGGGACATGTAGATGTTATGAATAATTATTAATGAAAAAAATATCTTCAAGCTATTTCCAATACCGGGGTAGTCGGATAGTCTGAAAATTGATCTACCACATTGATCCGTTCAGAAATTGAATCCTAAGAGCTGGCGACTGGAGAAAATTGTATGGCAGTCGTCCATGGAGGTATAATATAAATAAATATCTTCACGCAATTCCCAATAAATGGGTAGACAGACGTGTAGTCTAGACAATTAAATCCCTTCGACCCTCCTTCCACCGAAGATATTTTCGGGACATCGTGACAGGTGGTGAGCCCGTCGCCGTCTTTATGTCCAAGCTAACGATGTAATTACAATACATAAGTTTCTGAAAAACCCATTTGTACGAGCCTGCCACCTGGGGATCGAACTCGGGTCTCTTGACTCGAAATTCCGACCACTCGGTTATCGTGACTTAGACTTAACTGGGGTAGACTGAGGGCAATTATGTCCGGTGTATTAAAATACTAAAATAATATAAAATACTCGTATCGAAGATATTTTATAACTCTTCTCTTTCTTAAGAAAATATTTTTATAACCTTTAGAAGTGTTGATGAAAACTAAGGCAGAGCGGTACACGTTGGAAACGTAAGGGTTGGAGACGGACCTTCTCCTATTGACTCTAATATTCTTGATTTGTATGGGTATTGTCTGAAAGAAGATGTAGTGACTAAAATTGAGAAAGGTATGCTGAGATGGTTTGGCCATGTCGAGAGAAAGAATGAAGAACGATTGACGAAAAAAGCATATAAGGCGAGTGTGAATGGAAGTGTAGGAAGGGGAAGACCTAGGCGGACGTTTCGAGACCAAATCAGGTACGTCCTGAAAAAAGGCCAGGTCAAGAGTACCCTGAATCGAAGAGAATGTATGAAGGGAATGATGAAAGTGGACGAAGCGAAACAAGTATGTAAGGATCGTAGCAAGTGGAAAGAAGTGGTCTCTGCCTACCCCTACGGGAAATATATATGGGTATAATTGTGAATACGAAAATACCGTACTAAAAGTGTCTTTCGTTTATTATGTATATAATATAAATGTCCTTTTTTACTACTACTATAAAACCATATCACACATGATAAATTGAAGCAATTATTAATTATCAATAGTTTGTTTACAAAATCTCATGATTAATTGAAAGTTTAATTACCCATGCTAAATTTCTTTATTTTCACTCTTCATTCTTTAAATATAGATTGTAAAATGAATATATAGAAACTTACTTCAGTCGATTGTTTTGAAGAAAATTTTTTAGAAATTACAGACATATAATAAATATTACAGAGGAAAAGACCCCTGTAGGGGGTGTAATAGAGGGTGAATGAAGTACGTAAAGAGTGCTTTAAAAAAAGAGGATGTAAAATCTAAAATTTTTGAAGTTACAGGTTAAAGGTTATATAAAATATTAAAATAAAAATACTTGTTTCAAAATATTTTGGAAGAACAACGCAAATATAGGTTTAATAAACTTTTAATTTATTTAATTGTGTGTAACATTTAATTACGATCTAGCCTAAATTATTTATCTTTCGGTTCTAAATATAATAATGACGTCGCACTTTTTGTTTAGTTAATGAGCATTTTGTACGTACCTACTAGGTTACTCCGATTGTGTGGTGAGACTTCCTATGATTCATTTCATTAATGACTTATTGCGTCCCAGTAATCGTTTGCGGACGAGGAGGTTATCGCCATTATCGCAATAAGCGGAAATTTATAACATACGGTCAAGCACAGCAAGACGACGCTCGCACCGATGATAAATTTTTACTTTTAATCAGTCCCAAGGACAAGGGACCTCTCTTGTGGTCGAATTCTTACATATATATTTTTTTTGAATCTCGCAAGATTATTCAAAAATGGAACGTTATTTATTTAAAGCTATTGTGAAATTCCTTAACGCCAGGAACAAAAGGTGCGCTCCGTTGAAAAACATAACTGTGTAGAAAATGACCACCGAAAAAAGGCGGCCGCGTCGTCAAACGCTCGGGCCGTTATTATTAAACTGTTGGGTCTTTAAATTCCCATGAAAAAGTCTACCTGTATCTCGAATTTTACCTGAGCACTTATCAGCCTTATTCTATTAGCGATAAATTAAACGTTGTGTCCAAGGCGATTTATGTGCACTTCATTATTTTTACATTTGCATCGAGGTTACTGAACTTGTGTTAAGAAGCGAACGGGTAACTGAATATGTTTGTTTATTGTCTCGCGAATAGTGAAGTGCGGATTATTTTAATCTGCGCATAAACTATTTTAAACTTTCGTTTTTTATTCGTTATTGCTTTTTGCGCACACCAGGAGCGCATACGTTGCGCGGAGCTAGCTCATAGCGTAGTGGGTGGCAATCGTTTGCTGTAAGCCGATATTTCCCTCGTGAAAATGTTCAATGGCCGGTGTCGAGTTGCAAGAGCAGTGCGTGCGTCTTTAGGATTTTCGCCTTGCATGCTGGTACATTATTACGCGTCATTAATTATTGTATACGTTTTTTTTTTATTGAAAAGCTCTCATAAGCCACCTGCCAGTATTGGTCGTGTAATTAAAGATTGCGCGTAGTCTCGACAAAGGCGTCTACGGTTGCTGGCTTGTACAGGCTCACCTTCGACGAGGCGGTTCAACACTATGATACTCATATATAGACTCGACTTAATTTCAATAAATAGTCCCCGTGTTTAAAACATATAAGAGATGTTAAAGAAAGACTTTTGAATATTGATAAGCTGGTTATTTATGTAAGTTTTTTCTCATATTATTCACATAATACATTCAAAACAATAGCAGTCGGTATAAAACAATTTCTTAACTCATTTATTTTTTATTAATAATTGTAACAATTTTTTTTTAATTCTAATGTAACAACATATATGAAAGAATTAAATTATTAAGACGTTGGTTCAGTTTCTAAGATGCATATTTATAATAAGCCTAATCGAAATCGGCAGCCAGAATTAACTTAAAATTGGGAACTCAACAGTCAAAGCCGATACGAAATTTTATGTACGCATTTAGTTATGATATAAGGTTTTAAATTTTACCATGACATTCTTGCCGCCCTCTATGTTAATTATTGCCTGGAGAACTCCTCAATGGTTCGCATCTATGACATGAGGTATTGTAAATTAATTCAATAATGATAACTACTACTTATCACCATGACCTGGTCACGATAGCCGAGTAGTTGGTGGTCGAAATTTCGAGTCAAGAAAACTGAGTTCGATCCCCAGGTGGCAGGCAAAACCAATGGGATTTTCAAAAAAAATCCTGTACTATACGAATTATATCATTGGCTTGGACATATAGACGGCGACCGGCTCACCACCTGTCACGTTGTCCCGAAAATATCTTCGGTGGAAGGTGGGTCGAAGGGACTTAATTATCTATACTAGACCTCTGTCTACCCCTGTATTGGGAATTGCGTGAAGATATTTATTTATTTTACCATGACCTGGATACATGACTCAAGACTAGATCCTTACGATGGAACTCCTCAAAGGCTAACAGCACGGCGAAAAAATAAAAAACCTTGAACAAGGACACTAATACCTCATACTCGTTGTAAAAGATGTACTACTCGTATGTGCATTGTATGCATGGAAGGATATGTGTAATGCTACCTTGAAAATTGTCTTATGTCGTTCTGGCTATAGGCTCGTACCATTGGGTTTGTCCAAAACTTACGAATGATAATCGTCGTCTCGGGAATAAAGATGACAACAGGCTCAAATCATGCGTGGTCCCAAAAATGATTTCGGCGAAATGTGGTTCGAAAGAACTTAACCCTCTGTTAACTTCAGTATTGAGAATGGCGTGAAGATTATTCTTTATCAATACTAATTAAGATTTAAAGGGGTGGATCGTAGATTTAGGTCTTGTAGATTTACGTCTCATGTAACGACGAACGTATAACAAAAAGCGAGCGGTTCCGCCAGGCCGAGGAGACACAGCTGGCGGAAAGGCGCCATCTGTTAGACGGCACCCCGGAAACGCAATTTGTTTTATTTCGATTTTTCGGAACGTTTCACGTTCGATACCCTCGGCCGTTTCATTTTAATGTTACCGTATTAAATTAGTCTGTTATTACGTATGCTGTTACGGACACGTGCGTCTTTAGGCCGTATATATTTAGACCTCCGTAAACGAGTAGCGTACGGGTTTCAGGTCGCCTTGAGGTCCCGAGTTCGAGTCTTAGACGGGTCAATGTAGAACACAACTATTTCTACATTGTCACTGGTCTGGGGCGTTTTTGGTAGCTTTATTGTTTGGGATGAGAGAAAATTTGTTTACATTTGTTATTTCGAATTGATATTCTCTAATTTTCCATAGAATTTAAACATTATTGCTACTATATTTCTACTACTAATCACTACGACCGCAGAAAACTGTGTTCATAAAATCGATACATATTCTTTCTATACGATAATTTAAACATTGACCAAATTAAGTCAACATTAAATGTAACGAGTTTTGAATATTATAGTATTGAGTTTAACGCAATTAACGTAGCGGCTTTAACATCTGCTGGTTCTGGCACCTGCCGGGTTTTTACCACTGCGCCACACACGGTCTGACGACGATGAGATTGCCTGATAAGTCCTGCTGCCCTGGTAAGAGTTTGCCATTAAACCAAATAAAAAAAGAACAAATTTCCGTTTTGTTCTCTTACTAACTTAAAGAGAAATAAGTATTTCTGACTGGTGAAAAAACACTTTAAATTCTTTTCCAAATATTTGACTTTTCCAGTAGTTTTGACAATAACAGCCATTATCCATTCTCAAGTGATGTACCAGCAGAAATGTTACAATTGATTTGTACCTAAATAAATAGTCTTGTACGAGAAATGCAAAACTAATTTAATTATAACTTATCACCCAATTTCCCATACTGGGGAAGGTCAAGACATTGAAGTCTTTTCGACCCATTTTTCACCGAAGCTCATTTGGTTGTCTCAAATGAGCTTCTGTGAAAAGTGGTTTGTGACTAGTAGTGAGACTAACTTACTTCTCGATTTATTAGTTACCCAAAAGCTATATTCACAACCTAAAAGCATAGGAGTTCAAAATTTCGTCAAAATTTTTATATAATTTTAAACGGAGTCCAAAAGCTGAATCTGCTTTCTTCACCTTGAATTTATTAATACATTAAATCGGAGCATGATCGCCGTCGATTGTTTTAAAATCGAATACAAGTCGATTCGGCAATAACGAGCGCATTAAATAAAGTATAAAGCGATTGTATCGGGACGGCGCAAGTTCTGAAAGCGAGAGCGGCGCGCCGACATTCCATAGTAATAATGCTTAGTATCGAAAGCTGCGCGCATCGAAAACATCGATACTGCAACACGCGATGCGCGCTAGTTCTTTTGCGCTTAGCGCTTACGATGCGCATGAATTACGTATTACTTTTTTTATTGTTTAACAATAATATAAATAAATAAGTAAATGGTTAGGGACGTCACATACAAAGTAAGTTGCTGAAGCACTTGCGTTATGAAATCGGAATCGACGAATCTACCACAAACACAACCCGAGATAATATAGAAAGAATGGTTTTCTGTATAAAATCGTATGAGAATCGAACACAGATAACCAGTGTGTACGCCACTCTACCACGGAGGTGTTCAAGCGTTTTATTAGAGTAAATACATTCAGCCGGCATCCATCTGAAGAAAGGGAGTGGTATATTCTTACATTGTACAATACGATGATTGTGTAACATACGATTGGAATATCTTTACGCCATTCCTAATAATGGGGTAGATCATAGAGGTCTAAACAATTAAGTCCTTTCACCGAAGACATTTTTGGGACAACATGAAAGGTGGTGAGCCTGTCGCAATCTGTATACCCAAGCCAACGATATATCGTACATAAGTTTTGAACAAAAGAACCCATTATTACGAGCCCACACACCCGGGGATCGAACGCGAGTCTCTTGATTCGAATTCCGATCCGTGACTTATCACCATACGATTAGTATTACTGTAATAAGAGTAAAAACGTACCGAAAGCTCTCATTCCTAAGGTTACCGCCCCCCATATGATCATCAGCCGAAACTAAATAATATGCTAAAAAGCTTACCTAACCGCTGGCTGTATTGAACAGCAATTTTATTATAATTGGCAACGCGGTCAACGCTTCTCGGAAATTGGTTTTTTCTCTCTTTATTACCAACATTCAGTTGATCTGGTTTTTGCTTCGGAATCGGTCTGCGGACCTTTGTTCTCTATTATATAGTTTTTAATGCTCAGTAGTCGCCGGGTCAAGTTATGGTGGATGATTTAATTTAATGATTGATTTAATTGAAATATTATTGTTATTTGATGACCAATATAAATCATAATGGGCTGTAAAAGTCTTCTGCAGACGCCTACGTCTTTCAGTCAAGTCAGAAGACTGGCCGTTGAGACCAGCTCACCCATACCGGGAGGGTTAGCTATGCTTGGCAAACCCTTCTACATATCTACGACGCTGCTGTCTTGTATTGTTTGAGATGGTTATCCCGCCATCTGTCGGCAGCCCATTGCATTTTCTAGGTCCTTAGTCGCCTCTTATGACACCCACGGGATGAAAGGGGATGGTATCATTGTCAATATGTAGCTAAAGAGCACCACTGACGTAAATTTTCCCGGCCACCCACTATACGTGATTCAATAACGTGGAAAAGTTATGCACCCGACTATAGATAAATTTACACACTGTCCATAACTTATCTAAAATGTATAAACAATCAATTAAAAGGGCCGGCGGTGAGCGGCCATATATCAACCCGTTTAATTGTATTTAGGAGACCGATTTGCGCACAACAAAGGCAATAAATAAAATCGGTATCGATAATTCAGGTATGTCAGACGCTATTAAAATGCCACCGACATATCTCACAAGATGTACATTCATGTCGCGAAACCCAAATCCATATTCTAGTGACACGGCATTGGACAAATCGTCTCCTCGGCCGATTCTTGGCGACCTTCCGCCATTCGCGTTTATCAACTTCTCCCACCGGCGGTATGTTAATTTAGAGGTCAATATAGTTTGGTGGTCTGAGCCATAGAAACGCCGCGCTTTTGATGTGGCCGGCGTTCTAACAAATCATTTATTTTTCACATATACGTATCCCGAATTTAGATTTTTATCGATTTCAAGAAACACTAATAGCGTCATAGTGTAATAAATAAAATTTACAAAAATAAATTAGTGTACAATCCGCCATAAGCGGTAAGTGATCGTGTCACACATAAGTTATATATAAAATATATACATTACTCTGATCCCAAAGTAAGTAGCTAAAGCACTTACGTTACGGAGTCTTAGACAACAAAGTACCACAAACTCCATGAGTGTCGTTTTTAAACTATCAAAACTGAACAGAGCCTCTCTAAGATGTAACATAATTAAATATTCGAATTTATTACGAATTATACTTTAAATGACCTCTGATTAATTCGGATTTCCGGATTCTAACAGACAATATTGAAAACTGTTCGTTACCGCCTTCGAGCAAATAGTATGCTATCAACAGCGGCAATAAATTAAAAATATCAACGTCCGTGCTCCAACATAACCATTAAGTCAATATTATACCTATGCAGTGGTTTTTGTTTGGTAATAAATCAAAATATAATAATTTAATTATATATTTAATTAAGTTGTGTAGGTCGTGTCGTGTTCAGTGTTTCGTTCGAGTCCCGGCAGCTCCGCGTCCGAAAGCTTCGCCCGGATAGATCAAAAGCTCCGCCGCCGCTTGACAGATATTTTGATATTTCGCATGCAGATTATCTTAATATATGCACATGGATGACTTACTGAGCGCCGGTGGCCTTTTTTTAACAATGTTACTTGTAAGTCACATTGGTCCGGTCGCCAGTATCGCGGCGCTCGCGTGAGGTCCGTTAAAATGTCAGCGTGGTAAAAAAAACATTCCACTTGTAGCTGATTAACTTACTAATCGTTCGATCTACGCTTACTTAATCAAATCGGCGAATTTAAACAGTCTAACGACAACGGAATGAGACATTACCACTTTTTAACCGACTTATTAATTTAGAGGTTATCATTTCGTCAGTATTTCTGCACGTGATATCATCGGTCGTGAACGGATCTTGATAATGTTTTCGATTAAATGGGCTAAGGTTCTTTAATTGTTCAAAACATAGTTTTGGAGTAGAAGTCGGTCGCTTCTCTAAAACTTTTGCTTGAACTTGATCCTACTTTCCTTCAAACAATCTTTGACGAATTACTGAAATAGAAAATGGACGTGATACAAAAACAATTTACATACACGTTATTTAATTAATTTGATTTTTAATTTAGCGTGTGGTTTTTAATTATGTGGCTTAATTTTTTTGTGGCTACATTAATTGTTGCTCACCAGGCGTGGCGATTATAGTAAATACTCTTATAAAGAAAATGCACTAAGTAAAAGATGGTATGATTAATAAAGTTCAGTCTGAGGATAGTCTAACCAATAACCTAATGAGTTTGGGGTGTGGGTTGTGACGTCGCAGGTTAAAGCCCGCTATTCGATTTCGTTATGAACCACCCAAGATACAAGCATTGAACCTTAGTTCAAATGGTATGCAGGAATTTATAAATAATTTGTTTGGATAAATTCACAAGCTGCACATTATTCTTATACTCTGTTGGCATATTTGTATCATTTTTTAGCTTGTATCTGAAATAACCTATAGGTGTTTAGGTTCTAATCGGACGCCAGCTGTGCTCTAAGCCACGTCATCTTAAAGAGGTCAATTCCCAGTACGTTGCACTTGCGAAACGACCTCGACACCAGAGACAGTTTTTTTTCGATTTTTCAACAGTTAAATGCGCATTTTGTGTCCGACTCTCAAAGTTATTATCATAAGTAGGTAATTAATTTTGAAAACTGGTCCTTTTATTGGCTTGTTGTTATTTGAAATGTCCAAGCGAATGTTGGTTGATGTTTTTTTTTGCGTCCGCGAAACTAATTGGTGTGTGTAGTGAACGACAAATAAGGTCGTGTCCCCTTACTGGGGCAAACGGCTAGACACGTACGCGCATTATAAACCTGCTGACCTGTCAAGCTTCTGTCATCCTATAACAAACATTATTTTTTTCTACGTTTCTCCAGTCCAGGGGTAGACAGTAGTTTAGGGCTAGAAGACAAGAATTCGTTTTTGCGCGTTACACACACGTTAACAGCGGCGTATTTTTAATGGTACTAATTTTATCATATAAAAATTTTTCTGTTTGTATAAGCTAAGAAGTCTTTAAATAGTTCTATATCCAATTATTAATCTGTGTTCGCTGAGCACATATTTATATTTTTAATATCACGATAGCACCTATACGTTTCTAAGCATCCGGCGGGTACATAGGGCTCTTTGATGCCCGCCATTCCGGGCGACCCCAGCGACCTAAACACGACCTATCGCAAATAAAAATGAAGCAGCTCATTCACGCTCACGACACGCTGAGACATCCTTGAACTAGTTAAACTGGGCGGGAGCGATTGTCCGTGACTGACGTGGTAACACCGGACCGGCCGAGAAAAAAAAAGCACCCGATTTCGCTGTACCGCTTAGACCAGACGTATCATTATCCTATTATTATGATTCGCGCTAGAAATGCCCCGCGGCGATGTCCGTCTTGATTTTATTTTAACAGTTTTAGACATGTTTCAGTTCGTGCGATATGATATATTGATGTAAGCTTCTTAGTATGGCTTTAGTTAAAGCCAAGTTGAGTTAAAACGAAGTTGAAATCATATTCCCAATAGTGGGACAGTCAGAAGGTAGACAGTCCAGTCCTCTTGACAAAGGCCACTGATCATCATAGGCTATTGATTCAGATTTCTTCGGATCTTATTTGGTCTTGTGTGTTTTGTTGCATATAAAACCAACGGTACAAATCGAACATTGCTTTCGGGAAAACTGCTTGCTCCTGGGAATCGAAGACGAATATTCTAATTCGAATTCCGATTAATTAAACAATAAGCTATACTTAAGATTGAGGTGTATTTAAATATAACATTTGCTCTGTGATTCGCAATTTTTTATTTCGTATTGCGTCACTGCTGCATGGTTGCATACAGCCGTCACGCGAACCGTTTGATGGAGATTCATAATGATCCGAAATCATAATAACCGGGTACATGTAGTCGATAAAAAATATCGATATTAATCTCAATTTTACCGCATCGCAAATAATATCTAATATTTTTTTATCTTCACACATTTTATTACAGGGGTAACCAGAGTTCTACAATTTAGTTCTTTCGACTTACATTTCACAGGGGCGTGTTTTGGGACAGCATGACTGGGGGCAAGCCTGTCGCCGACTTTATGCTGCATAAGTTTTGAAAATACTCGATATGTACGAGCCTACCTCTTGGGATCGAACTCTGGTCTCTTGACTCGAATTCCGACAACCCACCCACTCGGCTATCGTTTCGTAAATATCTAAAATTAACATGGTTTTTTTCTCAAACCATGGGAACATGATGATGAAAACGTAACGACCTGAATAGTTCAATCTTTTTGTTTCGAGGTTAATTTGGCGATCGATCAATAAATACCAAAAAAGGACTCGCAAACTATCTGTTAGAGATATCGTATTAGCTCGCTTCATTTGTGAATGTATAAATAAGTAGTTATTTGTACAGTATAATGACAGGTCTGGTGATTGCCTCTCCAGCGTATTGTAATTATGAATCATAAACAAAGAGCTTTTTGGGTCTGTGGCGCAGAAAAAACTGCCAAAAGCTAATCTGTTCTCGGCGATTAACCTATCAGGTTCTATTTGACGACTAAGGTCGTGTGTAATGAGTAAAGACTTACTAACAAAGATTTCATATAATCCTTTACTAATCAATACTGACGTGTTAGTTTCTTTCGTTAATATAAAGCTAATTCACGACCCTTCCACGAAGCGGATTCGAATCACGGTGGGGACAAAGATTTGTGTGATTAATATGAATATGTGTGAATATGAATGGTTATGTACACATAAGTCTATGTAAATATATATGTAGTAATAAATTAATAAATGAACATTATATTGTACCAATTGCTTGGGCACTGAAACGGGAATAGGCTCACCACCTGTCACTTTATCCGATATAAGCTTTGTTAAAAAGCGAGTCGAAAGGACTTGTAGACCTCTACCTACCCTAGTATGGGAAATTGCGTGAAGACTAACTAGTCCGTTATATTGCGTGGACCAATTCATAATTTCGTTCCTTCATTTCCTTTGAATTTCAATGAAAGTTTTTTTTAATGTTACGAAACAAAAAGGTTCCACAATTTTTTAACGATAAAAGAAAATTAACGCTGTTTTGACATACTGCTTTTATAACCAGTGCAATTTGGTTGCAGTATGATATTACGAAGACCGATACCGTGATACACAAAAGGCTTTTAAGCTTAATAAGCGCTGCGTGCTACATCGCCTTTTCATATGGACCAAATTTACAAAACAACTCGGCAGTTTCGAGTTATTTTTATGTTGAAAAAAAACACTGCCGTAAATATCAGTCAAACAATTCCTTACAAAACATATTATTACTATTATCTGTCTGTCTTAAACGGCAATGAAAAGATTACTAGGAATACATATTATACCCAGGTGATTGCCCCAGTACCAGGACAATAAAAATAAGAAAAGTACCACCTACATTGGTTTTGTAGACACAAGATAGACAAACCAGTTGCGCACATGAAGCGCTCCCACACTATCACGGTTTCTCTATGCCGTGATTGCGGTAACGACCAGTCTATTTAACCGCTTCATTTGATACCTTCTTCACTTGCTTTATGTTGTCCCAGTATCTGGTGACAGCAAATGACGTAGTGTATAAACGTAATACATATAATTATGTATTATGTATTGAATTTATATTCAGCCTAAGCTGACAAAAGCTTAGGTTTTCATAGAATAACTCCAGTAAACAAGACCTAAACTAAAATTCGTAAAACTTTCGAGCACATTATCTGCACAGTTACGTCAATAGTCACTGTAGCTGAATGGTTGGGTTATCGGAATTCGAGTCAAGAGACTGGAGTTTGATCCCCATGAGGCACGCTCGTACCAATTGGTTTTTTCAGAAACTTATTTACCATATTGTTGGCTTGGACATAAAGACGGTAACATGCTCACCACATGTCACGTTGTCCCAAAAAATGTCTTCGGTGGAATTTCGATCGAAAGGACTAAATTGTCTAGAGCTATGTCTATCTGCACAGTTAAATGAACAATATTCTATACACGTTTGACGTTGAAGCTTTTGATCATCGGCGAATAATTTATATATATGCGATTATTTAACTAGTTACGTGAACCTACTTTCCAAATGTGTAGTAACAATTTCCAAAGATCGTCCGAAACAGCTTGAGCAACCCGATGTACGTACGCTACATACATAACGTACACTAAAAGTGAACACCACGCATTACATGCATCCGGCGGACAACGGCGCCCGCGCCGACGAAAGTCCGCCGGATGTCTTGTGGTCGCGCGTAATTTCACAACCTCTGCACTCCCATGACGCCCTAGTGTATATGAATCAAAATACGTATAACAAAAACTAACTTGAAGGGATATTTCCGATTTACGATGTACAAGATCAGCACTGTGACATTGAAAAAACAAAACAGTTTTTGCAGAAGAAAAGCGTCAACTTTTGATTTCCTTTCTCCATCTGAGAGTCATATGTATGGCAGATATTATTTCATTATCGTCTAATGTGTAGTTTTAAAAAATCAACCAATTTCTTTTATCATTTCATATTAAGTGATTTATAAACAACCAGTATTGTATTTTTATGTTCTTTAATTTAAGAAAAACACTGCTGGAATTTTAAAAGCAATCAATAACAAAATTTATTGGGTGGTCGCAATCGATGTATAAATAAAATTAACGATAAAGTCAAAGGAGCATATTCGCATCCTTTAAGAGATATATGTATGATGGTGTTTTTGCATTTATGCCTTAATTGACAATCATTTATTTTATACCAGAACGGTTGTGGTGCAATCGTAATAATTTCGTGCAAACGATGCGGCATGAGTAATGTTTCGCGCCTCCACAACAAAGAGTAGGGACGTCACATCAAGGTTTGTTATTTACAACCGAGATCGACCGTGGAGGTCAAATTTGAGCTTACGTTTTAAACATCGTTTAAGCTGCTTGTTTGGGCCACAATGGAAGCTGCAAAGGATAATAGCCCCTAAATCTCCTGTTACGAGAAATGTTTGGTCCAGTGAGTTCGCTCACCTTTGAACCAAATCGATCACATTGTAATGTTTCTATAACGGTACATTAGGAATTAGTGGTAAGTTATGTTATCGTTTCGGACCTTCCCCGACGTCTTCGGTTTGGACCTTCTATCTTATTTATGCACTTATAAATAACTTTATCTCACGCTGAGGCGTTTAACATCAATCTGTATTTATTGACATGTCAGCTATTAACTATTCAATAACAAATTCTCCAGATAACGTGCGCTCCGACGAAGATAACGGACCTTATAAATAATTATTAAATAAAAAAATAATAATCTAACGATCTTCAAAACAATAATCCGATGACTAGAGCTCTAATTATTCTAGTTACTTTAAAAAATGCTAACATGTTAAATCTTGTACATATTTGTGTTGTTTACTGATACTCCTACTTTTTGGTTCACTTACTAGAACTTAATAGAACTTAAGTAAATTGTAATAATGAGGTAGTAACGACAGCAATAACATATCGCTTACAAAGTCTACCAATATATAGTTAGAAAAGCTTTTCGACTCAACATTATAATACTTATGAAGGTGTGTGCATTTGTGTTAGTATTCACGGAAGATCTGAGCACGTTTTCAGCTGATTTATTTCTAAGATTGTTTCAATCGATAGCTGAATAAAATCTTAATTGCTACGCCATTCTATAACAACTTATAAGTCCGACATAACTCTCCAATGGACCTTCAAAACTCGAACAAATTTTTGGCGCCCGCGTTTGCCTCCCGGCGTTGATTTAGGTTCCAACGAAGTTACGAGAAAGCTGACTCGTTATACTGGATATTTGACCCTATTGTCCTTGCTTGCTTTACGTTTTAATAGAAGGCTTAGATTTTGTAACGGTACAGATTCAATCCGTCGGCTTCATTTCGACAGCGTATAACCCGTTCATAATTTATAAGGCGTTCCGAGCGACCGCTTTTTACCACTCGCCGTGCCCGACGTCTGGGAATCCGCAACAAAGAGCCTGGCAAGATTCCGTTTTGCATTCCGAGTGTATTCTTGTGCGTCGCCGGCTTGCGAATTTAGCGTTTCGAAATCGAAAATTTGCACTGAATCGATCCGACGGTGGATCGTCTGCATGATTAATGTCCGCGCATCGTTTCCCACGCAGATCTCGTGCTCGCACTCCCGCTGTTGCCGTCGTCTTTCGTTCGTAAGGCGTCGCGACGTCTCACCGTCGAGTCTTTGTGACGTCATCGGAAGCCAACTTAAACACTTTTAACCACTCATTCGTTGACCCACTTTCGTAGCAATAAATCCCGCCATCAAATTTCGTTGCGTCCACTCCAGCCGGCTTTTGGATTTTGAACACGGAACCCGTTGCATTTCGTTTTACGACCGCCGACTGACCGCCGTCTGACAGGGCTGCTCGTAAAAGAACAGATTTTATTCCTTATTGTTCGCGAAATCTAATTGAAGTCGACAAGGATCGGCCCGACGCGGTATTTTACGAGGTTTCTACTTTACTGGTCTGGGTACGCCGAATTACATTCGTGCTATTGGTGTGCCGTGAGGTTATAGCGTAAGAATAATACCGCTCCTTCCCGAGGGTATAGTAAGTAGCGAAATGCCATTAAAATATAATCGGTTACCGGCACATGGCAGGATAACTATCATTCAACAGTCCTTAGACGGGCAACAATCAAAAATCCGCTTGTTAAGCTTGATAATTTTAAGAAACCTTCCTGAACGGGAAAGTCCTAAGTCTTGCTAAGGACTTTTGCAGACTATTAAGTGATCAATAGTCGTTCGAGGCAAATTAACCACAAGTTGAAACTGCGTAGTATCAAATATATAGTCTATGGAAGACGAGAAATTACGCCTCGCGCCGTGCAGTCCGTTCGCCCTGTATCCGTCGTCTTATACTCTTTTTCAACAATTATTTTAATAAACGACTGGTAATTTTGAAATATACACTTTAATCCGTCGCTATAAGGCTGCAGATGCAACGCGAGCGGAGTTCGCATGCCTATGTCTATTTGTTTCGATTAACTTCGAGCTTCCAGACCCGTTTTGGAGGCTGCCGATTCTTCCTACTTTTTACTTAGAGCGGTTTTGTCAACGCTGCGCCCGAACAACTTATTGGTACCTATATTAAAACCCGATCATTATGATCAATTGGACTTAATTCGCAGTAATTGTAAAATGTGTATCTCGTTTGACAAGTCACATTTCATTTATACCAATGTGAAAATGTTAAATCGCATAAATTAAGTGGTTGCCAAGTGCTTCATCGTCGTAAGAGAGTTTTGTCCTTGAGCGATTCAATTTCATGGCTTTGTTGGGTACGTTTATAGACATGAATGTGTACCGGTGGAAAATTAATAAATGCGCACAAGTATGAATTGGTCCGAACCGATGAATAGAATATTCTAGACGTTGTTCAAAGCTGGTACAACATAATAGCTGTTGTAAGTTGACCCGAGCGCAGCCGCGTGAGTCACTTTGTATTCGCCATAGGTCTCGTTGGCTCACGCAGCTATCGGAAACGCTAACGGCTGGAACGTCTATTTAAATACAACGTGACCATTCAAATAAGAGCTTTTATACCACCATTATACTTCTTGATACCTGTTTGGATTCATCCGTGAGCAGGTCTTTTTAATTTGGCATCACAACACGCAGGGGCCTCAAGCGACATTCGCGACTTTTGTTATATGTAGGAATGTAATAAATCGAATTTTTCTGATACATATGTTGGTACGTATGGATACAAAACAGTATACATACGTTTGTTGAGCGTCGGGATGCAGATTCACGCAAATGCGTTGTTATATGTTTACTTTCGCGTGCTTGTTTACGAAATTTTTTGCGTGCGTAAGAATCGATTGTATTTGTGATCTTTCTTTTCTGAAAAATTATCATTTATAGATGCTTACAAGAATGAGATGAATTTCAAGTTTACACGGGCATGTAAAGGCAAAAAGCAAGGCAAAAATAGGATACGTAGGGATATAATTGACGTCTTTTAATCATCATTAAGACCAGTTAAAGTCTAGTACAGGACATGGGTAGAGGGTAGGTTTGCCCTCCCTTAAGGGATTACTTGCCATATTCATTATGTTTAGCAAGCGGTTTGGCATTCGTAGGCAATCTTGCACCTTAGACGCTAGTACCCGTTACCGGTCTGCCAAATTTTGGATTGGTATTCTGTTTATGTAGTTATTCCGCCATTTGGCGGTAGTTTAATGCATTTTTTACGCTTTCACCTTAGTCGCTTCTAAAGCTTTTACCCACTGGAAGAAAGGGCGAAGTATATTTCTATGGCGTAACCACGCGCTAAGAAAGAAGTATATTTCTATTTGAAGGAATATGGAGGTCATACCATATATCGTATCCATATCGTATCGTATACATATATCGTGGACGTTCATAGTGACGACAGCTCTGAGGTCCCGGGTTCGTTTCCCGAGCAGGTCAACGTAGAAAACCACTTTTTCTACGTTTTCTCGGGTCTGGATCTTTTTGGTACCTACGTGGTTTTCGAATTCATAACTAGGATCAGAGCAATGTATGTGACATTGTATCTATCTATGTATGTATTTATTTATGTATTTAAAATCAACACGCGTGCTCCGGTCTCATAGGTTTCACTTTTATTAAAAGCGAATTATATGAGAACTAATTTACATAATATATTATGATTATGCTAATGATGCTGACAAACTTGACGTCTTAGTGCTGCGCCGATGTCCTCCGGTCGCGGAGATACATATAAAAAACACTGGTTTTACTTTTTATTACAATTTTAATATGTACTTATCACTTGAATGATTTTATTGCCGTAATAACTTATTTTATTAATCTGTTTATTTTGTCCTTTGCAGGTAAATTCCTCCGTGAACTGATGCGATCTGCGGTAAAGTTGTTATTGTGTATTTGACACTATTGGTTCAGTGGTAAGGGGTATTGCCCGATCGCAACGGTCCTAGATGCGATTTCTCTTTTCATATCCTCACGCATTTTCACACAAAGCTTTTTTGAGATAATTTGATAGGTGGCGAGCCCATCGCGGTCTGTGTCTAAGGCAACGGCACAATATAATTAGATGCATATTTAAATAAATAAATATACATTTACATATAAACATCCATAATTCGAGTACAAACATTCATACGATTAATCGGATTCGAATCCGCAACTCTTAGCTTTGAAGGCAGACTCACTTCCAACTAGGCTATCGGATCGACTAATCTAGGTATTTATATATAGATCTGACACCAGAGCGATGCATACTGTTTTCGTTAATGTTTACTTATGTGCGTAAATTACGTTTTAATAAAGAAAGGAATTACGTGTTCATAAAGAAAAAGTAAATGCTTAAATACTGGTTTACAAAGTGATAAATTTAATTCGATATTTATGTACGAACTGTAATTAAATACGTGATGTGAAAAATTTTTTTTTTTCGTTTATCAAAATTACCCGAAAATTAGCACGAAGCGATTATTCGTTAATTCGATTGCCTTTTTTTTTACTAGGCATAAATACTTGTATTTAAAAAAATAACATTGTTTCTATTATTAAAAAAAATCATAATTCTTGCCAGCCAGCAAACAAAAATAAGCCCATTAAATAATGAAAAATAAATTCAAATTGCCTTCATCAAACTCCTTAGCGGCCCGTGGCTGCGACACCGCGACTGTTGACTCATACGACACAGGTAAAAGTAAAAAAAAAAAAAAGTATCAGTGCGTTGAACCTATCAGTTATAGTTCATTTTGTATTGTCCAAGTAACAAGTTCATGATGCTGGATACACATCCAACAAGCGAATTTAAAGTAAACACATACATAAAGATGAAGTGCTAGACTTTCAGTTACAAGTATCCTTTTTTTGTATTTCACGAAATTCCTAATACTGGGCTAGACAGAATTTCAGTCAATTAATATCTTATATGTACGTAGCAGGTGATCATATCGCCGTCTTAATATACAATGTAACTTACATAATATGAATTTACATTTATGAAAACACAAAATATGTTTGTCCCAAGTGATACTCGAGACCGCATTTCTTAGATTCGGAGGCTTCCATCTACCAACTGGACTACTTTCGTCAAATCATTCCTTTTATTAAAATATCTAAACCATTTCCGGTTAATTTATATAGAGTTAATTAGACGTCAGTTGCAACAAACTGACCTAGCCCAAGCGCAACAAGGCACTTTCTTCTAAACTCAAAATGTAACCGTAACTATGAAGCGGGCGTCGTTTCCGGCGCCTGTGACGTCACGCCCGTCTCGCCGGTCGCCGCCCCTACTACGTAACCTTGGCGAGATGCGCCGCCCGCTCGCGCGCCTTCGCTTTCGTTTTAAACTCGAAAACTATAAGCTGCATGTACGATGTCCTTTTGTCCATTCCAAATTAAAAAAAAGGACATCACACACATTGCTCTGATGCCAAAGTAACTAAAGCATTTGTGTTATGGAATCGGAAACAACAAAAGTTACTAAAAACACCCAGACCTAATGTAAATGTCCCGAACAATAATCGAAACCGGGGCCTCCGGAGTTGACGACACCTTGAAAATTGGTATATACGCCATTCGTCCCCGGTGGTCGTGAACTTAGGTAGTGGCTAATTAACGATTACGATTAGTTATCGATTTTAGCTCGCTTATTTAATTCCAATTGTCGGTATTAAAGTATACCATTTATGAATTGTACGACCAGTTCGCGAGGTCCGCTGATCTCTCGATTACCCAAATCGAATCCTAAAATCAAATCTGCCTAATCGATGTGTGCGTGAGACGCGGCTGGCAGCGCATTCGGCCGGACGCTGAAATTACATATAACTTAATACCCATTTATGATACGAAACAAGAGCAAAATCAGCGGTAATTTTTCACACGATCCATGAGGGCATAGTCGCCCTAAGCGCAGCGTGCCGGGGTGACTGAACTCGCAACCTGTAATTTCGGACCGCAAAACGAACAAGACGCATCGTGATCGGTGATTAAAAACCTTTGTCGGTTCTACTAATATTTATATTTTCGCGATGCGCCCGACATCTAATTGGCGACGCGGCGCGCAGCCAGCGCCGGACCACCGACGCTTCGTTAGTTTTCCTGGTATCGGAATCATAAAACTATCCGGACTTTTTATGTCCAGTCGGATACGTGACTAGAGCTACACGCTCAACGCCGACAAAGGATCGTGACGCTTCCAAAAACGCGTCCAATAACTCATATGAGAGGCTAAAAATAGCAATATAAACTCAGGTACGTAAGCAACTAGTTGCGTTGGACGCGCCATTCGAGCCCAAGGCCTGGGATATTGAACCTGGGCGCGACGGGCCGGCGAGAGGGATAGCCGCTACCGCAACCACTCATTTTTGTGAGGGTAATGTCGCGACCACACGCGCGTTCTACCCGCGTTCAAACCTTACTATCCCAATCAGTTTCGCGAAGAGACCGTCGCGGTCCGTAAACGAGCGTGTTGCACTTCCTTAAACAAAATTTTGCGGAAACGGGACGCCTCGTTAGCGTTGCCCGATGCGGGAAAGGGATGGCCGTAAGACAAGTGCCATGAGTGAGACGATAGATGTGCATTGCGCTGACGCATCGCCATCGTCTGCTTTTTATTTTTCACCTCTTGCTTTCATTATCAGTTTCTTATAAACTTTGTAACTAATTTCATAGGTATCTAAATGTTTTTGTTCCTATATTTTGTGTCGATTAATTCATGAACCAATTTGATCTACTTTACCCTAAAGAATGAACCGCTAAGTTCAAGGTCCTTTGGTCCGATGGTGATAAAATAAAAACAACATATTCGGAGACTTCAGCACGTCGGCTCTGGTCCCCCGCTGAGAGCGTTTGAACCTTTTATCGGTCGCGAACACTGCACAAATTCAAACTCTTCGGCGGTTTCGGTCCTAGCTAACTTATCGTCCCTATTACGCAACACTGATACATTATAATCGTCGGCCACCACGTGGCGCCTTATCGACGCTTCTAATTCTCACGAACGTAGGTACGTTAACACATAAGCATCGCGTCGACTCCGACTCGCCCATTCGTGCCATGGCGCTGCTTATTTATGCTCGGCAAACATTTTACGATAAGATGTGAACGGGCCGCTTGTGCTTCCCACATCTGCCGCGACCTTGGCTCCCGAGCCCGTTGTGTAATCTCCTTATCAGTCACACTCCCCTGGTACCTAAGCAGCGAAACTCGAGTTTTCCGGTCTCGATAAAATTACCTTTATCAAGCATACCGGGACTATTATAATATGCACTCACTTTTACATTTGCTTGTCTGTCTGTATCTGACACGTGATTGACACCTCGTTAACATAATTACAAACATTAAAACTTGCACAACTAGTCCGGTGCCTCAAAATCCTTTGTGTTTTTTATCGCTGTGCTCTAAATCAGTGTTGTTTGTGCGAAACCGAAAGTCGAGCTTCATAAGGCATTTGAAGTATCGAAAAGTGTGTCTTATGTGCATTACTCCAAAGCTTTTAATTGTTCGCGATAAAAAAGTAACGATCTGCGAAAAGAAGTGGTAAGCTCAGCTGCTATTGACATGTTAGTAAGGTTATGAGCATGGACGTCGCGGCGGTCCTTCCGTGAGCATTTCATTATTCCGGTAATAAATTAAACTGCGCTCGTTAATCGGCCCTTTATCCGTCTGGCCGTTGACTCCCGAGGCGACGCCTCGTCCGCTCTCGCCAGTATGACTTGTAACAGTTGATGATTCGAAGCTACAATTGCAATTAAAACATGTGTACGACAACTTTTCTATACGTACAACTGCGAGAATCGACGTATTATTTGTTTAAATTCTTCATAAATCATCCCTTAAAATTCATAGACAATATTTTTTTTTAATTAATCACACACACAAAAATATACATTAATTTTAAGTCAGCATTATGTTTAAAGAAACTGTTTGCTTTATCCAGCTGGATTAGGATATGTTTGTAGGATATTTTGTTCAGAAGATTAGCGATCAAAGAGTACAGAATCGCTACGTTTTACTAGCTATGGTCAACTGTCTAAAATGTTCATCCAATTTTTTTTTTATAAGAAAGGCAATGGGTTAGCATGTAAATTTTATTTATTAATCAGTTTATGTCAAATATTTTTTTAAACGCCTTCCGTTTTGTATTTTTCATATACATACTTATACTAAAGTTCGTATTTAGTATCGTGTAAGTATAAAACAATAAACTGGAAAGTTCTAGGTTCAAATAAAGCAAAACTAGAAGTTCTCGGAAGAAAAACTCGCGGGTTATATACGTCGGCCGCTGGGGCAACTCATCGGCTTGGAATGTGGTACACTCAGCCTCCGACAAAGCCTGACCATCCAGTGTCAGTTAGGACCGCCACAAGATCACACGTTATGGGATTAGTGAACTACATTCTGCTGATAATAAAGCGGTAAACAGTTGTATTTTAATGAACTCCGTGGAAGAGCGGCGTACACGCCGGGTTTGATGGTGTCGCCAGCTCCAAGGTTAGGGTTCAATTCCCTACCGGGTCGAATATTTCTGCTTCCTTAACGCGCGTGCTTTATCTACTTACTTTTGGATCAGTGCGATGTACGTTATGTTGTCCCTATCTATGTATTTTTTGGCCCAAGAAACAGATGTGGTCACTTTTTAAAATCTGTTGGAACTTTAAGAAGTCACGATAGCCGAGCGGTTCGGTGGTCAGAATTTCGAGTCAATAGACCCGAGTTCGATAACCAGATGGCAGGCTCGTACGAATGGGTTTTTCAAAAACAATTTATGTACGAATTATATCATTGGCTTGGACATGATCACCACCTGTCACGTTGTCCCGAAAATATCTTCGGTGGAACGTGGGTCTATGGGACTTAATTGTCTAGACTAGACCTCTGTCTACCTCTGTATTGGGAATTGCGTGAAGATACTTATTTATTTTATTTATTTATTTGTAACTTTAAATATAGTAACAAACCGAAATATATTTAATATAAAGTTGATTTCTGTTTCTCATTGTTAAATCGGAATGATACACAGCTTGAATATTTAGCAATATCCGCTCTGACTTCACCGCCTTATATAAAAAAGTTGCGAATAATTAGTCAATAAAAATTCCGTCGATTATATACCGAGGCTGTTGCACGGGTGTTGCGTAATTGGAGTAAACGACCTGAGAATTGGTGGCCTGCCCGAAGGTCTTCCACCACGTGGTGGCAATATGGTCAAACGGTCGGCGACCGTCGCAACTGCTTCTCACGTTGTCATGAACCTCGTTAGCGATCTTGATTATTATTTGCGACGAGGGAGTTTCGGATTACCAGGGTAACAGCAAGTTATAAGAGTAATGCGATGTACGTAGTATAGATACGATAGATTGTGGTTGTGTTCTTTGTATTGTGGCGTTTACCAGAGCACCTACTATGAAGCGGCTGTCACAATCAGATCTTACAACTTTTTATGTTCTTCGCATATATATCTTCACTCCATTATCGATACAGAGGTAGACAGATGTCTATAAAATTAAGTCCTCTCGACGAATCTTCCATCGAAGATATTTTTGGGACAACTTGACAGGTGGTGTGCCCGTCGCCGTCTCTATGTCCAAGCCAACGTAAATAATTTTAAGACAAAAACTCGAGACTAACACCTTGGATCGAACTCTGATCTCCTGACTCGAATTCCGATCACCACTCAGCTATCGTAATAAATTATTCATATTGACGTCATTATATTATTAGGAATTATATTTTTATGCTATAAATTTCGTTTATTATGCAAGTATATTTCGTTAAAATTTACAATTTAAATGATGTTAAAGTTTTTTCTTTCTAGAGTTGTACTACTAGGACGACATAAATCATTATTGTTTAGCAATCTTTCATTAGACACTACACAAGTATTGTAAGCATCCAACTTATGAACAAAACGCATAACAAGCATACAAATGATTTAATGATACCACTTTTATTATTTAATGTGTCTTAAAGTTAAGTTGTTACGTCTCGAAATTTTATTCAATCCGGTGTCTGGTCACGAGCGTCCTTAGATTTTATCTTTTTACACCGAAATTATGTTTTTGACTTACACGGACGGATACAAAACAAATTTTATGTTATTGTTGATTTGAACAGAACTTGCATCAGACACTAATGTAAAAAAAAACAAATGTTAAGAAATGCTATAAATTTTAGATTTTTTTTATTTAATTATATGTTAGCATAGAGTCTAGAGATATAGCCTAATAACAAAAAAACATCAAAGTATACATTCACAATTGAAGTCGGTCGATAAATAATAATCTTTCGTAATATACAATACTTGCATTAACTAGCGTAATTTATAAATTTAGCATATATTCATACACATCTTCACGCGTGTTCCCTGACGGGGTGCTAGGAAGAACAGAACAAATCTCTTTGTATCTCAATCTTTTTCGGGGTTATCGAATACTCTCGACTTTTCAATCTTCGAGCAATTCGCTCACATGGTCTATAAAAATGAGCCTCTGTCTAACTCGATTCCTATTGTTGCGATGTATTTTTTCTATACCATTCAATATTGACTCAATTGTTAAATATATGTACATAGTAATGTATCTTAAGAATAGTATAACCCAATGATATTTATATTATGTGTTTTTTCTGTAGTAATTTTTTAATAATTCAGTAATTCGCAGTCATGTATTACTATAAACACACTACACTCGATTTAAAGTTCTTTCTCGTTACGCACACAATATATTGCTGCGTTCACAGCTAACGTACAAATTCGAGTGTGATTAAAACGCGCGATGGACGGCGTCACGTCGTGAGGCACCAGCTCGTAAACAAATTGAATGAACTCACGTGTGGATGTACCATTCATATGTACGCCGTTAACGCACGATAATTCAACAGCTCGAATGTTTTACTTACGAGTGACACACGGGCGTTGCCGATAACGAGCAGCGTTTCAAATATTATATTTATTATAAATTATTATTGTCTTCTCTTTCGTCCTGAGGTCTTAATTCTTTTTTTTTAATATGCAGCAATTCACGATAACATTACCAGTATTCCTGTTTACCATTTGAACTAAGGAATGCTTGTGTATGGAGTGTTGTAATGTGTTGTAGTTCGAACCCTAAATTTTTAGGCCATTGACACTTCATTAATATGTCACTAATTAAATGTAACATCATTTAATCTATACAAACTAATTAAATTTTGAAGAAAAGGGATGTCTTAGGGAAGAATTTTAATTAGACTATCCATATGACTTCGATTGCAAATGCGTTAAAATAACCATTTATTAAAAAACAAACGTGTACCCTATATCGTACATATAAAAATTATTATATGCAAGTATACATTAATACAACTCCTCCTAAACAACAGTTAAGTAATAACGAAGTAAACAGATATAAATTTAAGTGGAGTTTACGCATGGTCCAACTCTACTTCTCTCACAGGCTAAAACATATATATGTATTTCTTTCTCTTATTAGTGTTGCTTTTACATTTCATCGTGTTTCTAATGATACATATCGCATGTGCTAATGATTTTTTTCTCGGATTATCTGAAATGCTGAATACCTTATCCGACGGTGAGTCAGGAACGGAAACGCCGCGTCGCGTCACGGCCGCAAGGCGCCCCTCGTAAGACACTCCACTACGTGATACCAACGCAAACACTGTTCCGTCTAATTTGCGAGCATTTCCTCTCGCTCGCCGATCAGTCTGGATGGCCCTTAACACTAGCCATTATTTGCCATCGCAGGCGGCTGTAACTTATATTGTTATTGTAACTAATTTACTGCGTTGTTTCATATCTTACAAGTCATTAAGTCCTGGTACTTCATATTTACAAATTCTTTATATTTCATATGCGAAAATTCTAATTTGATTTTCGCCGGGTTGTCTTTATGTCTGTGTATAGACCAGATTAATAATATATTTTTAATAAATTATGTAAACACATATATAGAGGACATCATATCACGCTCTGATCGCAAAGTAAGCAGCTTAATCATTTGTATTATAGAATCAAAAACAACGAAGTTACCACAAAAATTTAGACCTGAGAAAATTTGAAAGTGTTTTCTTCTTGACCCGATCGGGAACCTCAGCTGACGACACCATGATAAATCGGTGTGTACTCCACTCGTTCATAGACTAGCTCAACTCTTCCCGCGTTACGAAACAATTCACATCTGTTGCCAGTTTTATACAAATTTTACAATAGATATGTTTCTATCAAAGAGTAAACAACGTTATAGTCTATATCAATTGTATCGTGTCAAAGATTTCTTAAGCACACGACTGGGGCCGCTCGGCTACTTTGTACTGTACGAAGCGAGCGTGCGACCGTACGCAGTATTTGCGGAAGAGCGGCGCGGGTCGACGTCCGCGCTCGCAGCCGAAGGTCAAGGCTGCGATCGGTCCCCCGCTAGCGCCCGCTAGCGAAAGAAAAAGTGACAGCCCAAACCTGAATAGAATGCGAGGACGTATAAAAACGAAAGCTCCGGTGCCTATATTAGGCGCAATTTCAAGTCGACTCTTAAGCAAACAACGAAATGTTTAGACGTGACGTCACATGATTAAACGGTGAAAAAACTATAAAAAAAAAACTTTTTCGGAATTTTTTTCCTACTAAAAACAGTAAGTAAACAAATAAATTCGCGCCATTCCTAATACAAGGGGAGACAGAGCTCTAGAAAATTTAAATCCTTTAGATCCACTTTCCACCGAAGACAGTTTTGGGAGAACGTGACAGGTGGTGAGCCCATCGCCGTCTTTATGTCCAAATCAACGATATAAATCGTACATAAGTTTTCGAAAAGTTTTCCCATTGGAAACGACGAGCCTTGGGGATAGAACTCTAGTCTCTCGACTCGAATTCCGATCACTCAACCACTCGGCTATCGTAACTTTTACGAACAATAACAAATAAATTGCTTAGATTAAATGTAAGAAGTAAATTGTACTTTTCGGGATTAAATTTCAATAAACCGGGATAAATTTTACATAGCTTTCTGTTAACTTATTACTTTTAGACGTACACGCCTTACCTAGGTTCGTTTATATGCTAAAATTACGGCCTAGGTCTTGTATGAAAACATCATAAAGCCCAGCGTGTCTGAGATATAGGAAAAGCTAAGAAATTCTAAAATCTATCCAAAAGTGTTATATGCTAAGGATGTCGCGAAATAACCGTTAGAACAATTATCTAAGTTTTATGTCCTCCAATACATGTGTACGCATATAAATTAGTGTTAAAGATAATTTCAGAACATTTTATTACAATACAAAGTCGCATACGCTAAGTACTTCATGAGCTTATCACGAGTTGTTATGAATGTGTTGATTATATGTTGAAAATGTTTAATTTATATAATAAATGGCGCATCATTTAAAATTATTCTGCACCATATATAACCTTTTTATCAATTTTTACGTAATATTTTACAAGTATTTTTAAAGTTACGTATAATTTGTTTTGTGTTTGTTAAATACGCCGGGTCTATATATACTACTTATTAGGAGACTGTAATTAGGCGTCTGCCATTTATAGTCGTCAAGGGAAGTAGTCAAGTAAGCTAGTTATGAAATACATATTTGTTAATATAAATAAACAAATGACATTACAAATAAAGGTACATTAACTTAGAAGTTCACTGAATATCTTACAAACTTATCTTGATAAGTTAAATATCTTTTTTAGGTCAAAGTTATTTGAGTAAAAGAAAATAACGCTAATTGACGCTGCGGAGTGTAAGGCATTGGATTCAGAAAAAAAAAAGCTCCGAAGGTTTATTTCTGCGAACCCCGAGATGGTCGCCGGTGCCAGTCCTACATCATTTTGTACATCTGTCCAGTGCATTGTGTAGTCGAACAGAATCATTGCAAAATAGTTCATAACTCTTAAACAAAAGGCTCAACTTGATTTGGCCAATGTATGAAAAGTATACCCAATACTCTTGTTTGTTGTTCATTTTACAATATACGTAGGTGAGAGTATTGATATTAAGCGGACGCGGTTCACGAAGCGTTTCAGAAATTGTTTGTTCATATTGTTGTTGAATGGTAATATTTAATTTTGTTTTCTTGATGTTATTTGTATCGGCCACTGGCTTAATCTTCTCTGGAATAATATTTGAAGAAAGGCCAGCAAGCCGAGAATATTTAGTATACCCTTTTGCCAAGGAAGTGCCCAAAGTGTTCAAGATCCCCAAAGTATAATTGGCCTTTCTTCCTACAGTTGTCGTAAGTGACGACTAAAGAGAAAATAACCATTGGCTACCGAAATGCAAGGATGATGATGAAAAATACCTGAACAATTCAGCAAACCGATGAAAGGCAGCAGAGTCTAAGATGCCAGATATGTTGTATTACACTGCGCTCGTTCATCCGCTTGCCAAGCGTGGCGATTATGGCAAATCCTTCATTTCGGGAGAGGCATGTATCCTACACTGAACTTTAACAGGCGGGTACATACCCGCTCATACATATGAGTGTGTAATTCTTGCGCATTCGTTAATGTTTCATCATCAAATCTTTGGTTCTCTTTTTGGGTCTGTCGTTATAGTATCAGGTTGTCGCCTCGGCCTAATTAAAATGTTCCAATCTCGCGGTTACATTAACGATGTGTATCATTTTTGTTTAATGGCCCGTTTCGCTCCGACTTCGTTGATAATCGAATTTAGCACTCCTAAAATCGATACCACACAACCTGATTGTTGGGCCGATGGAAAATACACTTAAAGCTACGAGCGTGTTGGTTTATTTTTGAACGGCAGCACATGTTGCGCGTTTCTTTGATGTTTGCGAGTTAGCAACCGAATCGTCGCCTTAATTTGAAAAGTTCTCGTTAGGGCTGTAAGTGTGATCAGGTTTATCTAAATACGAGTACAGATGGGGCTTTGTACCGTATATGAGTTTAATATTTGATTTGTTTCTGGACTGTTTAATGGAGTTGGCATTAAGCGATATGGAATCCGAATTAATAACGAAACACATTTAGTATGTGATAATACTAAAAAAATTTTGTGCAAAAAAATACTACGTTTATATTCGAGTTTATTATTTTAAAAATTAATGAACAAATAAACACTTATATAGATAGAGACAACATCACTTTAATTGCTCCGATCCCAATGTAAGAAACTAAAGCACTTGAGATATGGGAGTCTGAAACAACGAAGGCACCACAAACACAAAAATTTGGTTTTTCTACATTGCCCCACCTGGGAATCGAACTTTGAGCTAGCGACACCTTGAAAACTCACACGGAGGTCGTCATAAATTTTATATAGATCGATTCTCCTTACCGTCATTCACTTAAGACGAAAGATTACTTATTCATCGTTTATCATATCCTGGTAGACTCGATTAAGTTTGTAAAGCTCAACCGTTGTAAGTTGAGCTTTACAATGATTGGGTAGGTTAACAAAGCACGTAAACTCGATATCGTGCGTATACGTGTGACCACGGACAGACTAATTTTTTCACAGTTTAATGTAATTAGCCACGCGACGCTCGGCGCTCGGCGCTCGGATCGAATCGTGAGTTGTTCGACGATATTTTACGTATATTGTATATGCTATGTAGCTAGCCGTGGAATGTTTCCTCTTGCTCAAACATCCTTTGGGTGGGCGCATGGTGACGCGCTGCGGCGGGAGCGGAAGCGGCTCGCATGATAAAGTAAAAAAAAATATCTTCTCGCAATTCCCAATACAGGGGTAGACAGAGGTCTAGTCTAGACAATTGAGTCCCTTCGACTTACCTTCCACCGATGATATTTTTTGGACAACGTGACAGGTGGTAAACCCGTCGCCGTCTTAATGTCCATGCCCACGATGTAATTCGTTCATAAATTTTTCCAAAACTCCATGGGTACGAGCCCGCCACCTGGGAATCGAACTCCAAATTTCGACCACCCAACCACTCGGCTATCGTGACTAGACAGAGGGTATTGGGAATATGATACAAAATGTGGAAAAAATACGGGAATAAGAAGAATTGCGTGAAGATATTTTTCTTTATTTTTTAGAAACATGGATGTTTTTACTTAATCTTTGGCTGTATATGACGTTCTATTTTATAATAATATTAATAAAAACAATAACTTTATTATTTTAGTAACTAACCGGAATTAAGCTTGTCAATATAGTAGCATCGTAACGTAAGATTCACACACCACACCACTCACGCAACTCTACGCGGATCAAATTAATAAAACACAAAGTTTAGGTTTGCGAGTATCGTGTGACCTTCTCTTAAAAGCTAAATCAACCAAATTAATTTATAACAAAATTAACTCCATTATGTTGATATTGTTTTACATATTTTAATGTCTGTATACACGGTTTTAAATTAAAAACTGAGGAATATAGAAACTTTTTAATGAAGTATACTAGCTGAACCTCCGGCCGGGCTCGGCTCTAATATTAAAGTTAGTAATCTTTGATGATAGCAACGGAAACTAAAGTTTTAAACTAAAACAACAACAAGCAAATTACATAAACATAATGCTGTAATTTTTAAGAAAATATTTTCCGTTCCCGTCTGAAATTCTGGATTCAAAGAATTTAAAAACCCTCGGGTAAAACTTTCAAGTCAATCCGTCGCCTCCTTTTCCAGATTTGAGTCCATAAACATGCGTATACTGTACTTTTGTGTATATATGGATTGATTTTTGTTTACATTTTCCCCAGATTTTTTTAAAGAGGATTACTTATCTGTGCGAGTATGACACGAACCGAATCATGTCACAATACAGTGTTTAAAAATAAAGACAATTCGGCCAGTATTTTTAGCCCGATGGATTTAAGAAAAAAAAACACAAAATACTTTCAATTCCAAATTCAAATCTGGCACACTCAACGTACCAGTAACAATAGCATGATGGATGTTACATTTCGTCTTTCGAATAAAACGGTGGCCGGTAGAACTGGAGCGGAGCAGCGTCCGTGCGATAGTGTCGGATGCACCTAGCCGGACTAAATGTCAGTCGGTGAGCCGGTGCCGCATTTAGTCGCTCCGAAATAGACCCGGCGTTCATCAACCCCTCGCGTTAGTTATTGCTCCTCCCGACACGTTGTCTTACAACGACGCATCGCTGTGGACAATTTTCATGCAGCGTTCACAGCCGGCAATGGATTGTGAGACGGACGAATGAATTATTGCAGTAAATGCTCACAATAAGTAAACTTGAAAGTATGTCTGGTGATGTGAGGTTATTAAGGTTGTAAAATTTTCTCAAAAGCTATCCGAACTATCAACGCTACGCAGTTAACTTTCATATTATTATAATAATTAGGTAGGAAGTAGTCGTCGTGGTCGCTCTATTAATATAAAAAGATGGTGACAAAGTAATATACATTGCTCCGATACCAAAGTAAGAAGCTTAGAATCAGAAATAACAAAGGTATTGGCAAAGTTAAAGGTACAAACACCGAAACTCGAGAAAAAGTGTTTTCTGCATTGACCCGACCGGGAATCGAACTATTACTTATCGACCTATAAAAGCTTACTGCAGGAAAAAGAACTCAAGAAAGAAAGCACCCTGCAACCCTCGAAAAGCAGCCTCGGGAAGCAAAGGGGTTGTAAAATCGTACACCCATACCACACGGTATTTATATCAGGTAATACTTTCTACCAACCTAATAGGAATCTAGTTAGTACTTAATTCATGAAAACAATACACATAGAATTATTAAAATAGTAACTTAAAATTATAAGTTCGCCGAATGCGCGATGAGTAGCATACAAACATATCACTTGCGGATACAATAATAAATCTGTCTGTTGTATTCTATTCACGCCTACAATTCTAATAGTAGTTAACCTACAGTATCGAACATCAAACCGAGACCGATTATCCGAGAGGTAATTTAGCGCTGTCAAATCGAATCCGAAATTAATTGAGCGTTCGCAACGAGCGCCGAAACCCGACCGCAACCACGGCCGCAATTTAGACCCCGTCACAGTGACGGTGCTGCAAAAAATGTTGACACCTCGCGCACAGAAAAAAAAAAACAATCGATTATTTAATGACGATTAAAATTGTATCGATACGTCTTATAAGACTGGTTGCATACTTTATAATAAAAAATTGTTTATTTAAGATAATTGTTTACCTTTTTGAATTGGATGGTTTTTTAACGAATCATTAGACAGCTTGACGGGTCTTTTAAATTTGAGTATTAAAATTTGGGGGGAATCAAAACTTTGAACGCTGCTGAACTCTGAAGCTTGTAATGACTGTAATAACAAAGTATCAACGAACGTCGGGTAAAATAAAAAAATTGTAAATTGGAAAGACCATGCATAGTATATCGTCCTTGTATAATCAGTTACTTGGTTTAGCAAATTCGAATGGATCCGCTTTCATAGGGTTTAATTTTCTTAGGTAAAGTTAGTTGAATAGTAAGAGATGAGTTATGAAATCAAAACATATATTTATAGACGAAAGTTACTAATATATCGTTGTAAAGTTGTACTTGTCACTTTTTAAAATAGCACCGTTCCGTAATGAGTTTCCACTGAAGTTGTAACAGGCGAATGTTTTCTCGTATCTTTCCTTTTTATTTTCTCTCGAAAACGTATTTTTCTTTATTTTTAGAGGCAGACTCTTTGCCAGGATTTATATATGGTTTAAATTTAATAGATGTTATACTCGTGTGCTACCCTTTTACAATAGACATCGATTCTAAGATAAAACGCATTTCTCAAAACAGGGGTAGCCAGAGATCTAGACAATGTAGGCTCTACGACCCACATTTCACCGGAGCTTATTGTGTGACAACGGGACAGGTGGTGAGTCTGTCGCCATCTTTATGTCCAAGCTAACTATTTAAAGTGTATATTTATTTCGAAAAATCACATTGGCACGAGCATATATCCTGGGGATCGAAGTTGGGCTTCTTGACTTGAATTCTGTTCACTCAGTTTTTTCGTCTTTCTGTGGTTTGACTTTACGTTATTGATTATCCTTTCTTATTAAATTTTGATTAAACGACCTTTTTCCGAGACCCCAATATTAATACAAGTTGTATCCGTGAAACTAGTTTGTTAGTAAACAATTCCCGTATGCCGCACTTTTACGCATCTCCCCAAATAGCTGCTTTTATTACACAATACGATACGTTTTTATCGCGCCTACGCTATCGAGAACGCGAAGGAATACGTCAGAGCGCAAACGCTTAGTAAACAAAGCGTATGACGATCTCGCGGATGAAAAAAATTTATTCGTCTTTATCTTTGATATCCTGGTACATGTAAGTCATGAAATTTGGTATGAGTATCAAAAGTTTTTAATTTAAAAAGAAGGTTTTTTTTTCCAACCATACTCTAAACAACACTCACAGTTACGGACATTTTTTTACCATAGATAAGAAACTTTCGCTAAGCGGACGCGGCCTTTTCTATCCAGAAATCTTTGATATTCATACTATTGGAAATTCATTGAAAATCAGAAGAACAGTCACTTTTCGCGTCAGATTTTGAGAACTAAACTCGAGATCAACATATATCTTTTAAGCGAACATAAATATGGTTACTTGATTCACAAACGAAATTAATAATTTGTTTACGCGATTCTCACGTAATTAAGCGTCGAATTATAAAAAGCATTATTTTTCGACGCGTGCGCATTCTCCACTGATCTATCGCGACCGGCAGTTGAACATCGACATTTTGTGTCGCGTTATTTCTAGCCGTGGTTGGCGCCAACTTTAGATTGTATACTGGGCTCAACTGCATTCAGCAGCGTAATTTTAGAGTTTAATAACAGCATATTCCATTCAAGTCCTGGGCGCCTGATCTATGGCCAGGGTTAATTCCGTTGATCTATGACCAATTTGAAATACAAGCAATTTGACAAATGCATCCAAAGAGTATGTAATCATTACTTTTTAAATCCATCCATATTGATAAATTTAATGTAAATGGAATCTTGACTGCTATATTGTCATAGCTAAATCATTTAACTGACCGTAATAAAAATAACACAGGAAAATGCGTGCAGGCAAAATCACAGGCGGAAGGTTTCCATCTAAACGATTATTAAAAATATTATAAGGTTATTTCAGGGTTGTACAGAACCGTTGGCTATCTCTAGCAAGTTAAAAAGCATGTTATAATTTTAAATTTGAGCTTGTTTATGCTGTAGCAGTAAAGTTATGACCGATGTAGGTTATAATGAAGATTTTAAGCTCGGGTTTCGCGGGCACGTCGTAAACGCAGCGTGAGACGGCCGCCTCGCTTTGCAGTGTTTTCGGCCATATAGCAGTAACTACAAATATATTATCATTTGCTACGTGTGTACTTAAATGAAAAGGGGTCTGAAGGATCCCAGTTGTTCTTTGTAGCATTTTTTGAATTGCAATACGAATTCTGTACTCAAAGGATTTTTGTAATTAATATTTTGAACAAACACCATTTATATACAAATTTTTAGATACATGATTATATACATATATAAATAGAAACTACAATGACACATCACACCAATTTTTTCCTCTATCGGGATTCGAACTCGTAAAGTAAACATCATAATTCGTGTTTCTAGCTTAAATGGTTTATGCCCTACGTTAGTGACGAACTCATAACCCTAAGACGAACAGAGAGTAAACATTATACCATAATTAAATATATTGAATTTGAAACGAGGTAATTGTTATGTTTTGTTTAGTCTATGTACCGTCTCTTATCAGGGTATGTACTTATAGTTGCCAGTTGTTACAGACCTACAGTACAGAAAATAACACATCAGAGATTAAGCATACTGCTTACCACTAGTATTTATACGTCAAACCATTTATCAAAATATCTTCTAATAAAAGAGTATAACTACAGAGTCTTTCAACTGTTTCTTCTTCGATAGTTGAACCATTTATGAAAAAGTGATATATTAAAACATTAGGTTATGAAAATGGTGTGTTACATCGACGAATAAATGATAATAGGCACTTAACTTTAACCCTTTTGTGTTCAAGGTACGCAATCCATGTTTACATACACAAAAATATTACGCTGCAATTGTTATATATAATATTATGTTCAATTTTCTTATCTCCTCTTATTTATTGGTTTACGTAGAAATATTTAATATAATGCTTCATAACAGTTTTGCGTAATAATTATTTGGACCGATCTTCACAATGTCAGAGGGCGCTCGCGTTGCGTTCCCTTTTTTGTTCTTGATTAAAAAAAATATTGCAAATTACACCCGGCTCGAGACCGATACGGCTACGTGAATATTTTAGCTAACTGGCTTTTTTATTTTTAGCTTGATAAAGTTCGCGTGTCTTCACCGCTATGACTCCTCAAGACACTGTTGACCTAGTAAGGGAGACGTGGTAGTGGTGGGATGAAATTTAGAACACGAAAAGGGGTTTTAAAAGTTTCTTTATTTGTTACACGCGTGCTTGTTGCAAGTTTTATGAACGCAATATAAGGGTGAATTCCACCAGTGTTATTATTATCGTTTCTTTTGATAACAAAGCCTATTATTAGGCTACTTATTAGATTGTAAAATCTGATTTAAAAAACAATTGGATATTTATTAAAAAATGTCTATTGCTTATTACGATTGAGTATCTAAACAAAATATAAAAAGAATTTATTATTTTAATTATAGTAATATATTTTCACTACAATTTTTTCTCAATCAAAACACAACAAGATTTTTGTTAATCATATTTTCTTATTTACGGCTTATTCATCTAATACTCGTAGAAACAACTTGTATATTCCTGTGAATGTTTTAGCATGAAAGCTGAGCTTCTATGTTCTACATTTAGTATATATATTATATGATTGTAAATATGTTAATACATCTGTATTAGTTTAACGTAAGTAATTTGTACTTTCGATCCCATTCCTACGCCATTGACAACAGATGGCGGAAATAGTTACAACAGTAAATAGGACGGTTCTGGTACGTAACGCGATGACACATCTTGGAATCATCGCCCGTTGATGAAATTAATTGTGATCCACACGTTTTAATTGTTCCTGTTATGTGTGACGAACACTTATTTAACCTTATAATAATTAAACACATTTAAAAAATAAGTTCCAAGTGTCACGATAGCCTGGTGGGTTGAATGAACGGAATTCGAGTCGAGAGACCGGGTTTCGATCCCCAAGACTCGTACCAATGGGTTATTTTTTTCAAAAACTTACACGATTTGTATCGTTGGTTTAGACATTGAGAGGCGACAGGCTCACCACCTGTCACGTTGTCCCGAAAAATGTCTTCGATGGGGGAGGTGGGTTGAAAGGACTTAATTGTCTAGCCTCTGTCTACCCCTGTATTGGGAATGGCGTAAAGATATTTATTAACAGGTACTATTCCCTAAATGCTAGACTGGTCAGAGGTCTCATTTAAGAGAGTGCGAGACATCTCAGTAACCTAGACTGAAAGTATCCAGATTCGAATTAAGATTACCGTAACACTCGGTCATAGTGGCTTATTATCTTACTATTTTTAATTGGGAAATCCCGGAGCACTCGGAAGTGCACTCAAGAAGTCGCAAGACTTCAACAACAGTTCAAGTGAGTGTGTAAAACACTTATTTTTATTTGATGAATACTAATCATGTGTACGAGAAAATACTTTTCAACATATTTCCTTGAAGTTTATAACGAGAAGCTTGAATTTTTAAACGACAAGTTTAACAATTCGGATTTCTTAAGTAGTGAAATGAATACAAAAAATTTTCGTATAATGCTTAATACCGGATATTTTTCTTCCCATCCGGTTCTATTGACAGACTGCTAGCATTCAAGGAATACACATCTCGGGAATTGCTTTAGAGAAGGGGGTCGATTAAAGCGTGATTAAGTGCTTTGTTTTTGTTATCTTCTTCGTTTTCGTTGTTATCATGCTTAATCTCTGACGCAAGATAAATCCATGAAGCTATAGAGAAGTTTCTCGGCCGTTACAGGCTGTGAGCCTCTTTCGTTTCCTTCAAATTCACCTCACACATTCAGGTCACACCTTGACAATGCTCTGTTCGAGTAATGGATATAAAATCTCATATGATCCGAATGTTAGTCTCTGCCTACCTCCACCCCTTTTGTTTTTAACCGACAAAATCCGTTCAGTTGCGAATATGTTACAAACACAGACGGAGTTACTTATGTATTAATATTATACAAGTAACTCTATGTTTGTCTGAAAATATCGCTAAAGTTTCGTTTTATATTATGCGTAATTTACTTATAATATAAATGTCGTTATATAGTTAAAATATCAGAACCAATTTATTTTTTATTACCCCGCAAACAGTTTAAAGCACAGCGTTGTACTGCGTGTACCGTCAAAGATCGATTCCGTTACGGCTTAATGTAGTACACCAGGAATAAAAGATTATTTGTTAATAACTTGTATTCTCAACTTATGTTGTCTTGGTAGAACAGAGTTCAATTAATCAAAATGACGTGAAATTTGACTTTGAATTCCGTTTTACTTCATTTTAACTTAAGCGTATAATACTATCGTGTACTCTGTGATCAATAAATACACTACAATAAACATTTTATCTTTGCCCTAAAGCTCTTTTTAATTACCAATGCGTTAATTAAAAAAACCTATTTATAAAGAAAGACATAAAATAAATAATAAAGTCGTAAAAAGTTGTTCAATTCTTTCAATTAAATGTCAAAGACATTCTCATTCTCATCTGTTACCCAAAATAATACAACGATTTAAATAAATATGTGTTGCTTAACCAACGCCAATAATCAAAAGTTTGGCCAAACATCTGAGAATGGTAAAGTACTAAATTGGCAATAAGCGTACAACAGTCCATTGTGTAAGTTGCTCGAACTAATATCTCGACGATCTCGAGTCGTTGGCGGTGGCTTGCGGTCATTGCCAACCGCCAAGGTCGAGAGCGAGGCCTGAACTACCAGACGCCATAACAAAATCATATCTTATATATAATAAATATGTACTATTATTGAGCCGTGGAGTAGCTTCGATTTTCCCACAGACATGTTGCCGACGTTAGCCTACACACTACGTGTTATAAGCTGGAGCGACGACCTGCATAAGGTTGCGGGGAGTCGATGGATGCAGATGGTACAGCACTTTTCAATGTCTAAATAAGGCCTAAAAAATCTTTGGGACGGCCTATGTTCAGCAGAGGAGTTCTATCTGTTCCTTAGTCGCCACTTACGACATCCACGGAAAAAAATGATGGTAGATTCAAAGCACATGGCAATACTTAATATGACATTATTTAAGTCGATTGTTGCTTGTTTAAGATTCAAAATTTGTGGTAAAAAAATATCGAAAGTTAGAAAGAAGAATATTGTTTAAAATCTTTTAGGGATTATTTTCCAATTCGTTTAGAATGATGGCGATGAACCGAGATCCACGCCCAGACGCCCAAGCACCTACACCGGGCGGTGATCTCCGAAATAGAATCATTTTTGGTACGTTGACGTTGGGCTCCTGACTTTTGATGCATCCCTGGCGTGAGGCGTTTCAACTTTATGTTTAAAATTTCAACAAATTTGCGAAACTCCGAATATTGCTTAAATTAAATTCACTACAGACAGACCTTTTAGAAAAATTTTAAAACACCATATTTTAATTTCTTTCAATATCATTTTGTCGTTTAGTAACGTACGAATTCACGTTGTCTTGAATTAAACATTTGCAATCAAATTTAAAATTAAATTGTATTTCAATTATTCTTTGTTTTGGACTTAACTAGTGTTGTACATACATTTACTTCATTAAAGAAATTGATTTATTTTCAATTTCTGAACGTACTTACTACAGTTGATATAAAGTGCAACACAGTTTTATTATCAAATCAAATAATTTATGTCTCGATATAAGTAACATACATACGTCCATCGATCCTATTTCTTTAATCTACCACCGTTTCATAATAAGGTTCCTCTAACGTAATATAAAATATATTCAAAGACAAAACACGGCGGCATACTGAACCCATGAGAAAAAAAAGATGATCTCTAGCTATTTAAAAATGTCGCGCCACGAGCGTGTTATTTTTACTAAAACGTGCAAACGATTCCAATATTTCAAGTTTTTAGATACGTTGGTACTCTGACTCATGAACGGTGAGAGGACGCTTACCTCCGTCCTCTGTGATAAAAGCCAGTCCAGAGGCTTGAGGATCTATATTGAAGGCAATCTTAGTCTGCAGTCCTAAGTCTCTCCCGCCTCTCTAGTCATAATTGTCATCGCAGTAACAAAGATATCAGACCTTATGCGTCCTTGGTATTTAGTTTAATATATACCCCTTCTGTATATTATATATATTATTCACTTTTAGGAATATGCATGAAGATATTTATTTACTTATTTATAAGAGATAAACGCCAGTTCTGTGCCGCGTCACATCTTCACGCAGAACACGTTCCTACGGGCATACTACGTGGCACTTCATTAATCGTTGAATGTTACAAAATCATTGTTTAAAACGGAACAAATATTTTTCTTAAACACTGTGTTAAATAATTGCCATAGACAAATAGGTATTTACGACGAGCCGCAAACGTTACGTAACATTACGAAGCTGCTGACCTCACGTCTCTCGCGAATGTCTAGGCGGAAACGTCGATTCAAACGTTCGGCAATGACACCGGCTTTATCAGCATCTCGAGTTTATGGTGACCTGGTATCCATCTCCATACGTTCGGCGCTATTCACAGCCTGCAAACGATTTAAAAACTTTACGTTTTATATACATAAAGATCATATTTGTTTGAAATAGTAAATATATTTACGCATAACTTATGTCGCGGGTCGTGAGCAATGTAAAAATCCCAACTTTGATATTTCGCCGGCGAATACAAAAAACTGACTAACTTTAACTAATATAAAACATCAAAAAACCTATTTCGATGTATTCAAAAAGAAAATATTTAAAAATATATAGTTCGACCCACCTTCCACCGAAGACATTTTTTAAATAACGTGACAGGTGATGAGTCTATCGCCGTCTGTAATGTCCAAGCTGATACAAATCGTACAAGTGTTAAAAATCATTCGTACGAGTCTGTCACTTGGGGATCAAACGGGTCTCTTCTCTCGAATTCCGATTACCCAACCACTCGATTATCGTGGCTACTGTTACTACGTATTCATAAATGATTCGACAAATTGCATTCTAATGCGCTAGTGGCCGCAACGTAAGGTCTATGTCAGTGCACGCAAGACAGTCTCCGGGTTTATCAACCGATAACACGAATATTATCGTTGTTATGTAAATCTGGCCCGGAACATGGAACCTATGCTAATATTGCACAATTTTACAATGTTATTTTTTCTAAACTGTTATTTCGAAGTCCGTTGAATGGGTTATTTCAAAGTTACTATATGTTTAGTTGTTATAAATAACAAAAAATAAGTATAGAATTACTATTGACAAATTTCTTCGATAATTTCTGTGGTACGAATATCGATAGCCGAGTGGTTGGGTGGTCGGAATTCCGAGTCAATAGACCCGAGTTCGATCCCCAGTTGGTAGGCTCGTACCAATGGGTTTTTCAAAAACTTATGTACGAATATCGTTGGCTTGGACATAAAGGCGGCGACGGCCTCACCACCTGTCACGTTGTCCCGAAAATATCTTCGGTGAAAGGTGGGTCGAAGGGACTTAATTGTCTAGACTCGACCTCTGTCTACCCCTGTATTGGGAATTGCGTGAAGATATATATATTATATATATATATATATATATATATATATATATATATATATATATATATATATATATATATATATATATATATATATATATATATATATATATATATATATATATATATATATATATATATATATATATATATATATATATATTATATATATATATATTTCTGTGGTATTGTACACATAGATAAAATTTGGAAAGTGACTTGTTTAAAACATCGATTAGATCGGTAATTTTAGTCAAATGAAAAATAAATGACCAGAGTCCAAGATTATCACGAAGCATGCGCTGGAGGCAGTTGCTATCAACAAATTTATATATTTTCTGCGTTTCTTACTTCTTGGTCTATCACAAGTTTTTCCGCGAGATTTGCAGGCAATGCTGATACCCCAATCAATTTACAGCAATTCAAAACAATACTTACTAGGAGAGCATCACGTTAGTTAGTTAATATGGATCAGACGATAAATAATACTCTTAGGTACAATTGTTTAACACTTACTAGGCGTTTATAACCTATGAAGAGCATACTAACTATCCGAGAGCTCTGTGATTAGCGTTCACCGTGAGAGTTGGCGTGGAGCCAAGCGGGCCACGCCGGTGCATTCACCCACAGAACACCTCGTAAAGATAATTATCATTACGTTCGCGATACTTAAAATATTTTGACAAAGCACATCGCGTTATTCTCTTCCGACGTCGTCACGGAGTCACGTTACGCGCCTGTGAAATGCTCACTTTATTTACAATTTATTGGGCTCTCATAAAATTTTCTAAACTTATTAATTCGTCACATCTTACACCTTAGCCTTGACTTTAGGAACTTGTTTGCATACGTGTGTGGTTCCTTATTAAATTATGAGAATTTGTAGGTATGTATCATTAATGAATCGATATTTTATTTTAAAAATAGCCACCATGTTTTGTCAAGGTAGGCATGTCCAAATTATTACCTATTGAATAATTTGTTAATTTGGTTTTAAAACGTAATATATAATACTTTTTATGTTTTTATAAATACTTTAATAAAAGTAAAACGTCTCATTCAGAAAACATAAGTTTGTGATGCAAATTTATTACTCTTCTTAAAAATAATAACAGAAATATATATCTTTTTTCCAGAGGTATTGTCAGAAACGGCTACACCTTTTGTCCGGTTTTTTTTTTTTTTAATAAATACATACATAGATGATGATATCACATACATTGCTCTGATCCCAAAGTAAGCAGCTTAAGCACTTGTATAGAAACAACGAAGATACCACAAACACCCAAATCAGGCAAAATTTAAAAAGAGTGTTTTCTACATTGACCCGACCAGGAATCGAACCCGGGACCTAACAGCTGGCGACACCATGAGAACCGGTGGGTGCGCCACGCGTCTGCGGAGGTCGTCAGTTATGAATACACACTTACAAAAGACAATCAAATTGTTCAATCAAGTTTAAAAGTAGTCTTTATTCGAACTTGGCACTATGATGTCTAGATACTAATGGGACCACGCGTACTCATGCATTTCAAATGCCTACCTAGGACATCTACGTGCCGCGAATGCTTATGGAACTATCACAACTTGTTTGGGCGGTCGTGTCGAAAAATTAAGATTTAATCACAATTTAAAAAAAGTGCGTCGCGGACTTCCATGCCTACTTCAATCGTTTCTATCTCTGTCGTTTGAATGTTGTCCTGGGGATGAGGACGTATTTCTTACTATTATTATACATACATAGATAGGAACAGCATCACATACATTACTCTTATCCCAAAGTGTACTTCCTTTTGCGCCCTTAGCTTAAGCACATGTATTATGGAATCAGAAACAACGAAGGAAAATATTTATTTATTTAACAATTTATGTACACACAATATAAATGAAAGAAGAAATATAATAAGAGGAAAAGTTTGTATAGTAAATTTCAGGCGGTCTATGCCCGTTTCTGATTACTCTATTTAATTTTAATGCGATTTTCATCGTCATTTACTTTTATGCCACCACCCAGTGACAACGAATTGGCATAAAATTGACAACTTTCTGAACATAAAAATAAGAAGGATGATCGAGTCATTATTTCTAGAATGTGTGACTTTGTTGTTCGATATTTAAATTTATACATAAAATAAAAGGATTTTTAAATTTAACTTGCGAAGACCGAATCGTACGTGCATTCCATACGTTGCTTAGCGTTTCGCAAAAGCACGAATGTGTTTTATGATGATTTTTATGAAGCATCAAAAAGACTTTCATTGCGTTCTTCAATGAATTCGCTGTTAAAGAACGTAATAAATTTATTTAAAAGCCTCTTTGTACAGTTTCCAATTATCAACTTTTTTTATTATTTTAGTGTTATACTGTTTAACATGTTACATTACCAAATTTTAAACGTTTTTGAGTCAATGAAAATCGTGTACTTATTTGATATAATATATACCCAATATGGGTATAGATTATATAGGCTTCATAAAGGCTTTAGAATTTAAACTTATTACTAAGTACTTACTTATAACACTAATACTATTAAGAACTTAGAATAAATAAATGATTTATTTATTATTATTATTCATTTATAAAGCGAAAGTGACTTTGTAGGCATCGACCTCATAGCCTAGGAGGCTCTAGATGACGTATTTTGATAAAATTTTGAAAGCGAGATTCTGTATATTTATGAGTGTTAAATACTTATTTCGAAATAATTAATAATTAAATAAATAATTTCGAATTTTAATAATTAAATAATTTCGAAATAAATTTTGAAATATTTTATTAATTACATAATGAAAATCTACAAGTGAAGTTAAGAATAACTTCTGACGCAATATTAATTTCTTCATCTGCACAGAAATGTTAATGTAAATTTTTCTACGACTTATGCCTGAAAGATTAACCGCCCAAAGCAAAGATGGTTGATGGTGCCTCCCACGAAAACACCGCATTCTACAACTCGGTAAAGATGTTCACCACCCGGAGACGAGTCCTCCTCTCGTATACTTCAGCAATCATAAGCCATCAGTCTCCAGTCAAGAAGTACCGGCTACAGTCTTATGGACTCGCAAAGGAAATTCGCATACAAAAAAAACGTGATCTCTTTACAAAACTATACGCTGTATGCTTACCTAATAACGCTATCTATAAGTTACGAATACCTACCTCAATGGATTAACCTTGGTTACGGAGTCGGTCAGCATAATGTATCTGCTATTTATTAATTCAAAGTTAACGGCCACGCGCCTCCCTACCGTCCGAAATATCAATGAATGGACCATGTGACGTGACGTAACCAGCGCTAAACACAACTATGAATGCCTCCCGGTTTCGTTCTTGATTCGTTACCTAAATAATGATATAACTATACAATCAGCTGTAGCCTGCGAGATTTTTTTTGTATTTCTTTACAAATAGTTTATGTTTATTTCGAAAACAATATCCCATAACCTTGAGGACCATATTTTGTACATATAAACAATTGACAATTGACAATTGATATAAATAGTAAAATACCGTTCTATGTTCCGATCTTTGAAATCTTAGGCAGTAAAGATAATGATATTAAAAATCTCACACGTCAAGTTTCAAAGTAGGATTTCCCTGAGTCCTAGTCCTGAGTGATGGTAGTTATACATGCAGGTATGCACAGATGCCCATAACTTAAAAGGCAGTTCATTTATCTCACTACCAACTAAACTGTCGAACAACAAAATCAAGATTCGTCAGCAAACAAGCATGAGTACCCGAAGAGGAAAAATTATGTGACCTCCTTATCACATTATTTCCTGGTGACCTTTTGAACGAACTATGACCATGGTCTTAGATTCTATCCTTCAAAATTCTTTTAATTTTTTTTTAATTTAAATTAAGTAAACGTTAAATAATTTTTTAATTTGTTTTGAGGGGAAAATAATTGAGCCATTTGTGCTTTTTTTTTTTTCAATCTTTATTTGCAGTAATCATATTTTTAATACTTATTACCTATAAATATCGTACAGCCCTATTCCTCGGGATACCAAACACGCTGGATTCATTTCCACTCTGAATGATTAGTCTTAATCCTTTTAGCGCCAAAGGATACTGGCCCTTCTGCATCGCGCAAAGATGTTATTTATGTTGTATTATTTATTTATTTTTATCATTAGCATATTATCATCAACTGTTGAACCCTGGACTGATGAATTTAATCCTGGTATTTATTCGAGATGCTTATCCTGCTGTCTGTCGGCTTTCATCATTTTATTAAAGATTCTTTTTGTATAGTTTTTATCTTAAAAGTACCAAAGTATTAGGATAGCATGGCAAATAAATATTTTTTCGTCAAATTTATTTTTTACAGTTAAGCGTAAGGTTTTGTGGCTTGTTTATAAAAAAAAGTTTTAGGTCTCTTTGCCTTTATTGCTTATTTATATATACTATTTATCTTTATTTATTAGTTTAAAGCAGTTCAAAGACTCGGATATCATAAATGCACCAGGCTAAATCATACTTAGTTAGGATTCCGGGAAAAGCTTACGCAGTAAGAAAACATAAACTTAAACCGCACCCTCATAAAAGCGTCCACTTTAACTCAACGTGACGGCTCCGTGAAGTGAACAGACTTCGAATACGTGTGGAGGTTTTTGCTCGTTTGACCTTGTCCCGAACTTACCTACATCAGAGTTCGTTCTACTAATGTACTGAATTAACGATGAATTTAGCTGTGCTTTGCAAGTTTAAATGTCAATTAGGTTTCTTTGATTTTATCAGAGCCGTACATCTTAAGGAAACTTAAAACATTACACATTAAATAAATTTCTGAATATAATTTCGTTTTCGTTTATTTTTCTTAGCGAATGTTCTTTTTGTATCGTTTGTGATTTTGTGTAACATTATTTTATAATTGGACATGTTGTTAATTGTTAATTCCTTTTTTTCAGGTAAATATGCAGTCATCTATAAATTGGAAGACAGCTTGGACAAGTATCTTGGGTTTAAAGAACTTTATTCTTATTGGAACATTGTGTCTCTCACTTACATTAGAGTACAATATGAAAAAGTCTTGCTATTTTAGAATAGTCAAACTCACCATATTTTAGTATAATATAGTATTTTAAACAGGAAAGTGTAATCTTTGTCCGGGTATATATATTAACCATTATTTTAATTACGATTTACGAAAGCCGAGTGGTTGAGTGGTCGGAATTCGAGTCAAGAGTCCCGAGTTCGATCCCCTGGTGGTAGACCTATGGGTTTTTTCAAAAAATATACGAATTATATCGCTGGCTTCGACATTAAGACGGCGAGGGGCTTATCACCTGTCACGTTGTCCCAAAAATATCTTCGGTGGAAGGTGGGTCGAGTTATTGAGAAGTCGGTCATATTTGTCAAGAAGGTCTGCATTCAGGTCGAAATAACACACATCACCATAGTCAATAGGGGGGAAAATAATAGTTATTATGTTTATTTAAATAAAAACAATGCTTTAAAAAAATACAAACTATTCGTTGAATTGTATTCAATTGAAATTAAATTCCACATCAATCTTTGACAGTTGTCACATTTAATTTCAACTATCCAACAGCAGAGGGCGCTACACGTACTATCAATGAAAGCTTTTAATAATAACTATTTAATAATAGGCAATTTCCTTTACAACATTAATTAGTTTTTTTAAGTTTAATCTTTCTTTACATTGGACGTATTGATAAAACGAAGTCTTGACTAAAACTTGTAATTTTAGAAATAAGTGATTTGGGTATCGTATTAATGGTATTTTAGGAACATCTACGTTTAAGTTATCTTCACTCAATTCTCCATACTAGGGTATGCAGAGGTTTAGACTATGCAATCCTTTCGACCCACATTTCACCGAAATTGAGGCAAGTACTATAGCTGTTAGATTAGTTAAAATCAGTGAAAATATCGTGAAATGAACATATAGTAATGACATTCTTCGTTACTTAGTAATAAGCTTATACCCAGTATAGTTATCCCAATACAGGGGTAGACAGAGGTCAAGTCTAGACAATTAAGTCCCTTTGACCCACCTTCCACCGAAGATATTTTCGGGACAACGTGACAGGTGGTGAGCCCGTCGCCGCCTTTATGTCCAAGCCAACGATGAAATTCGTACATAAGTTTTTTGAAAAACTCATTGGTACTGCCACCTGGGGATCGAACTCGGGTCTCTCGACTCGAAATTCCGACCACCCAACAACTCGGCTATATATAGTTCATCAGCTCGTATAGTTATCGATTCACATATAATGGCAAATGTCTAGAAAACAGTTGCAGACAGATGGCACGATAACCGGCTCCTAAAAATAAACAGACTTATAAAGTGCGATAGCGTCGAAGGTGCAAATTGTCTGGTGCTACGTTGTTATGACGATTATGGCAGTTTTTAAACTAAATTTTCGTTTAAAAACTGTCTTGCTATAGACTCGGGACATTAAACTTAATACTCGATCAATAAAGACTTAAAATTGCTCACACTATACAAATTCAAGCTACGCACCTAGAGAATTTCTGCACTTTGTCCCAAAAAGTGTATGAGTTACACATTTGTTCGTAATAAATAACTAGAAACATTAAAACAACACTAAAATACCCACGTTCCCGTCTTTTCAACTGTTTTCGTCGCTCTGATGAACATCTTCTGAAAAGGATACGAATTACCACCTATCCCTTTCCCTCTTATGGTATACTTGGATGCTTTTTCTCACTTACGACGCTATCCCATGATGCCACGTGTCAATCAAATATTTCCAGTTGCTATATAGTATTAAACGAGATTAAAGTTTATGCCATGGTTACAAGGTCACTTATTAATCAAATTCTTGAGGTTGTTGTACCTTGTTAGTGCTGAAATATTTGTGTAAATTATATAACTTCCGAAAAGATTCCAAGATTCCTTTCACGTTTAGTTTTATTTGAAATGAAATCTATATTGCGTTACCTTAGAGTGTATAATACTTATAAGTAGGTAGCTAATATAGTACTTATTAGTTTCTTGAATGTTATATGCACTGTATGTATAGGCAGACTAAGATACGTAGGTACTTTAATATTATTATTATATCTTCACGCATAATTCTTAATGAGGTAACAGATCGCCAAGTGGTCCTTACAAACCTCTTTAGGTTCTTTAAAATTCGTATTTTTTTACACGCACGTCTACATATCTGAGAACTTCGACCCTCCCCTCTTCAAGCAAATTGCTCGTCTGGGTCTACTGGTCGAGCTTTCAAAAGTTAGCCTCGAATTACATCGAACCCCCCCTTTTTTTAACTTTTGCTTTGTTTATTTTTTTCACCATTCGTTCTTCAATCAAGCTTTTTTAATAACGCATAATTGACAAATTCAAAAACAGCTGTTATTTCTGACAATATTTTTTTAAAATATCGTTATTTTAGAAAGAAGTACTTTCAACTCATTTTGTCTCAAATCGATCAACCTTTGCCTCGCCCGTACCAGCTAAGACACAATCAATCATTCCTTTACGCATAGTGGACTTGTAAATTAAACCCATTAGCTAAACACTTTAAGGTTGCTTTTACAAATACAATACAAAACCTTCCTATTCCCCCGTCTATTGCTTCTTGTTACCTCTGCGCCCCTGGTATTACGTAAGCCGGGTGCAATGGCCGCGCGAAAACGCCGGGAAATGCCGGCTTACCCGGAAGACCCGGATGCTAAAATTTCCTCAAATAAAGCTCGATGGTACTTTGCATTTGACTTCTGAAATGATTTCGTATTTTGAGGAGATACAATATACAATTTTTGTATTTAAAAGTTATAGTTAGTCAAAATCGAATAGTTTTCATACATAACATGTATCTGCATATAATTCCTGACGGGGTATATTTTCATGACCATATCATGAAATCATTTATCATGAGTTAATGTACAATATGCGATGTTCTAGTAATATGCTGACTTGATTGCACCGGTTGTTCAGTTGTTTAGTTTCTTTCGACAATTTCTTCGACGTCAGTCTTAGGTACCACTGACACATTACAAAACAGTAAGATTAAAACAAACAGGTTATTTTTCTTAGGTCATGGCATAAAAAATTACATAATATATGAATATCGTCTCTAATATGACAAATGAGGAAAGTATTTATTTATGGTTTAGTTATTAATAGATCAAATAAAATAAAAAAGTAGCTTTTGAAAAAATATGTATTTATTATATCACTTAAAAAACAATACATCAATGTTACAAACTCAAGTTCCTAGATGCGAATACAGAGCAAGGTATTTATAGTATTTATAACATGCGTAATTAGCGGGGTGGATCTACGGAATGTGGGTTAAATTCGCGAGCAGGGGCTGCCAATGCACCGGTCGCGGACCGCCGCCGGGTCGTTGACCGGTATCGATCGGGGGCACGCGCCCCTGCGGCGCCAACGCCTCCTACACCCTACCCCAAACGCTACCCTCCCTCCCTACACACCGCACACACGAGGAAACTCTGATACTACCGCATCGCATGCGACATTTCGCTTCACTTAAGACTACAATTTTTTGTGCTATTTCCGTACAGACAATACTCGAAATCAGTATCTAACTGAATTCACTAATGATATTTTATGTTTCTATATGATTATTTATGTAATTTTTAATGTTTCTCTCTCATACAGAAGTCGTTTCTTCATTACTGAAGATTGTGGCCATGGTGAAAACCTAATCTCTTATGGACCATTTGTTTCATGTGTTTAATGGTACATATAGTCATTATTATTTATGGTTATTCGAGTAAAATCTCTCTCTAAACTGAATTGTCAATAACACAACTTCACTTGCTGGACACCAAGTCGGTGGTAGGCTCACCATCTGCCACGCTCTCCCAAATAATCCCTACCTCTGTCATTCCCAGTATTGGGAATATGCGTGGAGACATTTATTTATTTTATCCGTATTTATTTATTTTACTTTTTACTTTACCCTTGGCGATCTGTTCTGGCTACCCCATTAGGGACTGTACGTGAAGATGAAATATAAATAAAGAAATAGAACTTTAGCTGATTATTTAATCAACAGCAGGGGATGATAAATTTGATCCATAAAATTTTTGTACTCGGAAATCCATATCATAATCCATAATCATCTTACTCGGAAAATGGATTGATGACAGCAATGCTAAACATTTAAATGCAAGTAGTCATCGTTCAACTTACCATATACAGGAAAAAGAAAATAATATTACATCATCAAAACAAATATATATTTAATTCTTAGCCTTTAAATTGAAAGACAAAGTTATATGAACATCATTACTCAGTTGTAAACTCTATTAAGCAACACATACTTCTAGATGTTTCTACATTACATGCATTAATTTTGCGTTTTATATAATTATCATTATTATCTTTCATATATTACTTTTCGTGAAGCTTTTATAATATATTAACATACTCGTAATGTAATTGGCTCTGAATATAAAAGTAGTGAAGACGATTTTTGGTCTACATTATGAAACAGGAAGCTTTCTATAAGCTTGTATAGTGCTGTGGTGTAAGGGTGCGCGGGAAAACAACCTTGCCTTCTTTAGCCGGGAGCTACGCCGCGAGTTTGGGTTTACTTGCTGGGGGTTGTTTTGGTTACTTAGTCCGCCTAGTCGCTGCTTTTCTGCTGAATACAATGTACGAGTATTATATAATGATGTTTATGAAGTGAAAACTTCTTTAGCACCGTTCTGAATTTATTTCAAATTCGTTGAAAAAGCATAAGCTGTTACACAGAAGAGTCGGATTTAATTAAGGCACAATTAGAGAAAGAACCCTTTGAAAAGAAACAAGTGCAAGAATTTTGTCGTTCCAAAAATAATGATATCTTTATTTTTTTGAAGGTTTATTCCAATACGTGTGAAAATGTAATATTTTTGTATTTGCTCATAGACTTTAAAAGTTGCAATTAAATACCTACATAATTTAATTTGTGAAATTTTTTTTTAGGAGTTATGAAATCAGATTAACTTGTCTCCGTATATTTTGATCTGATCAAAATATAGAGACAAGTTAATATGTACTGTCTTTTAGAATGAAGAGTGATTAAATATTACAATATAGATTTTCATTTAAGCTTCGTGATATCATATAGAAGATAGCTTTTATATTGAAGAATTTTATTTAAAAATAGTCGCGATTATATCCTGCGAGTCCCTGAAATTGTGCTCATCTAGATCCTTTTAGACATTTACATCACTTTTAATGATATCGTAATATAACTGAATACTAGCCATTAAACGAATTTATGAGAAGTTGTCTTCAAAGTAACTAAACGAATTTTCTCATATTATTAAGTGAAATGACAAGTTTTAGTAATTTTTGTGGTACCTCCCAGAATCTAACATAACTGAGATTCTCATGAGGCAATATTTTAAATAAGAAAAATTTTGTTTACAAGTTTAAAAAAACTTTGCGACATCCAAAATTGTAAGAGTTACGTTTCTGTTATAAAGATAGGTACCTTATGCCTGTAGTATTTTTTCGTTCGTATTTATTTAACGCAGTATAATTAATTAGCAACCACGCCGAGTAGCGAAAACGTGTAGAATAAAAAGAATATTTTAATCATAAAAAGTACTCGAGCTCTTCTGCGTAGCACTAACCTAGTGGGGGGAGGGAGGCGCAGTGACCCGGTTCGCTACGGCGTAGAGTGCACTGCCCGCGTAGCGGCGTAGACGGCGTAGCGCTCAGAGATTATGCGGGTGGTTTTCATGCGGAAGTAGGTGTTACTAGTTAGCGCTTTTATGTTTTATGTTGGCAATGTATTGTGGTATTGTAGGCGCGGTATTATACAGAACATAGTATGCGTTTATGTGAGAATACAATACGAATCCGTATAAAAGTTAGTACATATCTAGATTTCTAAGATTCCTACATTTCCTTTTTTCTCTTTTAAACAAAACCTTTGTAAATGATTCATAATTAATATATCATTATTCGAGTATATCGCTAAATGTGCTTATATACAAATGCTTACAAATTCTATTCAATTCATTCTATACATAAAATTTAAAACAAATGCCATTTGTTGGCTTAATTATCATTTCGGAGTTGCGAGGTGTTTTACAATTTCCGTCTTAGCTGGCGAGGTGCCAAGCTAAGGCATAAGTGTCGGTGCTTAAGTCTTCTAGTGGGCTTCACGAGACAAACCGATCCAAACGTTCTTATTTACTGACTTGTATACTCCGAGCTGGCATATAAAAGTATAGATATATCTCTATAGATCATCATTTTGCATAAATCTAACTGATCCTTACGCTAGCCAAAACAGATCTGTAATCGTAGAACTAGTGACTTTGAAAGTTCTAGAACTCTAACAGTATTTTTCCAGATTTAATTGATTCGAAGTTTCTAAGACTTTCGAATTAATGTCGAAAAAATATACAACTTGGGATTGAAAAATAGACACCTCATAATAGGTTTCAATAGTAATACGGTTGCTTTAAAAGTAGTTATTTACGTAACAAATAAATATTTGAAACTTTTTATAGAGGCATTTGTACGTACTTCTCATGTACTGCATATCCTAAAAGCTTACTTTACAAACGTACATTTCATAGATTAAATAATACCAATGTTACGTAAAACATATAAGGAAACCGCGTCTTATTCGGTACCATGGGCCGTTCTTTTGGAGAAAATAATCGTGATATTGATTGAGGGGTCGTAAGTACCAGAGCGTAACTCCGTGGAGACTGCACGTCACTCCTCCACGTTTTTGCCGCATTGGGGTCGCGTGAATAGGATAACGCTATGGCCGGCACGTAGTAACGAGCGAGACAGTCGACTGCCACGTGGCAGAGGCCTGCTTACTAATTCAATTCGACTGTTCGTAGTCAAAATAATATTTGAAATATCAAATGACATTGATGAAATATCAATTTCGGGTAATATAAGTGTTTGTTAGTGAAGAAAAAGTCAATTAAAAAGTTTATTTTCTATGTAAATATGCAAAATGCAAAAAAAACACGTACAGCTCGTGCCGCGGTCGGCCGTCGAATGGCGCGCCGCTGTGTCATTAACGTCGCAATGCTGCCGTGCGATGTTGGCGCGAGCCGTGAGCCGCGGCGTCGCCGGCCGCTCCGCACTAGAACGCACCCACGTGGCCTTCAGCCTCGTAGTACAATGTCATCAACCTAACATATTTTATGTGGCTTTAGTTCGTGTGAATCTACGCAGGGCGCTGATTGCAGCGTTTCAAACGCTTTACGCTAGGACATACAAATAGCCGTTGCTTATATCGAGAGGGGTTCTAAAATATTTGATTGAAAATTGACATTGATATAACAAACGTGATATCAGCCTACGACTTGTCCGCGACCATTATCAAAATGGGTACTAAACAAAATATGTGGACAGTGAATGTGCTTTTACACACATCTCTACTTCAATCTACGTCATCTCTACTCTACTACAATATAATCTAAAAATAAGTCGTACTTAATAAAATATGTATATTTATAACTATGTATTAATTAGCATATTTTTTTTCGTTTCAGGATGTAAAATCAAGGCTCTTCGCGCAAAAACGAACACCTACATCAAGACGCCAGTGCGTGGCGAGGAGCCCGTATTCGTGGTGACGGGACGCAAGGAAGACGTAGCGCGCGCCAAGCGCGAGATCCTTTCGGCAGCCGAGCACTTCTCTCAGATCCGAGCGTCGCGCAAGTGCGGCGCGGCGCCGCCGCCGCCGGCCGGCGCGCCCGGGCACGTGACGGCGCAGGTGCGCGTGCCGTACCGCGTGGTGGGGCTCGTCGTGGGCCCCAAGGGCGCGACCATCAAGCGCATACAGCACACCACGCACACGTACATCGTGACGCCGTCGCGTGAACGCGAGCCAGTATTCGAAGTGACTGGGCTGCCGGAGAGCGTGGAGGCCGCGCGCAAGGAGATCGAGGCGCACATCGCGCTGCGCACGGGCGCGGCGGGTGGCGCGGCGGGCGGTGCGGCGAGCGGCGCGACGGGCGCGGGCGGCGGCGAGGGCGAGCCGCTGGCGCAGCTGTACCGCGCCGCAGGGCTCGCGTCGCTGCTGCGCCCGGAGCCCGAGGCGGCGTTCTCGTCGGCGGGCTCGTGCTCGTCGGGCGGCTCGTCGGCGCGCCTCGGGGACCTGCTCGGCATCTGGTCGTCGACGGAGCGCGACGAGGGGCTGGGCGAGTCGCCGTCGTTCGAGTCGCCGGGCGCGGGCGGCGTGTGGGCGTGGGGCCCGCCGCGGCCGTCGCCCGCCGCGTCGCCGGCGCGCGCGTGCGCCGTGTGCGCCGAGCGCGGCGTGGCGGCGGCGCTGGTGCCGTGCGGCCACAACCTGTTCTGCCTGGAGTGCGCGCAGCGGCTGGCGGCGGCGGCGGCGCCCTGCCCGGCCTGCGCCGCGCCCGCGCACCAGGCCATCCGCATCCTGTCGTAAGCCGCGCCGCGCCTCGCACCCCGCGGACGCACCTTTTTTACTTAAATCGTTACGGAAATATTAAAAAGTATAAGTCGCGTAATCGAAATCCTGGTGCCAAAAGTCGGCGCCCCGCCGGCACGGCCCGTCCGCCGCGCCGCACCTGACGTAAGTCGGCAGAGTTACTCACCATATATTTTCTTATTATGAACGTTTTTTATTAGGCCGTCGAGCGCCCGCAGCGCTCGCCGCCGCAGAGTCGAGGTACGTTACGATAGAATTTCGAAAAAAATGCATAAAATTTAAAAAAAGTTGTATAATTATTATTGATAGCGTAAATGAAAAATCGAAAATTTATAAAGCTTACCTAATGTAGTAGCGTAAAGTATTAAGATATCGTATAATATTATAGGCGAGGGACGGGCGGCGCGGGGAGCGGGCGTCGCGACGTTGTCCATTGTTTAGGGGCCGCCGCGCCACTAGCTAATGTTTGTAGGAAATGCGCGAGCGGCCGCCGCACGCGCGTGTCGCGCCGCACCGCGCCGCGCCGTGTCGCATCGCGCCGCGCCGTGCTGCACCGCGCCGCGCCGCGCCGCACGCGACCGCCGCCCGCGCCGCTCCCCCGCGCGCCATGCTCACATTATTTTGATTATACGACTACTCGCTTAAATGATATTATACATACGTACACACTATGATTATGATAATATTAATATAATGTTTGTTTTAAGTGTGTTTTAATGTTTAGATTTTTATTGTAATGTTTTTATGAATGATTTTTATCTGTATGATTATTATTATTGATTATTATTTTATGTGTTGACGATGTTTTTTTGTGATGTGCGCCGGCGCCACCGCGCCCGTGTAGGGGTTAGTGAGTGGACGTAATGCTGACGCGACGGGGACTGGGTGGGGGTAGCCAAATGGGCGCGGAGGGCGCGGGCGCAGGCCGAGGCTGCCGCGGGCTGTTTAGTGGTTATGATATCGAATAATAAATTTAAAGTAATAAATGATAAAGAAATAATACGATTCATTCATTATTATTATTAAACTATAGTAGTCTGTAGCACCACATTGACTAACCATTACCTATTGATACATATTAAGTATTATTATTATTATTATATTGAATAAATTTAAAGAATGCATAATTATATTTCATAGGAATCATTATTCTGTATAACTCTAGTTAAATATAACGATAATAAAATATTATTGTATATGTATCGGACGACATTGTTGTTTGGTTTAACGGGGGGCGGATTTTATGGATTGATATTTTTTTATTTTTTTACCGTTATTAGTTTTTGACTTACTCATGTTAAGATACGCGAGAATGAAAACTGCCTATTAGATTATATTTTAAAAATAATGGTTGCGTAAAATCAGCCCCCGACGTACGTAGATCCAGTGATTTTTATAAGTTTATTTTCATAATAAAATGGGTAGACGCTTTAGGTTCAAATAACGTTGTGAAAATTTGTGAAATTTTGTAGACTACATATCTTATTATAAATCTAATATAAACTATAACTTTCGAGCAAACTCTTTTATTTGTTAATCCCTGTACATGCATTCACACAGACATTGCACGCCTCTGTCTGGATCGATCCTCACAGAGCGACGACCTGGCTAAGAAAAATTATCAAAAAACATACATATGCTTACATAAATATCAGAAAACCTTAAAATACACAGAATTAAAATATATAAACAAAACATATCTTCACGCGATTCCCAATACAGAGGTCTAGTCTAGACAATGAAGTCCCTTTGACCCACCTTCCACCGAAGATATTTTCGGGACAACGAGTCAGGTGGTGAGCCCGTCGCCGTCTTTATGTCCAGGGGACATGTGTTGGGGACATAAAATAATATATAGTAAATAAAAAATGACATCACGCCATTCTCAATACAGAGGTAAACAGAGGTCTAGACAATTAAGTCCTTACGACCCACCTTTTACCGAAGAAATTTTTTGGGGCAACGGTGTGCCAATCGCCGTTTTTATGCATCGCAGCTTAGTTGCAGTGTTTAACAAGAATACTAGTAATGTTATTTGGCATTGCTGGTATTCTTAAAATAATATTCTAAGGAGCAGAAAAGCAGCTGCTTTCGTGATGACAGCTTCCACGCTGCTCCAGCACTGGTTGGTGGACTTCAGAATGCACAGCTATGAGTTACTTTCTTAAGGATAATAAAAGTTCCAATGATATCTAAATGACAAAATGATATGTATATGATAGTTATGTATATGACACTTTTAAGGAGTAAAAAGATTCCAGGTTCAAATCCATGTATGGCAGAAGACAGTTATTAAAAAGACGAGCAAAAAGTCTGATATTCTGTTTAATACTGTCTCACAGCAAGGAATGCAAGGCAATAAAACATATATAGAAGTGTAGAGTTGTACTTTACACTTTATTCTATACTACTAATTACTATATTCTATACTACATATTCAATAACAAAAAATCTAGTCTCGCAGTTATTTCGCCGAAAGAAAATGTGAGATCTAATATAGTAATACATAGTAAAGCGAGTTTCAAAAAAGAAACACCTTTTCCATACGCACCAACTGCTCTTTTTCTTTTTGATGATTTTGAAAGACAGGAAAATATTTAATTACTACTACATCAAACAAATCAAAAATATATAATTTAGTTTCAATATTTTTTAAATAATATAAAAAGAAATACATTGATACGGATAGGATACACAGGGGGTAGTACAGGATACAACATCACATACATTGCATTTGGGATCAAAGCAAGGTAGCTGAAGCATTAGTATTATGGAATCAGATACAACATCACATACATTGCATTTGGGATCAAAGCAAGGTAGCTGAAGCATTAGTATTATGGAATCAGATACAACATCACATACATTGCATTTGGGATCAAAGCAAGGTAGCTGAAGCATTAGTATTATGGAATCAGATACAACATCACATACATTGCATTTGGGATCAAAGCAAGGTAGCTGAAGCATTAGTATTATGGAATCAGATACAACATCACATACATTGCATTTGGGATCAAAGCAAGGTAGCTGAAGCATTAGTATTATGGAATCAGATACAACATCACATACATTGCATTTGGGATCAAAGCAAGGTAGCTGAAGCATTAGTATTATGGAATCAGATACAACATCACACACATTGCATTTGGGATCAAAGCAAGGTAGCTGGAAGCATTAGTATTATGGAATCAGATACAACATCACATACATTGCATTGGGATCAAAGCAAGGTAGCTGAAGCATTAGTATTATGGAATCAGATACAACATCACATACATTGCATTTGGGATCAAAGCAAGGTAGCTGGAAGCATTAGTATTATGGAATCAGATACAACATCATACATTGCATTTGGGATCAAAGCAAGGTAGCTGAAGCATTAGTATTATGGAATCAGATACAACATCACATACATTGCATTTGGGATCAAAGCAAGGTAGCTGAAGCATTAGTATTATGGAATCAGATACAACATCACATACATTGCATTTGGGATCAAAGCAAGGTAGCTGAAGCATTAGTATTATGGAATCAGATACAACATCACATACATTGCATTTGGGATCAAAGCAAGGTAGCTGAAGCATTAGTATTATGGAATCAGAAACAACGAAGGTACCACAAACACCCAAACTCGAGAATCTAATCTGGAACCTCGGAGCTGATGAGAGAAACAACTTCGTCTGGTGATAATTCTTTAAATATATGTTTAAATTGTACGTAATTTGATATTATAAATAAATAAATAAAATCTTCACGCAGTTCCCAATACTGGGGTAGACAGAGGTCTAGTCTGGACAATTAAGTCCCTTCGACACACTTTCCACCGAAGATATTTTCGGGACAACGTGACAGGTGGTGAGCCCGTCGCCGTCTGAATGTCCAACGGCCAACGATAAATTCGTACATAAATTTTTGAAAAACCCATTGGTACGAGCCTGCCATCTGGGGGTCGAACTCGGGTCTCTTGACTCGAACTTCCGACCACCCAACCTGTTGGCTATCGTGACTCTTTAAATATATTTATATTACAACTAACGATATTATATTTAGCTGTAGTATATCCATTGGTTTCTAAAAAAACAGGCTTTTAGCTTCATCCACAAAGACATACAAGGAAGTATATGTACCGTAATGTTGAAAATCATTCAGCTGTTTAAGCGCAAGATCACATACATCCTGCAATAATTAGAATCTTAGTAAATAAATAGTGCCGGAAATGGTCACACATACATTTCTGGCACTCTTTGTATTAATAAGTTGCTATTTGTAAAGGATGTATATACATCCTTTAAAAGCTTACCCTTTTTCGGCTGAAAATTACCTTTAATAACTTCAGCGGTTACTCTAAAAATAAGCAAGAAAGTAGAATCTTATATAATGGTCATCGCCATTCTTAAGGCTTGGGTGTCATAATAGAGTTTTAAAACATATGCCTTCATTCTACTAGGATGCCAAACCAATTAAGTTGACTTGCGAACGTGGCGATAGTGGAATATCCTCGCTTTAAAGAGAAATGCAACAAAATATTATAGGCTGTTAATTTATATACGTATATAAAAGCGAAAGAGCATTCGCTCATACACCGACTAATCACGAAACGTTTATTTGGCACGCTTATTTATTTTGAGTAAAAGACATTAGCTGAAAAGGATTCTAGAAGTATACCCCGTAAGGGCAACACGGTTCTCAAGTAAGGACATCTTTGTTTAGGCAAACGCAGTGTAAGTCGACCTCCCCACGCGATGGAGTCACGACTTGCAAAATGTTGCGGGAAGTTGTACATATGGGAGTTGATAATGAGATTTAAAGTTGTCCACAAGGTGAATCTATCGGCGGAAAGCTAATATGACAGAAAGCTACAAGGGCCAACCTGCTTTGTGAACCCCAGCATAGAAATTCAGCTTTCCAGAAAATTCCAACTATTTGATATGGGAGCGGGAAGAGGTCTACACAGTTTAATCCTTTCATTTCACATTTTACTACGATAGGCATGCAGGCGCGGTTAATTAACTCATTTAAAACCAAAAAAAAAAAACATAGGAACCTCTATTTTACAAGGCCACATAATACTTGGTGGCAGAAACTGATCTTTCACATATAGCCTTATTAGAATTCAGATCATTCAAACACTCCGCTCTTAAGGCGGCGTAGCTTTAGTGCAAATACGCGTGTTGGATCAAGGAAATCACTTGAAAACAAATAAATAAAAATAAACATCTTCACGACATTGCCAATACAGGGGTAGACAGAGGTTAAGATAATTAAACCCTTTCGACCCAACTATATGAAATATATTTGTGGGACAACGTGACGGGTGGTGAGCCCGTCGAAGTCTTTATGTCCGAATGGTTGAAAAAATATTAGTATGGCAATGCTACTACTGTTCTACAAACATAGATCTCTCCATAGGAAACTCTCAGGACACTCTCTTCCCCCGATTATTGTATAACATAAGCGTAGGGTATGTATATAAGAATATATTACCTTTTACATCTTTATTTGAAGTATATATCGCAAGAAACGATTACGGGATAAGCATTGAAATAGGCAATGACTATCGACAGTAACGAGATGACCATCTCGAAAAATACCAGACGAAAAATAACCTATATTGTACGAGGATTAAAAAATACTCCTAAGGAAAGAGGCCTTTGTCCTTTATTTGCAAACTTAAATTAATTATTAAGTAAAAAAACGACATAAAAGTCTAGCTAAACGTATAGGTGTCTCAAACTACCAGATTAAAAATTCAGTAGATCTTTGGTGTCGGTTGCCGCTTGCTACAGACTATGCTACCACCTCTCTTTAAATGGGTGTCATAACAGACAACTAAGGGTAAACCCCTGAATATAACTAATCTTAAAATTGCCATTAATAACTAATAGATCTGAATCTATATATCAGATTTGCTCAGCGGCCTTAGGAAGGCTGGATGTTTCTTTCATGACACAATCACAGCAGAACCAAAGTAACCGAATCTCGCAGTAAAGATTACCGCGCTGAAGTGACAATACGCCGACCATATGGCTGGTAGAACTGACCATCATTGAGGAAGGTTCTTAAGCAGCAGCTCACAAGATGGAGTGATGACCTGCACAATATTGCGGGAAATCAATGGATGCAAATGGCATAGGATCGTTCTATGTGTCAATATTTGAAAACTAAGCCTTCTTTTAGCAGTATACTTCAGATATCCTTTTATCAGTATTAGATAGGAGGATAAACAACTGCCATAGAATTTTACCGGCTGGTAAATAAGTACGGCTATGATGAACAACGGCGATTAGGAGCACATCAACCCACGGAGTCATACAAATTCACATTGCTTTATTTCATACGTCAACAATATACATAATTCCATAGTAAATAAAAGGATAATTTTAACCTTGTGACTATGAATTTAATGTTAGTTTTGGCATCAGATAACACTGCCTTGGTTCGCTTCCAAAGTACGCCATCGAAAATTACAGCTTGTTAAGATGATTAATCGTTACCAAAGCCTATGCACTAACTAATGGCAAGAGAACTCCATAAAAAGTAAAAACATACGCGTATTGTGGCGTGCAGTGTGTAATCCACCTGTTAAAAATAAGGGTAAAATTTAGTATAATTTTACTATATTTATTATCATCCCAAAGTTAGTAGCTAAAACACTTGTGTTATTGAATCGAAAACAACAAAGGCACCACAAACACCCAGATCCGAGAAAACGTAAGAAACGTCGATTTTCTACTATGCGGTTTGGGAATCGAATCCGGGACCTCAGAGATGGCGAAACCTTGGAAACTGACGATTTATATCGTTGGCTTGGACATGAAGACGGCGATAGAATCACCACATGTCCCGCTGCCTAAAATGTCTTCGGTAGAAGGTGGGTCGAGAGGACATTAGTGTCAGTACCTGTCACTATCCCTGTATTGGGAACGGCGTAAAGATATTTTTTTAACTATTATATATAGTACTAGAGTCAAAGTATTTTAATATATTCTTTAATCATAACTTAGATAAGGTTTATTATTAAGAGTAGAAATAGAATATTTGTAAGGGTAACAACTCACAAGTTCTATATATATTGAATTACGCATCACTGTGGCTCAGTCTGATATCATTTGCCAGACAACAACAACAATGGTAACCATGGCAATCCATAAAACAAATGACACATTTAACGCCATATTTTTATTAAAATGTTGACTATTCCCGAGGGAACTTCGGGATACAGACGGGAAATGTATTGACAATCACTTTTGGGTAAAACTCATTTGTACGAGCTTGCCACCTGGGGAACGAACTCGGGTCTCTTGACTCGAAATTCCGACCACCCAACCAATCTGCTATCGTGACTCTAGTTATTAATGAGTTGTAGTCTAGTTATTAATGTGTATTTATATACTTTTTATAGAATTTATCAATTAAATAAGCACCTTTCAAACAAAGCGGTTAGTGCGCAGCATCCTTCCGCGCAGGATGTTGCCTGTAACCTGATACTGTTATAAAACAAACTTAACTTTCAACTTGTTAACGCAAACAAAATCTTTATCCCAGTGACATAAGGTTAAGTCTTGAATAAACAAAGGTTGTATGAATGTAATAATTTCTTTTGTTTTGCTTAATAGCTACCTTCGATAGTGGCACAACTGTCGGTTCCTATTGGTCCCTCCCTGCCACTTGAGCACGGTCACACGTTTTTTATATATCCGAACTCGGTACACGATCTATTTTTGGGAGCAGGTGCACTGTATCCCGTCAGATGGTTATTATGAAGTGAAACTTTCACATAAAATCCACTACCGCTGCGTAAATAAAACGCAATATTTGGATGCATTTTCTTTAATCACAATTTTTGAGGGTAGTTATAAAGTGTTGGGTAAAATTTACATTCTTAATTTTATCTAATTGCAAATACATTAAAAATTGTTTTACTTATTACTGTATAACACTTACTCGTATATGGCAATTTTAATATTACGTTTGTTTAGAAAAATTAAATAATAAATAAATAGATATCTTCACGCAATTGCCAATACAATTGTAGACAGCGGTCTAGTCTAGACAATAAAGTCCCTTTGACCTACCTTCCACCGAAGATATTTTTCGGGACAACGTGACAGGTGGTGAGCCCGTCGCCGTCTTTATGTCCAAGCCAACGATATAATTCGTACATAAGTTTTTGAAAACCCCATTGGTACGAGCCTGCCACCTGGGGATTGAACTCGGTTCTCTTGACTCGAAATTCCGACCACCCAACCACTCGGCTATCGTGACTCATTTTATAGACTTATTCGATAAATTAAAAATCTTTTTTTTATATTGCATACTTCCTGTTGTAGGTTTGCTTCATTTTGGACTGGTTGATTACCAGAGCATTGTCTCGCCAAAAAAAAGTGATTTAAAAGGATTTTCCTCTAGTGGTCACTTACTAAACTTCTAGTGGTTAATTACAAGCAAGGCTTATTAATTGAAAATTAAATAGTAAACATATTCACAGTAAAGTAGCATATAAAGTAAAGTATTTCATTTTTAAACAAAGATTATGCAATTTGTTTTTATTTTAAAGCATATAAGTTAAGCTGTACTTTTCTTTATTAAATTAAAGAGAAAAATGTTTTTTTTATTTTAACTGACACGGGCGGCGTAAGCTATAGCTTTAAAATCAATAAAGATGATTTAAAATTTTAACTGATGCGTGCAAGACACGGTGGCTCAGAGGTAAGCGCGTTTCCACGGTTTGACAAAGGTCGCGGGTTCGAAACCCGCCCGTGTCAGTTGAAATAAAAAAAATCTTGAGAACTTGTTACATCTGAAACATCAATGTCCGTAATAAAGGTCTATGGTCTTATTTTACACAAACTATCAATTCGTCTACTTCTCCACTGTCTATGTTATCCACTGCTGGAACTCAAACATTGATTCCGACCTAACGACGTAGACGTCGACGTTAGGACGACTATTTGAAGGTAGCTAAGTCGCTTACAAGAAAAGAAAGATACTGGCTTGGATTATTGTTACTCTAACGCGGGTTTTAACGATATAGGTTATAGGCGTTTCAAAAATTTTATTAGTTGGCATAGGGTGATCAGGTACCGCTCAATATAATACGATCTGATAGGAGACCAATTTTGACAGTCACAATTTTACTTTTTAACAAATGTTTCCATTTCTCATGATTGCTCAGTGACGCTATAAAATTAATAAGTTTTTTATTAATAAAAGTTGACTCGAGAACTTGAGTAGATCAACGAATATTGCAATTAGCGGGACTTAATCGTAGTTGTAAAGTCGTGACCGGTGATCGTCAGAAGCGTTTAGTTCGCTCCGATCGCCAACCAAGCGGATTGACTAAGTCAAGCGAGAATAGAGCCCGGCGATTATATCCTTCTCACTGAAGAATTTAAGAAGGTTGTTTACTAAGTAGGTATATAAATTCTAGCATCAATAAAATAAATCGTCAAACTTAAACACGTTTCCTCTAAATTAATAATTAACTTTACATGGAGTTCAATTTACTTAGACTCTTCTAATAGGTGCTGAGTAATATAAATAAATATCTTGATAATGTAAAGTCCCTGACGGCGTAGCGAGAGAGAACAGATCGCCAAGTGTCACGACCCTTGTATACCGCTTTACTTCTTTTGTATTCGTCATTTTCTTCATACATGCAACAATAATTTCGTGCTATATATTTTCTTCACCATTCGGTCTTCACTTATTCGCTCAACGAGCTCAAACCTATGTATATGTAAAGTTATATATGTAGTTAGATGCTAAAAATAAGGCTTAACTAAAGAAAGAGATTTAAAATTTCAACTGATGCGTATAGGAAACGGTGGCTCAGACGCAAGAACGTTGCCCGTGCGGCGAAGTTCGCGGGTACGAATCCCGCCTGTGACAGATGATATTTTAAACATTTTTTTAAAATTAATAACAAAAAGTTCAGCATAACTTATATTCTTTAAAATCAATAAAAAATTGCTTAATATCAGAAATATCTACTTGCAGAACTTACGATTGTTTACAGCTGGCTGGTACTGCGTTGGCAAATCTGCTAGTCGAGGGTGGCGATGGCAAATTCTACTTATTAAAAAATTATGTTATGCTCCATGCTTTAGGATCCGGGCTGCTCTGAAGCATTGAAAGTCAAGTTGAATGTTTACACATTTCCTCCAACTGAATGAATAAGAGGACCAATGAACAATCTTATCCCAGCGAGTGTTCTTAAACCAAAACGGTCCGACCAACAAGAATATAATATCGATATAGAGAAAAAATTCTACGAAAATATAAATGTACAGTAGGATATCGCGTTTAAGCAATACTCAGAGAAGGGAGGAGGTTAAGTGATTTCTAAAATTTGATGACAAAGCTACGCGTGAATACATGTTATAAAAAAATGAACCGACTGATCTGGTCGGATAAAACGACCGCTGGGACCTAGTAGATTTCATATATATAATTTTAAAAATTGGTTACAAAATATTTTTAATTACAACATGTTATAAAACAGTAACAAATGAGACAAGCGCACTGGTGGAAAGTACGAGACAAAAAAAAACACGATTTTTTTTTTGCGAAGCCTACAGTGAAAGAATCCACGTCAACCAAATGCTGTTGTGACCTGAATAAAAATAATGAGTCGGTCTCTTCACCATGCTCGTAGAAGGCGACCGTGCTATACGCCGACCGTAGAAAGACTTGTCCCAGAGACTATTTCCAAATTATCGGTATTCATGTAACGTTGGAAAGTTATATTTGTTACTGAGTATTGGTTACATGGCGTGTATTTCATGAAAAGCGAAAACGCATTGCCTATCATGGATTTTTTTTATCTTAACGCGATTTCCCATACAAGGGTGGGAAGTGGTCTATCCTATCATAAACAGAATGATGATTGAGCCATGTTCTGTCTAATCTTTTTGAATGTCCCGTACGCATCCGTCTGCTACGTTATCAAAAATAAATTTTAGATATGAAGTGAATTAAATTCAAAATATGTAGGTTATATAGACGTCTAATTTGAATCGTTTTCAAGTTTTCAAGTTTTGTTGCAAGTCAATACATGGTATTGCAGTTTTCACCATGTAGAATATTAATTAAGTCTTTTCTGCTTAGAAATAAAAAACAAATTATTGTAATTAGGCAGAGTGTAATTAGTATAGTTTATTATTAATGTATTTATTAAAGGTGAAAATATATACATTAATAATAAATTATATAATAATAGGTATGTATAAAGTATTATTGTATAGTTGTTTGTATTTATGTAAAAGTTTATTTTTATATGTGTGTGTACTATATTTTACTGCTTTGTAATAACTGCTTTGTTTTTTATTAACATTTCTTTTGAACTTTGTGATTTGCACCAATCACTAGATTCTCTGTTCAATTCTAAGTAGAACGGTAGAGAATGCCTGTAGGCATTAATTCCGCAATTTCGTATTTTTTTTAAATATTGCAAAAAAGTTTAAATGAATAATTAAATTTGTATCTATTCAAAATCGTTTCATTTAAATTTTTAACTTCAAACATTGTGAATATTACTTGTACGTTTTTTATCGTAAATAAATTATTCCTGTATAAAAGTCTCTTGTTTAACAAAATTCAGTTATCTACTCTTTTCTAGCACTAACTAGGGGTGTGATGTCAAAACATTGTAACTAGAGGGCGACGCCCTTGACATTACAGTGGCCGTGTAATGTCGGACATATGACACAAATCGACTGGTTATCCAAACTACAGGGTGACACAACTTCCCACGGGCTCGAATTGTTCGCGCCTATTAAATTTTGCATCGATTAATTTTAATTCAACCATATAGTGTATGTATTGAATAAAAACTTATGGGAAATAATTAAAACGTCCTTAAAAGGAAATTACATATATCCATACATACAAACATGCATACATATATACACACATGCATACATATCGGCATGTAAAAGTTCACTGCAGGACAGGCCTCTGCCATAGGGAGGATTTGCCTTAATCGCCACGCTTGGCGAGCGGATTGGCGATCGCAGAATCACCCCACTCGTCCCTCAGACGCTGCTGCCCATCTTCGGTCTGATAAGTTTGGTCTGATATTTTTAGAGATGGTTATTCCGACATCTATCGGTTGCCATAACGATATTCAAGGCTGTTTCCCGTACGACATCCACGGGAAGAAAGGGAGTACCAATATAATAACGGCGTTACCAGATGGAATAAAATGAAATTAAGATATCAAAAATATCTTTAGAAAATTAGCACTGGCCGAAAGGTACAACACAATTAAAGTTATTTCCGAATACTGGGGTAGACAGAGGTCTAGATAATTAAGACCCTTTGATTCCATCTTTCACCGAAAACTGGGACAACGTGACCGATGGTGAACCCATCTCCGTTTTTGTGCCCAAAGTAACGGTTCAATATACTTTTATAGATAAAAATAATACATTTACACATTTTTATGATTCAAAAATCATAAAAACATAGTCATAAATCATAAAAAATGTTATTTTTCAAAAACTCATGCGCGAATTATATCGTTGGCTTGGACATTGAGACGGCGACGGGCTCACCACTTGTCACGGTGTTACTAAAATATCTTCGCAGGAAGGTGGGTCGAATTGACTTAATTGCCTAGACCTCTGTCTACCCCTGTATTGTGAATGGTGTGAAGATATTTTTTTACACATATATTAATAATATTCATTTATGCATATAAACGTCAATGACTCAAGTCCAAACATCATATTCATCACACAAATGTGTAGCGGGACTCAAAACCTCAAGCCTCAAACCTCATGGCTCGTACCAATGGTGTATTTTTAAAACTTGTGTACGGTTCGTTGGCTGGGACACAAAGACGGCGACAGGCCACCTGTCACGTTGTCCCAAAAAGTCTTTGGTAAAAGGCGGGTCAAAAAGACTTGATTTTCTACACCTCTGTGTAACCGAGTATTGAGAATAGCGTGATGATATTATTATTAAATTATTTGTAACTAATGCACAGTTAAGCGTGGTGGTACCTCGTAACAATACAGAATTCAGTATATCTAAAAATACAAAAGAGTTTTAGTTTTCATGTATAACATGATGAATTTAGATCAATCGAAATTATTGTTCGTTTTGAACGAAATCCGTGTAGCTCGCTTTGTGGCCGTTTTTCAAAAGCTCACAACAGCTGAGAATGCTGTTGATAGACGCCCGACATTCGTTTCAACGACATACACCAGAATTCGACATTGAACGTAAATCTTGTAAGCACGGTATATAGCAACGTTAGCTGAGTGGTTGTGTGATAGGAATTAGAATCAGGAGAGTTGAGTTCTAAATCTCAGAGGAAAGACTCGTACCTTGATATTTCTGTACGATTTGTATCGTTGCCTTGGTCATTAAGGTGGCGACAGGCTTTCCACCTTTCGAGACAGTGTTACCTTGTCCCAAATAAGTTCAGGTAAAATGTGGGGAAGACAAAAGTTTAATGTGTTATGACTAAGTAATAAAGGTCAGCGGCCCGACTTTACCAGCGCTGGATATACGGTCGTGACCTTGTTTTATTGAATTTCAAAAAAATGCTTTTCGTGAAAATTTATTCCGAGAAATATTTTATACTTATACTATCTAAGATATCATCCGCGTGATTTAAAGCACCAGTGAATTTTATAAAAACCATACATGTGTATGTAACACATAAAAAAACCCATCGATTAGTACCTACCACCTGGGGATCGAACTCGAGTCTTGACTCGAATTCCGATCATCCAACCACTGGGCTATCGTGACTAATACGTCATTACCAAAATATATAGAGCGTAAAGTTTGAAAGCACATTAAGCGCCGTACGGGTCCATATGAAAAGCATTTAGGAGCAGCGCCGCAATTGGTAAGGTTGTGAGAAGGCTGCGAGGCTGCGGTCGCGCATCCGCCCCGTCACTTCCGCCGATCGCGTTACAACAACTCTCAGTAATTTTTTTCTCTCATGACTCGACAGGATGAATTTTTTCGGTCTCCTGATCGGGGATCAATGGAAATTAACCTTCGTTTGTATACGTTTTTGTTGACCGTGAATGATTAAATTGAAGTGTTTTATATTGTGTTGATGTATGAGTGTCTTATTAGGTTTTTATTTATGGTGCTATTTGAAGTGTTATTAGAAAGTTTAACACCTGTTAGAGTATTTTCCGTGGAATCGTCAGCGTTAGTATGCCTAGTTATCAACACACACTTTATGTGCTGTTGTGCTCAGGTTTGAATGGTAAGAACCTAATATAAGAAATAAAATAGATTGGCGATGTATACGTGTACACGAAAATATGCGTATTGCCACTGATGAGTGAACTGACACATAGGCTTTTATTACAGCCTAAATGGGGAAGCTCGGTGTTTCTCTGCGTCATAGATATCGCCATAAATAAATAAATAAATAAATATAAATATCTTCACGCAATTCCCAAAACAGGAGTAGACAGAGGTCTAGATAATTAAGACCCTTTGATTCCACCTTTCACCGAAAACTGGGACAACGTGACCGATGGTGAACCCATCTCCGTTTTTGTGCCCAAAGTAACGGTTCAATATACTTTTATAGATAAAAATAATACATTTACACATTTTTATGATTCAAAATCATAAAACATAGTCATAAATCATAAAAATGTTATTTTTCAAAAACTCATGCGCGAATTATATCGTTGGCTTGGACATTGAGACGGCGACGGCTCACCACTTGTCACGGTGTTACTAAAATATCTTCGCAGGAAGGTGGGTCGAATTGACTTAATTGCCTAGACCTCTGTCTACCCCTGTATTGTGAATGGTGTGAAGATATTTTTACACATATATTAATAATATTCATTTATGCATATAAACGTCAATGACTCAAGTCCAAACATCATATTCATCACACAAATGCGTAGCGGGACTCAAAACCTCAAGCCTCAAGCCTCATGGCTCGTACCAATGGTGTATTTATAAAACTTGTGTACGGTTCGCTGGCTGGGACACAAAGACGGCGACAGGCCACCTGTCACGTTGTCCCAAAAAAGTCTTTGGTAAAAGGCGGGTCAAAAAGACTTGATTTTCTACACTTCTGTGTAACCGAGTATTGAGAATAGCGTGATGATATTATTATTAAATTATTTGTAACTAATGCACAGTTAAGCGTGGTGGTACCTCGTAACAATACAGAATTCAGTATATCTAAAAATACAAAAGAGTTTTAGTTTTCATGTATAACATGATGAATTTAGATCAATCGAAATTATTGTTCGTTTTGAACGAAATCCGTGTAGCTCGCTTTGTGGCCGTTTTTCAAAAGCTCACAACAGCTGAGAATGCTGTTGATAGACGCCCGACATTCGTTTCAACGACATACACCAGAATTCGACATTGAACGTAAATCTTGTAAGCACGGTATATAGCAACGTTAGCTGAGTGGTTGTGTGATAGGAATTAGAATCAGGAGAGTTGAGTTCTAAATCTCAGAGGAAAGGCTCGTACCTTGATATTTCTGTACGATTTGTATCGTTGCCTTGGTCATTAAGGTGGCGACAGGCTTTCCACCTTTCGAGACAGTGTTACCTTGTCCCAAATAAGTTCAGGTAAAATGTGGGGAAGACAAAAGTTTAATGTGTTATGACTAAGTAATAAAGGTCAGTTATCTGACTTTACCAGCGCTGGATATACGGTCGTGACCTTGTTTTATTGAATTTCAAAAAAATGCTTTTCGTGAAAATTTATTCCGAGAAATATTTTATACTTATACTATCTAAGATATCATCCGCGTGATTTAAAGCACCAGTGAATTTTATAAAAACCATACATGTGTATGTAACACATAAAAAAACCCATCGATTAGTACCTACCACCTGGGGATCGAACTCGAGTCTTGACTCGAATTCCGATCATCCAACCACTGGGCTATCGTGACTAATACGTCATTACCAAAATATATAGAGCGTAAAGTTTGAAAGCACATTAAGCGCCGTACGGGTCCATATGAAAAGCATTTAGGAGCAGCGCCGCAATTGGTAAGGTTGTGAGAAGGCTGCGAGGCTGCGGTCGCGCATCCGCCCCGTCACTTCCGCCGATCGCGTTACAACAACTCTCAATAATTTTTTTTCTCTCATGACTCGACAGGATGAATTTTTTTTTTCGGTCTCCCGATCGGGGATCAATGGAAATTAACCTTCGTTTGTATACGTTTTTGTTGACCGTGAATGATTAAATTGAAGTGTTTTATATTGTGTTGATGTATGAGTGTCTTATTAGGTTTTTATTTATGGTGCTATTTGAAGTGTTATTAGAAAGTTTAACACCTGTTAGAGTATTTTCCGTGGAATCGTCAGCGTTAGTATGCCTAGTTATCAACACACACTTTATGTGCTGTTGTGCTCAGGTTTGAATGGTAAGAACCTAATATAAGAAATAAAATAGATTGGCGATGTATACGTGTACACGAAAATATGCGTATTGCCACTGATGAGTGAACTGACACGTAGGCTTTTATTACAGCCTAAATGGGGAAGCTCGGTGTTTCTCTGCGTCATAGATATCGCCATAAATAAATAAATAAAATATAAATATCTTCACGCAATTCCCAAAACAGGAGTAGACAGAGGTCTAGTTTAGACAATTAAGTCCCTTCGACCCACCTTCCACCAAAGATATTTTCGGGGCAACGTGACAGGTGGTGAGCCCGTCGCCGTCGTTATGTCATAGCTAACGATATAATTCGTACATAAGTTTTTGAAAAACCCATTGGTACGAACGTGCCACCTGGGGATCGAACTCGAGTCTCTTGACTCGAAATTTTGACCACCCAACCACTCGGCTATCGTGACTATAGATATCGCTATCCACAGGAGAGCAAAGGTGACCGACAAAGACGTAAAGTTCAGCGCGCTGAAGTGGCAATGGGCCATTTCAGGGGTTTTCCCCAGTCGCCACGTATGATTTTACACTACAAACCTATTTCGCTAAGAATAGGGTAGCATAGAGAATTCTTATGAAAAACATTAAGTTATTTATATGAGTCATACAGTAAAGTCCAAATAAAAGTTAGATATGCTGATGTTAAAAAAGGTTATACGAAACGTTTCTTAACATCAGCATATCTAACTTTTATTCGGACTTTTAGTTAATATACGTTACGTGAGATAAAACGATTACTTACGGATTTTATCGCGTGTTTATTTTAGAAAACTAAAAAAAAAAACGTTTTCTAGGGTCTTTACCCAGGTGGTAGGTGGTTGGTTGGCTTGGACATAAAGACGGCGACAGGGTCATCACTGTGTCACGTTGGCCAAAAAATGTCTTCGTTGGAAGGTGGGTCGAAAGGACTCAGTTGTCTAGATTGTGAAGATGGTTTTTTCCTATTTATTAAAGATTTTTATAACCTGTTTGTTACTTCTGAAGATTATCTCCTGTATATTGAACTACTTTATTAATCAAATTCTCAAATAAAACCAAATAATTTATTCATAAAAATAATAAATCTAAAAGTGATATATTTTCAACCTATTAAAAGACAAACTTTGCTTTGTAATTGTCCACTGTGGACATTTGTCAAACTCATAAGGAGAATTTGCCAAAATCGCCATGCTTGGCAATGGGATTGACGATCGCAGTATGAGATAAATTGCACCTCAGACCTCTACTGCCCATCACTAGCCTATGCAATTATGATTCATAAGGAGCATTTTCCATAAAGGCTCCAATGGTGTCAACTAAGTCCACATGAAGATGAAGAATCTTGAGCTCCAGTGATTCGTACAAGTGATTTAGCAGTACTTTCTCCCCCCACCTCTCTTGTTGTGTCCCTTTCTCTCTTTTCCCTTCTTTTCAACACCAACAACGTCTTCTCCGCTGAGAACATTTGAATTCCAACGTCGGCGTAATTAACTCTTTACACCTGTCGTCAGTTGATCGTTTTCCTTAAAAAATAAAGTCATCAATAATAATAAATAATAAATAAATAAATAAAAACATACATACATAGATATTGACAAAATTACGTATATTGCTCTGATCGCAAAGTAAGCAGTTTAATCACTTGTATTATGGAATCAGAAACAACGAACCTAAAGGTATCACAAACACACAGACCCAAGAAAATGTAGAAAAAGTGTTTTCTATGTTGATCCGACTGGGATTGAACCCGAGACCACACAGCTGGGGACACCATGAAAACCGTTTTATACGCCAATCGTCCACGAGAAGGGACGAGGGAAAAGCCCTCTAAATTTAGGGTTTTTCCTTAGTTGACATCAAATCACTCTCACACTCATGTTCACACCGCATATGTCTGTTTAAGGACGAAAAACATGCAAAATTTACTTATAAATTTCTCCGCCTACATGTTCGAACAAGGGCATATCGTCGCACCTCCTATTAAAACATTAATTCGATTTATTCAAAGCGGGCCTATCAAAAAATCACCCTTAAGCTTTCACCGTGGGTGTAGCGTTCAGTCAGTTTTAGGAGCAACGCAAGTAATGGAATTTTTCACGAACCCGTTGGTAATAATAGCATTTTGGTGCGTCTTGAGTGGGCGATCTTTGCTAAGTATATTTTCTACTCCCGAAGAAAATAATAGCAGTATTATTTTGAAAACATCAAGATGAGATTTCAATTGAACTGATTTTTAATCCGATTATAAAGAACGCTCAAAATTCTTGCTAAACAGTGAACAAATAATTAAATAATCTATTTTTGTCAGTTCTACTTACTTATTTTCGTGCACAATCCCTTCGCCGAACTACGCCTACCCCTTACGGAGTAGCCAGTGCGAACAAATCGCCAGGTCTTTCGCTTCTTTCAAATTCATTATTTCTTTTATACGTGCACGTGTAGGTATCAGAGTGCTCTTGTCTCTCTGATGGTGACTGCATACATCATTTTACACACAAATTATTTTCATATCACCCAATTCACCCTACAACTATCTTTCAGCTCTTAAACAGTAAACAGACAGGTTTGCCGTCTCAATAAAGTAACTGCATAGACTAGTGGGCCATCCACACCATACCACGACAACAGTTCCCACATTTTCTTCCTTAACATCTTATCAAATACCTTCTGAATATCCGCATAAGCATAGAAAATCATCCAGATAGCAGCCAGCAGTTTGTTTTAGTTTACTTATTTCAAAAATAGAGCTGAAATATAGGATTTTGAATATATCCTTTCTTCATGAAACAAAAAATATCTTCACGTCATTCCCAATATAGGGGTAGACAAGGGTCCAGACAATTAGGTCCTTCCGATGCACCTTATACCGAAGACATTTTTTGGGACAGTTGGTGAGCCCGTCGCCGTCTTTATGTCTAAGCCAATAATATAAATAGTACATACATTTTGAGAAAACCCATTGATGTGAGCTTTGGGCATCAAACTCGGGTCTCTTGACTTGAATTTCGTTCACCGAACCACTCGGCTATCGTGACTTTGAACTGACGTGACCTTTTTGAATTCTTATAAATACGAATACTAGTAGAAACTGCAATGCTTGTTCCTGAATTGGTTCACGACAATATTTGAATGGCGGGCTCGAATCTGCGACGTGGGATATTGCGACCATAAGCCATTGGTTTATACTGGAATAGACAGAGGTCCTTTCGAACCACCTTCCACCGAAGACATTTTTTTAAACCATTAGGTTATTGATTCTTTAACCTTAAATTATTCTAAGTGGAATATTTTCTTTTATTTTTTACACATTCCTTATGCTGATGTAGTTACCAATTCTAATTCCTTTCGAGCCACATTTCACCTCTTTAAATTATATTATTATTGCAACTTGACAATCAGCAAACCTGTCGCCATCTGTGTCCAACCCAACGGCACAACTCGTTCATAAAACCAAAAAAACGTGTACATGAGTGTCCTCCGGGAGCATATTAAATATGATTTACTGAAAAGAAAATTCAAAAAAAAGCTTAACAATAGTTGTAGTAAGGTCATAGAACTACGTAATCGGAAAGTCCGTAGTAAATGAGTCACAGGATTTTCCGGTACAGCAACAACTATTATTATTAATGATATTTGTATTTATGTATACCAACATTACACGGTTTATTTTCTTTCTTTTTAATCTTCACATATTCCCAACAAAGGTCTAAATAACATAGTCCTGACCCACATTTCACACACCGGAGCTTATTTTGAAGAACTTGACAGGTGCTAAGCCTGTCGCCTTCATAGTGTGTAAGCTAAAGATACAAAATTAAATCGTATGTAAGTATCGAAAATAATGGAATTAAATTAGTGTATATACAAAACTAAAAGTAATCGTAAAAAAAGTAATAGTAAAAACTAAAAGTAACTGCTATTTACACATTTGCCATACACATGTATACAAAACTAAAAGTATGTATATACACAACTAAATGTATAGCAAATGTGTAAAAAGCAGTGTTAATATTATTAAACAGTATCTTATTAATAACGATTTTTATAAATACATTTTGAAAAAGAACCCAAAATAACAAAGGATAACTTTTCTAACCAAACTTCCATCATCACGTCCTGACAAGTATACCCTTTCTTCTCTTACCCATTTCTACCACCAATTAGCAGTAAAACAAAAATCAATCCAAAATCCAAAAATCTAATCAAAATCAAATCATAATTGTTAAAGTAACGTTATCGTAGCCGCTAGTGCCAAATTGACTTGTTCTTTTCTCGCACAAAGATTCAACAACTTTTGCGAGTACAAAAAAAAATATCTAAACGCAATTCCCAATACAGGGGTAGACAGAGGTCAAGTCTAGAGACAATTAAGTCCCTTTGACCCACCTTCCACCGAAATATTTTCGGGACATTTTTTCGGGATATTTTTGTGAGTACTGAAAATATAAATGTAATATTTTGATTGTAATACATAAATAAATAAATATCTTCACGCAAATCCCAATACTGGGGTAGAAAGTAGTCTGGTCTAGATAATTAAGTAACTTTGACCCTCCTTCGACCGAACATATTTTCGGAATAACATGACAGGTGGTGAGCCCGTCGCCGTCTTTATGTCCAAGCCAACGATGTTATTTGTACATAAATTTTTGAAAAACCTATTGGCACGAGCCTGCCACCTGGGGGTCGAACTCGGGTCTCCGACCAACCAACCGCCGACAGCCTTTTTAAATATTTTGATTGTAAATAAAAATTCTGCGGTTATATTTTTTCATGAATCGACTGCCAGAGGCGCATCGCTTACGATATTGTAAGCGATACGATCAGTATCGATACAGCTTAACTCTGTTAGGGGCTCTTTATTTACGGATAACGACATATTGCCAAATAAATGTTACTGTGATAAAGGTAAATAGAAATATCCCGTTACGCAGCAATATTGAGTTGACAAATTACATTACGTACACAGATCAAAGGACGGTTCGGAAAGGAATTATATTAGATGTTATTTCTAACGTCGTCCGGGTGTTACATCGGCAACGGGTCATCGACACGGATGTACCCGGGTAAGGCGCGAGGCGGTTAAATTGGATCGCCCCAGCGACGGTAATTTTCCGATCGCGTGCCGCGATTTACGGCTCGCACTACACCTCAACACAGATGTCGGTGTTAATTGAAATGTCTCCGATTTCAGTTTTTATCTTCACGCTATATCCCATACTGGGGTAGGCAGATTTCTAGGCAATAAAGTCGTTTCGATTCACTTTTCGCTGTTACCTACACCTGATTTGGGACAACGTGATAGGTGGTGAACCTATCACCGCCTGTTGGAAACCGTGCAAGCTCACGGTACCATATTCTTACGGACTCGAGAATAAATATTCATATTCATAACATATATGTTTGCCCCCAACCGGAATTTGACGTCGCAACCCTTAGCTTTGAAGGCAAGTTCACTACAAACTCGACTATCGGGTTGTCAACTTTATAGTTACACTATAAAAGTCCGCAGAAAATATTAAAATAAAATTTTGCAATGGGCGGCTTTACCACTACAATTGATTTCTTCCAGGCAAACTTGGTGTAACAAATAACAATAATATATATAATATAATAAAGAAGAATAAATAAATATTTTTATTTAGTATTTTTTTAGGTATTTTTCCTGTTAACTCACATTTTTTTAACTGTACACATACAGGACAAGTTGTGAATGATGTTCCTACTTGTAAAGGTGATCCACACTGATACCTCGTGAAATATTGATGATTAAATTTATGAATATAGTGCCTTTTTTAGACAAATAAGTCTAAGTAATATAATCTCTCTAAATACTACCCGTAGGAAAGAAAAATGGATCTGATTTAAACGAACGAGGTATGTAGGGATCGTGGCACTTGGCAATCTGTTCTTTGTAAGCACTTCCGAAAGTAATAGATACTTCTGATATTTATAAAAATAATTCTTCACGACTTTCCCAATACTTGGGTAGGTCTAGAAAAATAAGTCCTTTCGACCTATCTTTACATATACTGCAAAATTTTGGGGATAACGTGAAAGGTGGCGAGCCTGTCGCCGTCTAAATGTCCAAAACAAAGATATAAATCGTACATAAGTTTTGAAAAATTACATAGCTACGAACTTAGCACCTGAGGATCGAACTCGGGTCGGGAATCGAACCCTTTAGCTATTGTGAGCACAAATAATAATAAATCCTACTGTCTAACATTCCCTTCACCAACTTCAGGACACACATTACGCCATCTTAATCTCCGATATTGACAATACATAGATAAAGTATTTCATGGATTGCGCAACAAAATGTGTTACATGCGGTTATGTAAGACATTTGAATGTAAGATATTTCATTTAATCCTTCGGTGTCTGTAACTTCCCTTGTAACTTCAGTTAAATTTGCATACAACGCATGTAATGGAAAAATACTTAACCAAAGTTATGATTAGACATACGAGTTTTATTAGACATACATACGATTACATCCTGTAAGGACAGCAGCATCAATGCAGCATGTGGTGTTCGTAACAAATCCTAAGGGGAGAGACCAATGTCTTGCAGAAGACTTCAGAGGCTATTATGGTTCTTCTTTATAAATTCTGGTAATTCTTTATAAATTCATTAGTCTTGATTTAGTATTTGCTGCATATGTATAAATATATACATATGCTACCTATTTCATTTATCTTAACATAATTATATATCCCGGAAATATCTTCGGTGGAAGGTGGGTCAAAGGGACTTAATTGTCTAGGCTAGACCTCTGTCTACCCCTGTATTGGTAATTGCGTGAAGATATTTATTTATATTTATATTTATTTATTTAGTTTTAACATAATTATTTAATTAAGGTATTAATCAGATTCGCAGATAATGTTAAAAAAAACTATTAATATAAATTTCGAAATAGACTAGGACGTAGCTCAATTCAACTTACTTGGCTACAGAGCTACGATGTTCTGTACAAACAGCGGTGACCGCGACGTAGTCTTACCGCCACCGACGGTGACCATTGAAGAAAAACTTAGCGAGTAATTCCTACAACTACAACGAAGGCGGGGAGAGGGGGTTTAGGAGGCGACTTAGGGAATAAGTCGCCTCCTAAACCAGCCACGGGGAGAGTGGTGGATTATTACACCACCATTAGTACGAGCCATTACTAGCCTGCCACCTGGGGATCGAACTCGGGTCGGGAATCGAACCCTTTAGCTATTGTGAGCACAAATAATAATATATATAATATAATAAAGAAGAATAAATAAATATTTTTATTTAGTATTTTTAGGTATTTTTCCTGTTAACTTACATTTTTTTTACTGTACACATACAGGACAAGTTGTGAATGATGTTCCTACTTGTAAAGGTGATCCACACTGATACCTCGTGAAATATTGATGATTAAATTTATGAACATAGTGCCTTTTTAGACAAATAAGTCTAAGTAATATAATCTCTCTAAATACTACCCGTAGGAAAGAAAATGGATCTGATTTAAACGAACGAGGTATATAGGGATCGTGGCACTTGGCAATCTGTTCTTTGTAAGCACTTCCGAAAGTAATAGATACTTGATATTTATAAAAATAATTCTTCACGACTTTCCCAATACTTGGGTTGGTCTAGAAAAATAAGTCCTTTCGACCTATCTTTACATATACTGCAAAATTTTGGGGATAACGTGAAAGGTGGCGAGCCTGTCGCCGTCTAAATGTCCAAAACAAATACTAATAATAATATTAATAATAATAATAACGTACATAAGTTTTGAAAAATTACATAGCTACGAACTTAGCACCTGGGGATCGAACTCGGGTCTCTGGACTCGAATTTCCGACCATCCAACCACTCTGCTATCGTGACTTATTTATTTACACTCATTTCAGACACATTAACAGTAAGGAAAGCTATTGTCTACTTCTATACTTATATAAAGCGGTAAAAGCTACATTATCGTCGAGTGCTGCCAGGAATTACAATTTATTGTGTGTTTTAGCGGCGCTATTTAGGTTTATTTTAAATGATTAACTGTTGCCATAAGTCTTGTGAACGAATTTGTAACTAATACTAATATTAAAGAAAGAAAATTATTCATATAAATTGATAAAACATCAAAAGCTTCAGTTTTATAACTTTTAGTTTTATACTTTCATATGAAATAAAAAAAATTAAATAAATTGGTCTAAATGTTAACAATTCTACGAGGTAGCAAGCAGAAGAAAGAACTAAATAGGTCAAGAAATTTAAAGGCATTACAAAACGTAGAAGTGGGGGTGCCTTTATTAAATAATTTATTTCTTTATTATTAATGATTCTAATTAATTTATTGTTTAATGTATGTTGCTTATAGAAAAATATTCCTGCGAGGCTTACGATATTTTACTTATAGCGAATTTACGTAACCTACAACTATTAGTGTACATTATATCAATTATTAAAAATTTTGTCAATCGCTTTAAATGTTTTTTTTAATCTCATGAAACTTATATATTTTAGATATTTAAGAAAATCTACGTAACTTAAAGTTGCTTTAAATTAATTTGAATTGAATTTATAATTAAAATCTTTGCTAGTACAACTTTTTAACACCGAAAGAATTCCTGCCACTTCCAGTTAATTGCATTAGATCCATGTTTGCTTCATTACTTTCCCTTTGAAAGATTACCTCAATTCAGCAGAGCCCGCGCCGCGGTGTATTGGCTACATATCAATTTGACTATTTTGTTAATAATCTGTGTCTACATATGTCTTGAAATTAGTTGAATTATCTGAAAAGCTAAAGAAAAAAATAATAAATGAATATCTTCACGCAAATGCAGGGGTAGACAGAGGTCTAGATAATTAAGTCGTTTCGACCCTCCTGCCATCGAAGATATTTTTGGGACAACATGACAACAACAACAAGCCAACGATATAATTCGTACATAAGTTTTGAAAAAACCATTGGTACAAGCCTGCCACCTGGGGATCGAAGTTGGATCTCTTGACTCGGGCTTGACCACCCAACCACTCGGCTATAGTGTCACAAAAAGTGTAAGAAAAAAATATTTAAACATATTATGTTGAATTATTAATTTACTATGCTGGTAAACTCTATTCAATATTCGTCTTTATCTATTATACCCCAGAGGAGAGGTAATAATCTGAATTCAAAATTCGAAGTAGGCCTTTATAATAAATTCAAATATTTATAAGTATTGTAAATATTAATGTTATTTTGTTTCTTTACACTGAAGGGTATTTGTCGGTGATTTGAATATTAATTTAGAGACAGTGTCACCATCGGTCACAATGTTTCAAATAAACTTTGAAAACATGGTGGTTGTAAGAACTTACTTTATAGGGCCATGACCACTTAAGTGTTGTGTATACGGTCCTGATATCTTATTTGCTTATTAAACATTCAAACTCCTCACACAGACTTTTCTTAATGACCGCGATTCGTATTTACGATTCACTGCTTTCAACTGTCGCGATAGCTGAGTGGATGGGTGACCGGAATTCAAGTCCAGAGTCCCGAGTTCGATCACTCGTACCAATGAGGTTTTTAAAAACTTATATACGATTTATATCGTTGGCTTAGACATAAAGACGGCAACAGGCTCACCACCTGTCACGTAGTCCCAAAATATGTGTTCAGTGAAAGGTGGGTCGAAAGCACTTAATTGTTCAGACCTCTTGCTACCCCAGTATGTGGAATAGCGTGAAGATATTTATTTATCTTTTTGAAGACAGAATAACTACCAATTAGGCTATAGGAACATCATAAAAGCTACCAAATATAAAAGAGTTGCACAAAGTCTGACGTGTTATAACTTATCGTGTGGCGTTGGCGTAATAATTTACCACCTTGAATGAAAGGCTTTCGAAAACTGCGACACCAAAATTTAACAGACCCGATTTCACAACTTCCGATTCACACAAATTAAACACAAACTCCGATTCCTCAACTCCACCACAGGCTTTTACTGCTTACTTCTGTATCAGAGTAATGTATGTGATGTTTTCCTTATCATGTATTTATTTATTAAAACTTGCCTATTAATATTTCATATGTTTTATTTACTATATTTAAAGGACAGGACATAAGAGTGCAGTGTTTTTTTTATAGTTTTTGTTACATTTAGTAATAATTTCTCAATAATTGTTTAATTTCCAGATAATAATAAATGTATAGATAGGGACAACATCTCATACATTGCTCCGATCCCAATGTAAGATGCTAAAGCACTTGTATTACGGAATTGGAAACGACGAAGGCACCACAAACACCAACGCCGAAAATGAAGAAAATGTCGAAAAAGTGGTTTTACTACATTGATCAGACAGGGAATGGAACCCGGGACCTAGAGATGGCGACACCTTGAAAACCGGAGTTTACGCCACACGTCAACGGGGGTCGTCGTATTATTAATATTGTACTGTTTTCACACGGTAGACGTTGCAAAATATTGTACAAGACAGTATAGCAGTACAACAAGACTAGGTCTCGAATCGTGAGTATTCAATATACTACCTATCAACTTTAAATTTATATGAGTTTTATGGAATAGAATGTATGAAATGTATACTTCGAATACGAATACTTCGATATTATCACGGCTTAAATAATATAAGTCACGATAGCCAAGTGTGTAGAGACCCGAGTTCGATCCCCAAGTGGCAGGCTCGTACCAATGGGTTTTAAAAACTTATATACGATTTATATCGTTGGCTTAGACATAAAGACGGCAACAGGCTCACCACCTGTCACGTAGTCCCAAAATATGTGTTCAGTGAAAGGTGGGTCGAAAGCACTTAATTGTTCAGACCTCTGGCTACCCCAGTATGTGGAATAGCGTGAAGATATTTATTTATCTATTTGAAGACAGAATAACTACCAATTAGGCTATAGGAACATCATAAAAGCTACCAAATATAAAAGAATTGCACAAAGTTAGTTGCACTTCTATACATGTCCGACGTGTTATAATTTATCGTGTGGCGTTGGCGTAATAATTTACCACCTTTCCGGGGGCTGTAAGTGGAGACTAAGAGAAAAGCCTTGAATGAAAGGCTTTCGAAAACTGCGACACCAAAATTAAACAGACCCGATTTCACAACTTCCGATTCACACAAATTAAACACAAACCCGATTCTTCAACTCCACCACAGGCTTTTACTGCTTACTTCTGTATCAGAGTAATGTATGTGATGTTTTCCTTATCATGTATTTATTTATTAAAACTTGCCTATTAATATTTCATATGTTTTATTTACTATATTTAAAGGACAGGAAATAAGAGTGCAGTGTTTTTTTATAGTTTTTGTTACATTTAGTAATAATTTCTCAATAATTGTTTAATTTCCAGATAATAATACATGTATAGATAGGGACAACATCACATACATTGCTCCGATCCCAATGTAAGATGCTAAAGCATTTGTATTACGGAATTGGAAACGACGAAGGCACCACAAACACCCACGCCCGAGAAAATGTCGAAAAAGTGGTTTTACTACATTGATCAGACAGGGAATGGAACCCGGGACCTAGAGATGGCGACACCTTGAAAACCGGAGTTTACGCCACACGTCAACGGAGGTCGTCGTATTATTAATATTGTACTGTTTACACACGGTAGACGTTGCAAAATATTGTACAAGACAGTATAGCAGTACAACAAGACTAGGTCTCGAATCGTGAGTATTCAATATACTACCTATCAACTTTAAATTTACATGAGTTTTATGGAATAGAATGTATGAAATGTATACTTCGAATACGAATACTTCGATATTATCACGGCTTAAATAATATAAGTCACGATAGCCAAGTGTGTAGAGACCCGAGTTCGATCCCCAAGTGGCAGGCTCGTACCAATGGGTTTTTAAAAACTTATGTACGAATTATATCGTTGGCTTGAATATAAAAACGGCGACGGGCTCACTACCTGTTACGTTGTCCCGAAAATATCTTCGATGGAAAGTGGGTCGAAGAGACTTAATTGTCTAAACTAAAACCTCTGTCTGCCCTTGTATTGGAAATTGCGTGAAGATAAATAATAATAATAATAATTAAATAATATAAGTTGCGTTTGTAATTTCAAGTACAAGTGCTCTAATTTCAACAAAGCGGTGGCACCCGCTAATGTTTCAGCGCCTACGGGTATTAATCTAACACCTACTACAGCATTAATTCTATTTCTTTTTGTACAATTTAGAATAAATTAAAAAAGAATATCTTCACGCCATTCCCAATACAGGGGCAGGCAGAGGTTTAGTCTAGACAATTAAGTCCTTTCGACCCACCTTCCGCTGAAGATATTTTGGGACAACGTGACAGGTGGTGAGCCCGTCGTCGTTTTTATGTCCAAGCCCACGATATGAATCGCAGAATTCACTGTTGTGTTCCACTTTAATAGACTATGTCTAATTTATCTATAAATTATGATACCTTCCTTTTGGAAGATTCATTCTTTCTATGTCTTCTTCTCTTTTATTGTTCTCTTTTTTTGTTATTCTTTCTTCCTTTGTGTTCTGCCATTCTGCCGTTCTTGTGTGCCATAACGATATTCAAGACTGTTTCCCTCTTAGTTGCCTCTTACGACATTTTCGGGAAGAAAAGGGCGTGGTAATATTCTAACGCTATTAACACACGGACATGGACACGTACGGATGCCTTTGCCTTAGTGCTTTAACAGCCAAACAATAAGCATCAAAAAAGTTTTTAAATCCCTGCTTACTCAGATAAAGCAAAGTCAAACTTCGTTTAGCCTGAGTATATGTAAGTAGGCATGCTCGCACCTACAAGCTAAACGGCTTAACCGATTTGAGTAAATGAGATATCATTAGGTTTATGGCTGTCTCCTGGGTAACACTGTGCGAGTGTCATAAATCTAATTTAGCGTATGACGGAAAATACGGTGATTAGAAAGAAAATACTATCAAATATAGACTACGCGTTTTTTGAGCATGTTAAATATATGTTAGATAATTTTTTAATAATAAATCAGAACGTCAGAACCTAACGCTTTTAAGAAGCTGAAGCTACCTACTAAAACAATGGCAGAATCATCATGATAATAGTGTTTTCGTACTGTTTTGTATTATATTTTGAGTGGATTTATTATTTAAATGCAATTAAATAATTAATGAATCTCTTTATAATGAAACGTAACCGACAGAATCAGCATTTTGAAGTGACAAAGGGCCGACAACAGCTCGGAGAGCTGACAACCGTTGGAAAAAAAGGTTCTCGAAAGACCCCTCACAAGATGGAGTATAGACCTGCACAATATTGCGGGGAGTCGATGGGAGCAGATAGCACAGGGCCTTTCTTTATGAAAATCTTGGGGGAAAGCCCATGTTCAGCATTTTATTATAGGGCGTAAAGAAGAAGAATAACCAATATGAATGAGCAGCCCTTCCTAAATATTCTTATTTTATTTGATCTTAACGCCATTACCAATACTGGGGTAGACAGAGGTCTAGAAAATAAAGTCCTTTCAAACGACCTTTCACCGAACTTTTTTTTGGACAGCATGACAAGTTGTTAATCTGTCGCCATCTTTATGTCCAAACCTACCATATAATTCGTGCATAAAGTTTTGGAAAAATCCATTGATATGATCCTGCCATCTGGGGATCAAATCCAGCTTTCCAGCTTTCGAGAACAAAATTTAATAAGAAATGTATATGTCAATATAACTTTTTTCTTATTTTTTTTTAAATATTATTACCGAATTTGGCAAAAGAATATGATCTGGACTTAAAAACATAATTATTTGCTTTCAGCAATCGGCATGAAGATGTAGCCCGCTACAATATCCAGCTGAAGGTGAACGATATCAACGGCTTTTCGAGGCAGATACAAAGAGTAGAGAAGCGCGCTTAACGAGTATACTACATCGTGCGCTCGGCACGAACGCGTCGCCGCACACGATTGCTCCACGTGGACGTAGAGAGAATAGAAGAGTCAAATCAATTAATTAAAAATGTAAAAAAAAATATTTAAACTTGACCTTTTCTCCCGAGACAAGGGAAGCATGGAAGCGCCTCTTGCTTCGTGAAGATATTCCGCTAGAAACAAAGTTACAAAAATGCAGAAAATAATTTCTATTTACTATACTTATTAATTACAAAACTACAATAATCTTGCAGCCAAGCCTACTCCTCGTGATATGGCAACAAAAACGCTGACTGTATTTCCACGTTGGATGACTAGACTTAACCGTTGAGCGAGAAAAAAATCAGATTTCTGGGCACCTGCACCAGCTGCATAGCGCGAGGACCCCTCGGAAGACCGATCGCCTCAACTGCAAATGAAACAAATATACCTAGTCAGGTCATAAATTCTGTCACATGTTTAACCTAAAATTATTAAAACAAGTTTATTCATTATGTAACTATTTATATACCAAAATAAACTTAACAAAACATAGATTCTTATGACGCTAAAGTTTATTCAAAATGACCTCCGTGATTTTGAATACAGGCCTTCAATCTGTGCGACCAGTCGTCTATCGCAGCACGAACGAGGTCCATCTCAATATCGGCGGCTGCCTTAATCAAGGATGTCTTGAGTGACTCCAAATTGGGATGAGGCTTTGAGCACGCCTTTTCCTCCAAGTGTTGCCATATCTTGTAATCTAATCTGGATTCAAATCTGGACTGGAGGAGGGCCAGTCTTCGTGCCCGATGAAGTCGATTTCAGGCGCCGCCAGCCAGTCTTGTGTGCTCTTCGATCTATGAGCTGGCGCGGAATCTTGTTGGAATACCCAGTGCCTGTTTCTCATACATGGTATGAGAAACAGGTTCCACAAGGTTCGTCAGGACTACATTTTGATACACAACTGCATTCGTTTTTACACCTTTCTCGTAAAAATGTACCTCTGTTAAGCCCCAAAAAGAAACTCCCAACCATACCATGCGCGACGATGGTAAATGACCTCGTTGGACACGCGGAATACGGTTGCTCGCTTCTTCACTACTGTGTGCGTACAACTTATCATTTTGTTTGTTGAAGTTCTCTTCTACGGTAAAAAATTTTTCATCCGAAAAAAGAATTTCTCGATATTTTTTTCCAGCCTACCGCTTATACAAAGCGCGGCATCTCTTCAGTCTCTGGTGCATAAGACGAGCATTCAAACAATGTCCTGTTTTTCTTCGATATGCCCGAAGCCTTAAGTCTTCATTTAACACCCTTTTCACCGTGGTTTTTGTTTAACTCCATCTGAAGGGCCAAAAGTTTCTGCTTACGTTTGGGATTTCTTTGAATTCGCACCTTCACAGCTTTTATCACTGTTGGAGTCCTAACAGACCGAGGGCGACCACTTCTTGACCTGTCATATACACTAGAGTCTTCATTGTATCGTTTGATTTTTTTTTATAGAAAAGGGAGGCAAACGAGCAGGTGGCTCACGGGATGGTGAAGTGATTACCGCCACCCATGAACACCCGCAATACCAGAGGCATAGCAGATGCGTTGCCTCCCTTAGAGTGCCCCCCCCCCCAAGAATTGGGGGAGGGGGGTTGTGGGCCTCCGGTTACCTGCACGCACCAGACGAAACGCAGAAGTTTGTTAGACTTCTACTTTACGCCGGTATTCTGTGAGGTCGTGGTACTTCCCCGGTCGAGCCGCCCATTCTTGCAGCAACAAAAGCTGATGGGTGGCTCTACCACTGTGAAAAACCGTTAGATGGTACGATAAACGAATCTTTTGGTTATATTCAAATTTTTCAGTATGTCAAAAACTTGAATTGGCGCGTAACCGCAACGATGCAACGCAATAACTGCAACACGGTCTTCTTTAAGCGTCCACTCCATATTTAAAAATGAGTAAAATTCTAAAAAGTATCTAGTTTTATTTTCATGAACAATTCGAAATTCGAATTCAATAAACTTTTTTATGGCCAGCATTCTAAAAGAAAAGTTTTTACAGTGTGACAATACCTATGACCTGACTGTGTATAGTCTTCCTTCGTCTTCGTCTCTTCCTTTAAAGACTCATATTAACGCTATTTAGACGATGCAGTTACCTCTGGTACTTATTGAAGTATCCTTGAAGTGGCAGGCCGCTAATGTATCGACGCAAGTAGCGTCTCAAACAAAAACTGCACCTGGTCGCAGCCGCTGGTGACTAAAGGGTTGTTTTTTCCTCACTCATAGGTTAAGTCAGACGACTTCATGCCGCGAGGAGTTCCCACCGGCATAGTTGTAATTTTTAGTTAATAAGTATAGTAAATATAAATATAACTTCAACGATGTATATTTTTTTTACAGATACTGTAAAAAAATTATACATCGTTGAAATGTTTACTCATGTGAAAATTGTCAATTGTCCATTGGCTACCAAAGAAGATTTCACTTCCAAAAACCTCTCAATGACCCACTATGGACAGTAAGGATGAGCTCGGTGAACTTACTTTATATTATAGTTATATCTTTACGCATTTTTCAAATACTGGGGTAGACAAAGGTCGGGACAGTTAAGCCTTTTCAACCCGAAGCCTATTGAGATCAATGCGACCGGTGGTGAGCCTATCAAAAATATATAAAAAAAACTTATGTATGCTTATTTATTCACATAGAGATAAGTAAAAGGTTCCTACAGAAAAGTAGGAAACTTTTTTCGAAACTTTTGTATACTAAGATAGGGACAGGCTCACCAACTGTCAAGTAGTTTCAAATTAGATCTCGTGAAATGACGGTCAGTAGGACTTATACTCTGTAGACCTCTAACTACCCTTAGCATAAAGTATGTTAAAGCCAAATACAAAATTACAAAACAATCCTTAAACATACTAATTAGATGAAAATTTTTATCGATAAAACTTTAATTCATAAACTAATTCAGTACTCAAAAATTCGAAGTGAGCGCAATTGACTGAACCGAGCGAAATATACGTACGAATATTTGAATTTTTTCTTTTATTGTTTTTTTAGGATATCGTGCTTTAAAAGGAACTCTTTTAGGAACACTCGTTTATACGTCGGTCTTTCAATCAATGTGCCTAAATCCTTGCCCCAGGAATTCGTGGAGGTAAAAAGTTAAAATAAATATATATCTTCACGCAATTCCCAATACAGGGGTAGACAGAGGTCTTGTCTAGACAATTAAGTCCCTTAGAAGATATTTTCGGGTCAACATGATAGGTGCTGAGCCCGTCGCCGTCTCAATGTCCAAACCAACGATACATTAGTACTTAAGTTTTTTGAAAAAACCCATTGGTACGAGCCTGCCATCTGGGGATCGAACTCGGGTCTCTTGACTCGAAATTCAAACCACCAAGCACTTGGCTATCGTGACTCGATAAAAAGTTAAAATGTAAAGAAATACGTATTTAAAATATAAAGAAATAGTCCCTGGAAACTGTGTAAAAAAAACTTCTACGCGAACGCAATAAACAGACGCACGCATGCCCATAGTAAAAGTTGCGATAGGCGAGTAGTTGGGTGATCGGAATTAGAGTCAGGAGACCCGAGTTTGATCCCCAGTTGGCAGGCTCGTACAAATGGGTTTTTTCATAAAACCTATGTACGAATCATGTCGTTGGCTTGGACATAAAGACGGCGACGGACAACACCTGTCACGTTGTCCCAAAATGTATTCGGTGGAAGGTGGGACTTCATTGTCTAGACTAGACCTCTATCTAGCCCTGTTTTGGGAATGGCGTGAAGATATTTCTTTAACATATGTAAAAACTTGCAAATAAATCAATAACTGTTAAGTTACCTTTCGTTGACCTAGAGTCATGAAATTTCAAAAGAATCAAGTTCAGCAGTTGGAGTATTGACTGTGAAGTATTAGTTTGACTTGTCGTTGGATTCAACTTTTATCCGAGTCACACTTTCTCATCTTTCGTCAAAGTTGTGTTTCGTCTTTTCCTCGCAGAAATGATTGGTGATTTCATAAACATTCTACGGTAATGTGAATATAATGTGAAATTATTATTTTAATTTACAATACTTTATTTACAGTTATAAAATTATGTTATTATACCGTATAGACTACAGGAATTGTAACCGCGACTGGTCGTAGCCGTTTTTAGTTATTATATTTTTCGTTTTTAGTTAATAAGAATTGTAAATATTAACATAAGTTTCTTTCTTTACATTAAAGTCTAGAAGAGAGTTAATTTATCAATTCCTGTATAACTTTACATCCGTACAATTTTAATAAATAATCCCAAATGAAATCTTCCGCCATTAAAACATTAGTACACTCAAAAATAATTACCCCTGCTACGCTCCGTCTGTAAATCAGCAAGTGCTGCCTTTGAGGATTTATTCAAGTATAGATATCATTAAAAATCTATTTACATCATCAGAAACATCTACGTTTATTTCGGCGTAAGAATATAATCACTCCCTTTCTTCCCGAGAATGTCGTAAGAGGCGACTAAGGGAAACAGCCTTGAATATCGTTATGGCAACTGATAGATGGCGGGATAGCCATCTCTAAAAATAACAGACAAAAATAAACAGACCGAAGATAGGCAGCAGCGTCTGAGGTGCAAGTAATCTGGTACTGCGATCGTCAATCCATTAACCAAGCGAGGCGATTTGGCGCAGTGGACTTTAATAGGCCGACATGTGTGTATGTATGTTGTATATTTCATAGGTTGCCATAGGCCGCTGTTTTATATCCGGCTCGAGGGACCAAAAAAGGGGTGATTTATAATAAGAGTAAGAATGAGAGATTTGAGCTTGATATAAAACAATAATTAAATTGATATAGAAGACTTACGTTAACAACCACGTTGATAGATGAGTGCGCGCGGTGCGATTGATGACCGGTAATTTTTGCGGCGGACCGCAATATTTAAATGAACATCGTATAAAGTCACGAAAGCCGAGTTGTTGGGTGGTCGGAATTTCGAGTCCAGAGACCAGAGTTCGATCCCCAGGTGTCAGTACCAATGAGTTTTTCAAAAACTTATGTACGAATTTCATCGTTGGCTTGGACATAAAGGCGGCGACGGGCTCACCACCTGTCACGTTGTCCCGAAAATATCTTCGGTGGAAGGTGGGTCAAAGGGACTTAATTGTCTAGACTTGACCTCTGTCTACCCCTGTATTGGGAATTGCGTGAAGATATTTATTTATTTATTTATTTAACATCGTATAAAGCTGTGCTGACAAGTAAAAATTGTATGAGCTGGCTCGTACAGTTTTTGACATATAGTCCATAGGCTAGGAGAGAAATGCATTCAAATGTCTGGTTTGTTTGGTAACATTCAAATTTTAACAAATTTTTAAAAATTTTAATCAGTTTTTGTTGTTGCATAAATACAGGCGTGAAGAAGAAGTCTAACAAACTTCTGCGTTTCGTCTGGTGAGTGCAGGTAACCGATACACCCCCCTCCCCAATTCTGGGGGGGGGGAGGGGGCACTCTAAGGCCGGCAACGCATCTGCTATGCCTCTGGAATTGCGGTGTTTATGGGCGGCGGTAATCACTTACCATCACGTGAGCCGCCTGCTCGTTTGCCTCCCTTTTCCATCATTTTCTATAAAAAAAATATCTACAGAGTGACGACGCTCTGATGATCAGTGATGAGTGATGAGATATCCGAGAATCCTCAAATGTCCTCAGTGCACAAGCCATCGCTGATCGTTGATAAATCAAAAAACTCTATGAAAGGTGGTGGAAATGGGTCTTCGGTGACAAGTGCCCATATCCATCTCATCGGTGGATTGTGGATAGAAAGGACTTAATTGTCTAGACCTCTGTCTACCTCTGTATTAATAATAGCGTGAATATATTTTTTTCTGTAATATACATACATAATTACTGTCTACATTAAAAATAAAAGTACAATTATTACTTTTATTTTTAATATAAACAATGAGTCTTGCCACGTTGTCCTAAATATGATTCGGTGAAAGGTGGATTGAGTGTACATAATTATCTAGACCACTGTCTGGATATTGGAATAAATTAAAAAAAAGTTTAAGTATGAAGCAACTTTACATGCCAACTGCTGGCTGAAAGCCTTCTCTAGAATATCTTTTGAAGGAGCCTAAAACAGGAGAATCAAGGCACTCCAGTGTGAGCTGGCGGGCTTCACATATCTTCGAAATTCGACACTATGAACAATTGTAGGGGTGCCGGCTCCGGGATCGAACTTGGTTTATTTGCTTTATAACGCGAGCATTCTGAACACTGAGCCAAGGCTAATATTAAACTAATTAATCACTAATAAAAGGAAGAAAAATACAATAACGATATTTAATATCGGACACTCCGGATATTACTGTTTTTTACAAGTCATCAAAACAATGTCAATAGGAGGAGTATCTGTGTGAGCAAATATTTTTAGAAAAACCGTCTTTAGGTTATGCCAATAAAGTTTCATTTCATTTGTAGAACTTGGTTATTTATAAGAAATTCCCTTCCCCTGTTTACAGAACACCGTAATCCTCAAAGGGATCCCCTGTCGTCACGTAGATATAACCCAATCTATATTCAAAGATTTTTACACAAACGTTCAGTCGATTACATTTGTCTATTATGCTCTTTTAGCATTTCTCAATTTAAAACATTTTATAATAAAAAAAAAACTCGTGAACGACTGGCCAGTAAAAGGAATAAAAAAAGAATAACTTTTTTTCTCTCATGAACTTTATTTATATTTTCAAAAAATGTGCACTGCATCCGTGACAACGTTGAACATCTAGTTTCGAAGCGATAATAACAACAAAACAAACACAATAGTCACCGACGTTTCAACGCGCACAATAACAACCCCACACAGATAACCAATTCACAAGTTTCCCGACGTGAACGTTCGAAAATGGAACGCCGCTACATAACACTAGCGTAACACGCGCACACTAACGCACCAGCCAGGGTAAGTCTGCACACAGGCACAGCAAGACCAGAGCGTTGCGCCACCTCGCCCCCCGCTACCGTGTAAAACATCAAAGCTCACAGGAGCGCGTCGCGTACCGTCGCAGTTCAATGTTATCTGGCCGTCGAGCTATGGATATGAGCTATATACGATACTAGACACTCACACATCGACGAGCAGGTTTCCCGGGCCCGGGCGTAGTACTAGAGACACATTGATCCACAGCAGAGCGTCTGGTGGCATCGATTGTGCAGTTTCCTGCAACCGCGCGTCGCCATAGCAACCACCCACCTTCTGCACCCCGCCTTTTGCTATTTAGAACTCTACTAGTACTCCGCTTTATTGGAATATTCTCGTCCCGTAACCAGGAGTAACGGTTTACTCGATAATTGAGTATCATTAGAATGTTTCGTAATTTCTATGTAGGTATCTCCAAAATTGGTCTGGGAATTTTCCATAGATAAAATTATTGTTTATTAGTAATATAGTAATAAATGTTATGTATTTGACGGACCCGACAGCCGAATCGGTAGTGAACTTGCTTTCCAAGCTGAGGGTTGCGGTTTCGAATCCCGCTAGGAGGAAATATTTGTGTGATTAATATGAATTTTTGTTCGCTAGCCATGATTGTTTATATGCATATATGAATCTATGCAAATATAGATGGCAATAGGCTCACCACATATTGTCCCAAATAAAGTTTCCGTAAAATGTGAGTCGAAACGACTTTATTGTCTAGACCTCTGCCCATCCTAGTGCGGAAAATTGGGTGAAGATGAAATAATAAAAATAAGAAATAGTTAATGAAGTCACTATAGCCAAATTGTTGGGTGATCGGAATTCGAGTCAAGAGACCCGAGTTCGATTCCCAAGACATACTAACGATAAAAATCGTACATATTTTATTAAAAATGTCTTCGGTGGAAGGTGGGTCAGAAGGACCCTGTCTGCACCTGTATTGGAAGTAGCGTGAAGATATATATTTTGTAGTTAATGAATAGCAATATTCTACTGTATTTAATACTCGTATGTGGAAATAAATCGGTCGAAAAATCATTCCTGCTCCGCCGCGCTCGGTGCAATATTCGCCGCAGTGGGTGTCACAGCGTCCAGCGCGCATCGATTGCTTCAATTTACAGTTCATTTGTTCCGATATTTGTTTCAAATTTCAAGTATTTTTACATGCAGCCATCGTGAGAGGTACTGCATTAAATATTTAGAAATAAATACAAATATTTAGAAATAAATAAATAATTAGAGATAAATAAATACTATTTTCAACGTATGATTTTTCTGAAAAAACTGTGGAGTGTTAGATGACTATTAGTGTAAATATGTTATTGACAGACATTGGTTACTATAAAGTCGTTATAAGAACCTTAAGAAAGAAGAAAATTAAGAAAATAATTGTTTTAACTTAAAAAATCGTAAGGTTTTATATGCGGTTTAAATATATTTTTTTTTTAATTTCTGTATTTTATAGTAATAGTCTCGATAAATGGATGAAGTTGCTTCACTAAAACTATATTTGTCACTTTGTCTCCCGATAAGGCGGCTTTGCCTGCGGTTTAACACTTAGCGCGGACCCCTAATTATTTTCTAAAATTAAAGGAGTAGCCCTTATAACATCAGCTATCTGCCTGTGTGTAAGTTAAAGTTAAAGTGAAAGTCCCGTTAAATCGGTCCAGCCATTTCAGGGATTAGCCAGAACAAACAGACAGACAAAAATTGCAAAAAAAATTATTTCGGTGTATGCGCCGTATACATTTATATACATGTAGTAAAAAACAGTTATTTCAATATTAAAAACAGACACTCCAATTTTATTTATCTATACCGAAAATCGTAATGTAAGTTGTCTCACACTGCATAATAACCAACTCGTTAAAGGAAATTTTATATTGTTTTTATTTTATTTCTGTATTAATTTGTTTTTAGGTGTTATTTACATTTCTGCCAAAAATTGGTTATTTTATAGATAAAATTATTGTTTATTAGTAATATAGTAATAAATGTTATGTGTATTTGACGGACCTGACAGCCGAATCGAGTGAACTTGCTTTCCAAGCTGAGTAGCGTGGTTTGAACCTGCTAGAGGAAATATCACAGTGATTAATATGAATTTTTGTTCGCTAGCCATGATTGTTTATATGCATATATGAATCTATGCAAATATTTATGTGTATGTATGTATGTTGTGTCATTAGCGTGGACATTAAGATGGCAATAGGCTCACCACATATTGTCCCAAATAAAGTTTCCGTAAAATGTGAGTCGAAACGACTTTATTGTCTAGATCTCTGCCCATCCTAGTGCGGAAAATTGGGTGAAGATGAAATAATAAAAATAAGAAATAGTTAATGAAGTCACTATAGCCAAATTGTTGGGTGATCGGAATTCGAGTCAAGAGACCCGAGTTCGATTCCCAAGACATACTAACGATAAAAATCGTACATATTTTATTAAAAATGTCTTCGGTGGAAGGTGGGTCAGAAGGACCCTGTCTGCACCTGTATTGGAAGTAGCGTGAAGATATATATTTTGTAGTTAATGAATAGCAATATTCTACTGTATTTAATACTCGTATGTGGAAATAAATCGGTCGAAAATCATTCCTGCTCCGCCGCGCTCGGTGCAATATTCGCCGCAGTGGGTGTCACAGCGTCCAGCGCGCATCGATTGCTTCAATTTACAGTTCATTTGTTCCGGTATTTGTTTCAAATTTCAAGTATTTTTACATGCAGCCATCGTGAGAGGTACTGCATTAAATATTTAGAAATAAAACAAATATTTAGAAATAAATAAATATAAATATCTTCACGCAATTCCCAATACAGAGGTAGACTGAGGTCCAGTCTAGACAATTAAGTCCCTTCGATCCACTAGCCAGGGTCTAAAACGTAATAAACATAAAATGTAGAATCATAATCGATTATAGTTAACTACCACGTGCTGTAAGTACATTAAAATTATATACACATACAATCAAACACACGCTAATTTTAATCATAGTAGGCGTACTTAGTTTCCGTTTACAGCCCTTTAATTTTTTTCCCTTTCACACATAATTATTACTTTGGTCACTCCCAAAGTAATTATGAATCAACTACTGTAAGCATAGTTATATTCCACGTTAAAAGATACTATTACTGGCAAATAAATATCCTGTTAAGACTATTTGTTTGTTATTTGTAAATTGTAATTGTATTATTGTTTATTGTAATTTGTAATTGTTAATTGTTGTTATTCATAATTTGCTGTTGATTCTATGACAGCAAAAGATAATAATAAATAAATAAATAATAAATATATTTAAAAAAATATATTCACACCATTCCCAATACAGGGGTAGATAGACGTCTAGTCTAGACAATTAAGTCCCTTCGACCCACCTTCCACCGAAGATATTTTCGGGACAACGTGACAGGTGGTGAGCCCGTCGCCGTCTTTTATGTCCGCCGACGATAAAATTCGAAAGTTTTGAAAACCCACTGGTACGAGCCTCTAAAATCTAACTCGAGTCTCTTGAATTCTGATTACCGAAACACTGTTATCGTGACTTTTTTTCATTATAATATATTAATCTAATATTAATATAATTTTTAAAATATATTATACTACTTTTTAAAATCTATAATCCACACGTAGTTAAAAGTGGTTACTTTAGAAAGGTTTAGTCACGATAGCCGAGTAGTTGGGTGGTCAGGATTTCGAGTCACGAGACCCGATTTCGATCCCCAAGTGGCAGGCTCGTACCAATGGGGTTTTCAAACTTATGTACGAATTATATCCTTGGCTTGACATAAAAACGGCGACGGCTCACTTCCTCTCACGGTGTCCCGAAAATATCTTCGGTGGAAGGTGGGTCTAAGGGACTTAAATATATAGACTAGACCCCTGTCTACTCCTATAATGGAAATTGCGTGAAGATATTTATTTATTTATTTGGTTAAAAGTGTATACCTATTCATTCTTTCAGATTGCATTAAGTAGTTTCTTTTAGCTTTGCAACATCATGGATGATCGGAGTTTCTAGAGTCCAATCCTCGGTCTTACCAAAGCTTATGTATGTTTTTATCCTTGACTTGGACCTAAGACAGCGACAGGCTCCTGTCGCTGTCTTAGGCCTTAACCTGTTACGTTATCCCAAATTGTCTAGACCCGTGACTACCCTGTAGTAGGAAACGCTAGAAAATAAATAAATAAATAAATAAATAAATAAATAAATAAATAAATAAATAAATAAATAAATAAATAAATAAATAAATAAATAAATAAATAAATAAATAAATAAATAAATAAATAAATAAATAAATAAATAAATAAATAAATAAATAAATAAATAAATAAATAAATAAATAAATAAATAAATAAATAAATAAATAAATAAATAAATAAATAAATAAATAAATAAATAAATAAATAAATAAATAAATAAATAAATAAATAAATAAATAAATAAATAAATAAATAAATAAATAAATAAATAAATAAATAAATAAATAAATAAATAAATAAATAAATAAATAAATAAATAAATAAATAAATAAATAAATAAATAAATAAATAAATAAATAAATAAATAAATAAATAAATAAATAAATAAATAAATAAATAAATAAATAAATAAATAAATAAATAAATAAATAAATAAATAAATAAATAAATAAATAAATAAATAAATAAATAAATAAATAAATAAATAAATAAATAAATAAATAAATAAATAAATAAATAAATAAATAAATAAATAAATAAATAAATAAATAAATAAATAAATAAATAAATAAATAAATAAATAAATAAATAAATAAATAAATAAATAAATAAATAAATAAATAAATAAATAAATAAATAAATAAATAAATAAATAAATAAATAAATAAATAAATAAATAAATAAATAAATAAATAAATAAATAAATAAATAAATAAATAAATAAATAAATAAATAAATAAATAAATAAATAAATAAATAAATAAATAAATAAATAAATAAATAAATAAATAAATAAATAAATAAATAAATAAATAAATAAATAAATAAATAAATAAATAAATAAATAAATAAATAAATAAATAAATAAATAAATAAATAAATAAATAAATAAATAAATAAATAAATAAATAAATAAATAAATAAATAAATAAATAAATAAATAAATAAATAAATAAATAAATAAATAAATAAATAAATAAATAAATAAATAAATAAATAAATAAATAAATAAATAAATAAATAAATAAATAAATAAATAAATAAATAAATAAATAAATAAATAAATAAATAAATAAATAAATAAATAAATAAATAAATAAATAAATAAATAAATAAATAAATAAATAAATAAATAAATAAATAAATAAATAAATAAATAAATAAATAAATAAATAAATAAATAAATAAATAAATAAATAAATAAATAAATAAATAAATAAATAAATAAATAAATAAATAAATAAATAAATAAATAAATAAATAAATAAATAAATAAATAAATAAATAAATAAATAAATAAATAAATAAATAAATAAATAAATAAATAAATAAATAAATAAATAAATAAATAAATAAATAAATAAATAAATAAATAAATAAATAAATAAATAAATAAATAAATAAATAAATAAATAAATAAATAAATAAATAAATAAATAAATAAATAAATAAATAAATAATAAATATATTTAAAAAATATATTTTTGAATGTTTCAAGCATGCAACTCATGCTAGGGTTTGTTAATTTTAACAATTTTATCGTATGGCGTATACACCGAATTTCATTGTGACGTCAGCTCTGATATCCTGAGTTCGATTTCCGGCAGGTAATTGCTGAAAACCACTTTTTCTATATTCACATATTTTTGTAATATTATAATTTAATATTAAAGTCAAGACGGAGGTAGACAGAAGTCAATTAGACCTCTGTCTACCCCTGTATTGGGAATTGCGTGAACATATTTATTATTTATTTAATTAAATAAATTGTGACAGGGCGAAATGTACGGGTAAGCATGTCGCGGGCAGATGCACTATAATTCAAGAGATCACACGAAGCGAATGAAGTATCAGAGTCATTAAAAGAATAATAAGAATCACTGCTCGACATATTATATAAAGGAATAATATATATACAAAACATAAATAATTATATATATACAACAATAATAAATATATATTAGATAGTTAACTAAAATAAAATCCTTACTAAATAAAATTTAAGCAAGTCCAAGTACCTATACTACACTACTATGCACCATCCCAACAGTTGACAGTTACATTGGTTCAAGATAAATTACAAATTTAAGAAAAAAAATGCAACAAAATTAAATAATAAAGCATTGCTAGTTAATTATAACAAGTAATGTAAAAAAAAGTCCAAAAAAAAAAAACAAATAAAAATAATAACTTCATTTAAGCCTATGCTAATGATAATTAAACAAGGAATCGAAAATATAAACACTAGTGCAGGACAGCAGACTATAACTAAAGGTACTAAAGTTAATTACCAATTTGTAATAATTATATCTACATAAAAGAGAGAAGAAAATATTGAAAGGAAAAAATATTACAAAGTAGAAAATTTACATGTAAACAAAGTCGAGAACAAAATATTGTTACTTGGCAGTATGTTATTACAATCATCGCCTTTAAAAACTCAGCTGTCATGTCATTAAGATGTCTGTCAAAGTCAAATGAATTTGGGCAGTAATATTAAAAACAAGATTTATAAAACTAGTTACCTGTTATATATTATTATCTATGCTAGTTACTGAGTCATTAGTTGCTTTTGTTTGATGTACAAAAAAAAATACAATACCAACATTACAATTGAGCTAATCGATATAACCCTATCATGACGTAAATAGTGCAGCCAACTAAAACACAACAGTACGTGTAACCCGACAAACAAGTAACGAATGAAATGTTAATAAGAACAAAACGAATGAAATTTTACGAGCATACTTGATACAGAAAAATTTAATCAATGTCTAATAGGAGAAATAAAAAAAGGAAAACTAATTAAAGTATTACCATGATAGCTTATTTTTGATACTGTTCGGCGAGTTTTCTTGTCCACATTCGATACTGTAGTGGCTCCCCTTTACGTTCAACTTCACAACGCTTGGAAGACACACCTGCAGTCGGACTCTTGAGAACTTCCCGTGAACTTGCAGCAGAGGTGGCAGAAGGTGAACAAGCAGGAGACACTGCCTAGCTAGTTCTTTGAACTCTTCTTCATGGGAAATCTTCACACTACTATCTGGGAGCTTCACATAAATGTATCCATCAATAGTCCAGACATTTTTAGGCCAAAATGTTTGCGAGCCAGCTTATGAACATTCTGGCGCGTTCTTGTAAGGAACTCACAAACAGTAAATGGAGTGCTCTTTAACTTAGTTTTAGTCTTCCAAACCTCCCTCTTAGTTGTGTGATCACAGAAATGGACCAAAACTGCTCTGCTTCGATCAAACCCTGTGCTCCAAGTCTATGACATCTCTTAATAGATGAGCTTGTCACTTGAGTAAGGCCTAGCTTATTATGGATGAGGCCTAGAACTTGTTGCTCAACATTAGATTGGGGATCCTCAGGTATACCTTTAAACAATAGAATCTTATTCCGATGCCGTGTTTCAATATCATCAATAGGATGAATACATGTTTTATTTGTTGCTGTAGGAGAACAAACATATTGCTGACCAACTCTTTGAAAGCATAGAAGTCCTGGCACAGCTGCATGAGAGTGGGATTTGTGGGGACTAATGCAGCCTTTAGACGACTCTCAAAATCTGCCATCTTAGCACTCCAACTAACTTCAAGCTCCTTCTGCAGCTGATCTACGCTAGTAACATTAGCCATGACAACTTCCTGAGGTGTTGTGTTGTTATAAATTAATAACAGAGCCAAATTTGTCTTTTAATATAAACCGTGCTGTAGGATGGTGCAAGAAAGTTTAATTCTTCTTTACATTAATAGGACAATTACTTTAAAATATCAAGACACTTAAACACACACTTAATTGATAGAAATTGCAATGTAAATATTACTTTAAACAATTAATAATTAAATTATAAAACAGAGCTTATGAAACAACTGTTACTTATTTCACACCTACCCCAAAAAAAAAAAAAAAAAAAAAATAATTAGAGATAAATAAATACTATTTTCAACGTATGATTTTTCTGAAAAAACTGTGGAGTATTAGATGACTATTAGTGTAAATATGTTATTGACAGACATTGGTTACTATAAAGTCGTTATAAGAACCTTAAGAAAGAAGAAAATTAAGAAAATAATTGTTTTAACTTAAAAAATCGTAAGGTTTTATATGCGGTTTAAATATATATTTTTTTTTTAATTTCTGTATTTTATAGTAATAGTCTCGATAAATGGATGAAGTTGCTTCACTAAAACTATATTTGTCACTTTCTGTCTCCCGCGGCTTTGCCCGCGGTTTAACACTTAGCGCGGACCCCTAATTATTTTTCTAAAATTAAAGGAGTAGCCCTTATAACATCAGCTATCTGCCTGTGTGTAAGTTAAAGTTAAAGTGAAAGTCCCGTTAAATCGGTCCAGCCGGATTAGCCAGAACAAACAGACAGACAAAAATTGCAAAAAAAATTATTTCGGTGTATGCGCCGTATACATTTATATACATGTAGTAAAAAACAGTTATTTCAATATTAAAAACAGACACTCCAATTTTATTTATATATGGCTATACCGAAAATCGTAATGTAAGTTGTATCACACTGCATAATAACCAACTCGTTAAAGGAAATTTTATATTGTTTTTATTTTATTTCTGTATTAATTTGTTTTTTTAGGTGTTATTTATATTTCTGCCAAAAAAATTGGTTATTGTATTGACAAGTTTCGAATATTTTTTAATTAAATCGTATATATAATAATATACAACAGTACATACCATGTATGTTTGGACTAGTGCTGTGCCACTAGCTCACAGGTCTCGGTCGGGTCAAAGTAGAAAACATTTTTTAAATATTTTGTTTCTGATACCGTAATACAAGTGTTTCTATGTAATAAATATGACAGGTGGTGAGACCGTCGCCGTCTTTATGTCCACCTATATAAAGTATACATAAGTTTTTGAAAAAACCATTGGTAGGAGCCTACGACCTGGGGATCGAACTCAGGTCTCTTCACTCGCTTTCTGATCACCCAACCACTCGACTGTCGTGAATTTTTTTATTTTCGAATTTATTGTGCACAACCGCAAACATTGTTTTATAATAAATATGAATAAATAAATATTTTTTCACGCAATTCCCAATACAGGAGAAGACAGAGGTCTAGTCTAGGCAATTAAGTCTCTTCGACCCACCTTCCACCGAAGATATTTTTCGGGACAACGTGACAGGTGGTGAGCCCGTCGCCGTCTTCATGTCCAAGCCAACGATGTAATTCGTACATAAGTTTTTGAAAACCCCATCGGTACGAGCCTGCCACCTGGAAATCGAACTCGGGTCTCTTAACTCGAAATTCCGACCACCCAAACACTCGGCTATCGTGACTTATTATAAATAAATAGTAAATATATACGTATGAGTGATATTTACTTTGCATATTAGAATGAAAATTATTTTTGTTTTAATAACGGATCCCTTACCATTTCGTGAATTGAAAGACAGCCGTTACTTTATAATTTCGCGTCAAAAGTTCGCATTTCTGTTATCCTCATATATCCGCTCCATCACAATTCCTCGAGACTTGTATCCCTTCGCCCCCTATTAGCCTTCAAAGCTTAGTTTCTTACATAGAATATATGTAAAAGAGAGGCGAATCCGGCATTAGAAAAGTTGATACTTCTAAAGCTTAAAAAAATAAAATAAATAAATATAAATATCTTCACGCAATTCCCAATACAGAGGTAGACTGAGGTCCAGTCTAGACAATTAAGTCCCTTCGATCCACTAGCCAGGGTCTAAAACGTAATAAACATAAAATGTAGAATCATAATCGATTATAGTTAACTACCACGTGCTGTAAGTACATTAAAATTATATACACATACAATCAAACACACGCTAATTTTAATCATAGTAGGCGTACTTAGTTTCCGTTTACAGCCCTTTAATTTTTTTCCCTTTCACACATAATTATTACTTTGGTCACTCCCAAAGTAATTATGAATCAACTACTGTAAGCATAGTTATATTCCACGTTAAAAGATACTATTACTGGCAAATAAATATCCTGTTAAGACTATTTGTTTGTTATTTGTAAATTGTAATTGTATTATTGTTTATTGTAATTTGTAATTGTTAATTGTTGTTATTCATAATTTGCTGTTGATTCTATGACAGCAAAAGATAATAATAAATAAATAAATAATAAATATATTTAAAAAAATATATTCACACCATTCCCAATACAGGGGTAGATAGACGTCTAGTCTAGACAATTAAGTCCCTTCGACCCACCTTCCACCGAAGTAATTTTTTGGACAACGTAACAGGTGATGAGCCCGACGCCGTCTTTATGTCCAAGCCGACGATAAAATTCGAAAGTTTTTGAAAAAACCCACTGGTACGAGCCTCTAAAATCTAACTCGAGTCTCTTGAATTCTGATTACCGAAACACTAAGCTATCGTGACTTTTTTTCATTATAATATATTAATCTAATATTAATATAATTTTTAAAATATATTATACTACTTTTTTAAAATCTATAATCCACACGTAGTTAAAAGTGGTTACTTTAGAAAGGTTTAGTCACGATAGCCGAGTAGTTGGGTGGTCAGGATTTCGAGTCACGAGACCCGATTTCGATCCCCAAGTGGCAGGCTCGTACCAATGGGGTTTTCAAACTTATGTACGAATTATATCCTTGGCTTGGACATAAAAACGGCGACGGGCTCACTTCCTCTCACGGTGTCCCGAAAATATATTAGTGGAAGGTGGGTCTAAGGGACTTAAATATATAGACTAGACCCCTGTCTACTCCTATAATGGAAATTGTGTGAAGATATTTATTTATTTATTTGGTTAAAAGTGTATACCTATTCATTCTTTTCAGATTGCATTAAGTAGTTTCTTTTAGCTTTGCAACATCATGGATGATCGGAGTTTCTAGAGTCCAATCCCTCGGTCTTACCAAAGCTTATGTATGTTTTTTATCCTTGACTTGGACCTAAGTCAGCGACAGGCTCCTGTCGCTGTCTTAGGCCTTAACCTGTTACGTTATCCCAAATTGTCTAGACCCGTGACTACCCCTGTAGTAGGAAACGCTAGAAAATAACAAAAAACATCATATCTTAGGATAAGAGGCCAGCGACCTGAAGAGACGAACCATCTTTACTTTTATCTCCAACACATTTACTTTTGTGCCTACGCATCTGTATCATCTTGAGATGCAGGTTTTAGACTTTATGTGCTGCAGAAGCTTTTTACCATCAGGTTTATAGACCACCTCCACCACCATCCATTCTACAACTATTTAAAAATCTATTTGAATATAAAGAAATTATATTATTGTCAAAAATCCATTCTAAAAGTAGCTAAAAATCCATTCATAAATTGGCATAGGTCCATTCGGTTTGTTTTCATGCCTATAATGCAATATATATTTAAAATATCTTAGAAGAACATGTAAAATCCATCCATTATCGTCAGTTCTCTTGGAAAGCTACAGAAGCGGTGTGATGTTTTTAATATTTAATATAGCAATAAATGTAAATAATGCATTTTGTTATTGCCATAACTTTATACGCAACAAGAAATTCAATCGTTTCGAGTAAAAAATATATTTTTTGAATGTTTTCAAGCATGCAACTCATGCTAGGCTTGTTAATTTTTAAATAATTCTTATCGTATGGCGTATACACCGAATTTCATTGTGACGTCAGCTCTGATATCCTGAGTTCGATTTCCGGCAGGTAATTGCTGAAAACCACTTTTTCTATATTCACATATTTTTGTAATATTATAATTTAATATTAAAAAGTCAAGACGGAGGTAGACAGAAGTCTAGACTAGACCTCTGTCTACCCCTGTATTGGGAATTGCGTGAACATATTTATTATTTATTTAATTTCAACAAATTTGAATGAAGCGTAATTGCGAAATATGATTATTCAGAAGAAATTCCTTGATCAACCGAAAAGGGATAAAATCGCAATAAGGAATAAAATATAGTCTAAATTTAGTCTAAATTTTTGTTCATAATACTCAACTCTGAAAAGATAAGCCTTTTATATATAGATAAAAAGGTTTTATTAGGAAAAGGAACATCAACAAATGCTAAAATTTTATATCGATAGCCTAGTTGGTAATTACCCTGCCTTCGAAGCTAAGAACCGTGGGTTTGATTCTCGCTGCGGGCTAAATTTATGACATAAATATAGATTATGCAATTTTATTGATTTTTAAAGCAAATTTATGCTGAACTTTTATGTTATTAAATTAAAGAAAAAGTTAAAATTTCAACTGTAATTTTAACTTTTTTCTCTTTAATTTAATAACATAAATATAGATGGTTACTATTTTGTATACCTTTTATGAATAATTTTATGTAAATTTATCACTTTCCAATCCAGTCACATATAATAATTAGGAAATGAATCGCGTTGGAGAATGTACAATTATATAAATACAATTTATAACTTCAAAAAATATAGATATTATTCTGCCAATTATTGGTAGCTATTGCCATTCGTCAAAAGTTTTTCATAGTCTCCTCTCTATCAGTATAGTCTTATGACACCCACTGAAAAAAGAACGTACACGTAGGTAGGAACGCACATACCTATCATCTCAAACGAATATCTCAACTCTCTACCAACCGACGGTGACAACTTTGCAAATTGTCTCGAAACGGAACCGCGCTGCCAACATTAAAGTATATTATTAATAGCAAGTTAACAAGTTCTTATAGGCAACGTTTATTTGATTCCCGCTCAGACGGCAGACGGGATCGAAACAGCTTCCTTACGCACACACGCAAGCCTTGCACATCGTTGCACCGGACAACGTACCGACACTAACGTATAACTCACAGTAATCTGTCATTGTAAATTATGAGCTACTGCACTTTAATAAGATATACGATTGAGTAAACATATATGGATTTAGGACGTTATAAAACTGAATCGTGAATAATTTGTTGTGTAGACGTCGAAAGCCGTTTATAGATTGTATAGTGAGTCACGTGTTATGAGTCACAAATGAGTTTTTCGTCTAATCGTAATATTAATGACGAGTACCTGGCTGAAAACGCTTCTCTTGGCGTTAGTTTGTGGAATAAATTAAAAAACCTTCATTTAGCACAAGATGTTATAAATAAAATAAATAAATAAATATCTTCACGCTATTCCCAATGCAGGAGTAGACAGAGGTCTAGTCTAGACAATTAAGTCCCTTTGACCCAACTTCCACCGAAGATATTTTCGGGACACAAGATGTTCATAAATAATAACATAGATATCACATTTAACGACCTCCGTGGACGAGTGGCGTGCTTTGCTTTTCATGGTGTGCAGCCAGCTAGCTCTTCCGGTCCCGGATTCGATTCCCGGTAGCGTCATAGAAAACACTTTTTCTACATGTCTTCGGGTAAGATTGCCACGCTGAACGATCTTGTGGTATCTGCATCCATTGGATTCCTAGCGACATTTTACAGGTCGTCAATTCATATACTTCATACACAGCGTTTGCTTGTAAAAGTTTGCCTACAAGTATATAAAATATAGACATTTGTCCTACAGTCTGCAGCGCTCAACGGTATTCAGAATCACGTTTCTGCAAGATCACAGCTGTCCTTTCAGACAAAGATATACGAGTGTAATGCTTGTGAATTTAATGCAAACAATTTATTCGGTATATGTTAAGTTCTAGATTCGAAGCCTCACAATATTTGACATTTGGAATACTTATACGTTTCTTTTTTAACAAATTCTCTGTTCGTAATGTTAAAATAACAGTTTATTTAGTAATAGTTATTGCAGATAGCAATTATTTTAATTTCTTTCTCTCTGTCTGTACATGTCTGTCTGTTTGTTCCGGCTAATCTCTGAAACGACTGTATCGATTTTTACGGGACACACTAGCAGATATGAAAATTATAATAAGTTACATAGGCGACTTCTGTTTCAGGAAAAAAACAGGAGTTCCAAATAGATTGTTAAACAAAACCGCGGATCGCAGCTACTATTGTAATAAGCTCCAAAATCTCTTTCTAAGTGTATTATAATGAGAGGTTACCTTTCTTTCGCATGTTTCGTCTCCGTTAGTGGAACCTTTTTACGAAAAAAGCCTATCCATAAACGAATGTATATTCTTTCTTCGATAAATAAATGATTTGATTTAAAATCGTAGGAGACGACTTCGGTGTCGTAATAGCACAGGCAATGAGAAACTACATCGGCTACCGACAGCACAGTACGGTGACCATGTTGAAAATTACCAGTGACGTGTAGCGTCTAAGGGCGAAGTGCCAGGTTCGGTGATCGCATATGCACTCACAGAAGGTGGCTATTATAGGAAATCCTCCCAGCGGGAGAGGCCTATGTTCTGCGGTCACTTTTACAAATTGGCAAGTAAGTTAATAACAATTACAAACGACAATAAAGAAAGCAGTCATACTTAGTTTCAGTTATCAATCAAATCATTTATTTATCGATATATGTAACATACATTACATACTCGTAAATCGATCGTCATTTTAAATCCACCAACGTTTCGTAATGGGGTTCGTCTAATGGAAAAACAGGCGAAAGAAACTCCTTAGGTATCCTCTATGCGTTTTTTCGATTTTTAGTTAGATCAGTATTTACCTAGTTCAAATATTTAATATGCTGTATTTTACAATTCAAGGAATTTTAAATTTACCATAACTTTATTTTTTACAAGCCGAATATTATTGCATTATTATAATTCTAGTCGATAATAACAAAAAACTACAATATTATAATCGTATGTCATAATATTTATGCATCATAAATACTTAGATTATTCGATAATGCGTACAATAATTCTTTCCTTTTAATTTCCATCCTTATGTTATAACTACAAGTCACTTTTTCCCTTCCCTCGTTCTAAATACAAACTGCAGTGATCGCAGTCACATTAGTACGCCATGTTACACGATATACGAATAGCTAGGATTTGTTTTCTTTGGGGAGACCTATAATTTGACTGCAGTGCCCCTATCGCGAAGCAGCTAAAGAGTCTTAATTTTCGCTATTAACTGATCCATTGCGTTTTTGTTCACAAAGCATTTCCAAAACTTAATGCATAAGCAGCAATGTAAACGTAGATGTCTATGTTTTACGATGTCTGGCTCAGCTTGTGTTACGGAGGGACCGTCTAGCCTCCGCATATAGCGGGCGAGACCTACCCCAAGGCAGAGCTCGTTGCCCTGTCTGCCTGCACATTGCAACAAAGGAAATACCGTAGTTGCCACCGAAAAGTGAACTAATGGATTATTCAGACGCTGTGGGTTTTTCTGATTAGTTATCTTCAACGGCACTATAAAGCTTCTTATACCATGTAGATTATAAAGATTTTATCTGTTAAACATTTATTCTATTATTTAGTAAAAGATTAAATATATTATATGTACATAAGCTATATAGAAGAAGAAGAAGAATATACGTCTCTTATCACCGTCCAGTTTCCAAAACAAACAATTACAATTTGAGACTATTTGAAGACTTGTTGTTAAATATTTTATTTTTAATAGAGTATGAAACAGCAGTAAAAGTCTAAATATTGCTACTAAAGTTTATTTACATTATTTAGGAATAATTTTAAACTTGATTATGCAAATAAAGTAAGAAAATAATTTACTTTCAAAAGTTCTTGGTATATTTTTTCGTTCATTTATTTATCGATATATGTAACATACATTACATACTCGTAAATCGATCGTCATTTTAAATCCACCAACGTTTCGTAATGGGGTTCGTCTAATGGAAAAACAGGCGAAAGAAACTCCTTAGGTATCCTCTATGCGTTTTTTCGATTTTTAGTTAGATCAGTATTTACCTAGTTCAAATATTTAATATGCTGTATTTTACAATTCAAGGAATTTTAAATTTACCATAACTTTATTTTTTACAAGCCGAATATTATTGCATTATTATAATTCTAGTCGATAATAACAAAAAACTACAATATTATAATCGTATGTCATAATATTTATGCATCATAAATACTTAGATTATTCGATAATGCGTACAATAATTCTTTCCTTTTAATTTCCATCCTTATGTTATAACTACAAGTCACTTTTTCCCTTCCCTCGTTCTAAATACAAACTGCAGTGATCGCAGTCACATTAGTACGCCATGTTACACGATATACGAATAGCTAGGATTTGTTTTCTTTGGGGAGACCTATAATTTGACTGCAGTGCCCCTATCGCGAAGCAGCTAAAGAGTCTTAATTTTCGCTATTAACTGATCCATTGCGTTTTTGTTCACAAAGCATTTCCAAAACTTAATGCATAAGCAGCAATGTAAACGTAGATGTCTATGTTTTACGATGTCTGGCTCAGCTTGTGTTACGGAGGGACCGTCTAGCCTCCGCATATAGCGGGCGAGACCTACCCCAAGGCAGAGCTCGTTGCCCTGTCTGCCTGCACATTGCAACAAAGGAAATACCGTAGTTGCCACCGAAAAGTGAACTAATGGATTATTCAGACGCTGTGGGTTTTTCTGATTAGTTATCTTCAACGGCACTATAAAGCTTCTTATACCATGTAGATTATAAAGATTTTATCTGTTAAACATTTATTCTATTATTTAGTAAAAGATTAAATATATTATATGTACATAAGCTATATAGAAGAAGAAGAAGAATATACGTCTCTTATCACCGTCCAGTTTCCAAAACAAACAATTACAATTTGAGACTATTTGAAGACTTGTTGTTAAATATTTTATTTTTAATAGAGTATGAAACAGCAGTAAAAGTCTAAATATTGCTACTAAAGTTTATTTACATTATTTAGGAATAATTTTAAACTTGATTATGCAAATAAAGTAAGAAAATAATTTACTTTCAAAAGTTCTTGGTATATTTTTTTCGTTCATTTATTTTTCTTATAGTTCTCTTTCTTAACGTACGATATATTTATTAAATTACGTTTGAGTTTCGTTTGTTTACAGAATTTAATGTCTATACTTTTAACCTATGCATAAGACAAAACATTAATGAATCAGTTTATTTTACGCTCAAGAATTGTAGTGGTTTGAGAATTGTCAGAAAAGCCAGTTCCAAGTAAAATTATACGAATCCTTCAATTAAGTCGACTTTTATTATTTATTTTAAATATTTGAACAATTAGCTCGAAGAGTCCCCATAGCAGAGTGGTTTGATAATTGAAATTCGAGTCAAGTATCAATTTAGTCATTGTAGTCAATTTATATCGTTGGCTTGGACATAAAGACGGGGACAGGCTCACCACCTGTCACGTTGTTCCGAAAATATCTTCGGTGAAAAGTGGATCAAATTGATAAAATTGTCTAGACCTCAGGCTACTTATTGGTAAACACGTGAAGGTCACACATGAATTTTTTGAGAACAAAAAAAACTCATACATGAATTTTTTGAGAATGCTATTATATACAAAGTTTAAAAAAATTATATAAATAAAACTTTATGTAAGTACAAAGTAGCGTCATGCCTCAGACTAAAAAATTATGAAAAGACTAAATTACTGTTAAAACCGTTTTTCATGATTATAGTGACAAAGTTTAAATAATCTTAATATACTTTTAATAATGAGGATAGTTACTGTTATTTTTGTACTAACTAAGGATGAGCAATTTACTTAACTTAAATTTATTGCAGTTTCTTAAGAAGTAGAGGACTTAAAATTTAAAGACAATGTAATATTCCGCACTTTTTTTATTAGAATAGATTCATCAATTTCATCTTTCACTTTTATCATATTTAAAGAACTACCGCCAAAATAAACGTCATTGGCAAATGACAGCTCGAGGTTGAATTCATTAGCGCAGCAAACGATTGAAAATGATGCGGCCGAGAGACAAAGTTGCGCTCGTTATGCTTTATGATGTCTCACCTCAATGAGAGTGATTGAATGAATTTACTTGTAATAACAACTTATAAAACATTTGATGATATAATAAAGTAAATACAATTCGGCGTCAACGGCCTAATGGGCTAGGAGTGCGGACTGCGAAACATCATGGCTGTTTAAAGAATAATTATGATAAAAATAATACATAAGACACGGTAGCCGAGTGGATGGGTGGTCGGTATTCCGAGTCGAGAGACCTGAGTTCGATCCCCAGGTGGCAGTACCAATGAGTTTTTCAAAACTTATGTACGAATTTCATCGTTGGCTTGGACATAAAGAAGGCGACGGGCTCATCACCTGTCACGTTGTTCCGAAAATATCTTCGGTGAAAAGTGGATCAAATTGATAAAATTGTCTAGACCTCAGGCTACTTATTGGTAAACACGTGAAGGTCATACATGAATTTTTGAGAATGCTATTATATACAAAGTTTAAAAAATTATATAAATAAAACTTTATGTAAGTACAAAGTAGCGTCATGCCTCAGACTAAAAAATTATGAAAAGACTAAATTACTGTTAAAACCGTTTTTCATGATTATAGTGACAAAGTTTAAATAATCTTAATATACTTTTAATAATGAGGATAGTTACTGTTATTTTTGTACTAACTAAGGATGAGCAATTTACTTAACTTAAATTTATTGCAGTTTCTTAAGAAGTAGAGGACTTAAAATTTAAAGACAATGTAATATTCCGCACTTTTTTATTAGAATAGATTCATCAATTTCATCTTTCACTTTTATCATATTTAAAGAACTACCGCCAAAATAAACGTCATTGGCAAATGACAGCTCGAGGTTGAATTCATTAGCGCAGCAAACGATTGAAAATGATGCGGCCGAGAGACAAAGTTGCGCTCGTTATGCTTTATGATGTCTCACCTCAATGAGAGTGATTGAATGAATTTACTTGTAATAACAACTTATAAAACATTTGATGATATAATAAAGTAAATACAATTCGGCGTCAACGGCCTAATGGGCTAGGAGTGCGGACTGCGAAACATCATGGCTGTTTAAAGAATAATTATGATAAAAATAATACATAAGACACGGTAGCCGAGTGGATGGGTGGTCGGTATTCCGAGTCGAGAGACCTGAGTTCGATCCCCAGGTGGCAGTACCAATGAGTTTTTCAAAACTTATGTACGAATTTCATCGTTGGCTTGGACATAAAGGCGGCGACGGGCTCACCACCTGTCACGTTGTCCTGAAAATATCTTCGGTGGAAGGTGGGTCAAAGGGACTTAATTGTCTAGACCTCAGGCTACTTATTGGTAAACACGTGAAGGTCATACATGAATTTTTGAGAATGCTATTATATACAAAGTTTAAAAAATTATATAAATAAAACTTTATGTAAGTACAAAGTAGCGTCATGCCTCAGACTAAAAAATTATGAAAAGACTAAATTACTGTTAAAACCGTTTTTCATGATTATAGTGACAAAGTTTAAATAATCTTAATATACTTTTAATAATGAGGATAGTTACTGTTATTTTTGTACTAACTAAGGATGAGCAATTTACTTAACTTAAATTTATTGCAGTTTCTTAAGAAGTAGAGGACTTAAAATTTAAAGACAATGTAATATTCCGCACTTTTTTATTAGAATAGATTCATCAATTTCATCTTTCACTTTTATCATATTTAAAGAACTACCGCCAAAATAAACGTCATTGGCAAATGACAGCTCGAGGTTGAATTCATTAGCGCAGCAAACGATTGAAAATGATGCGGCCGAGAGACAAAGTTGCGCTCGTTATGCTTTATGATGTCTCACCTCAATGAGAGTGATTGAATGAATTTACTTGTAATAACAACTTATAAAACATTTGATGATATAATAAAGTAAATACAATTCGGCGTCAACGGCCTAATGGGCTAGGAGTGCGGACTGCGAAACATCATGGCTGTTTAAAGAATAATTATGATAAAAATAATACATAAGACACGGTAGCCGAGTGGATGGGTGGTCGGTATTCCGAGTCGAGAGACCCGAGTTCGATCCCTAGATGACAGACTCGTACCACTGGGTTTTTTCAAAACCTATGTACGATTTATATCGTTGGCTTGGACATAAAGAAGGCGACGGGCTCATCACCTGTCACGTTGTCCCGAAAATATCTTCGGTGGAAGGTGTGTCGAAGGGACTTAATTGTCTAGACCTCAGGCTACTTATTGGTAAACACGTGAAGGTCATACATGAATTTTTGAGAATGCTATTATATACAAAGTTTAAAAAATTATATAAATAAAACTTTATGTAAGTACAAAGTAGCGTCATGCCTCAGACTAAAAAATTATGAAAAGACTAAATTACTGTTAAAACCGTTTTTCATGATTATAGTGACAAAGTTTAAATAATCTTAATATACTTTTAATAATGAGGATAGTTACTGTTATTTTTGTACTAACTAAGGATGAGCAATTTACTTAACTTAAATTTATTGCAGTTTCTTAAGAAGTAGAGGACTTAAAATTTAAAGACAATGTAATATTCCGCACTTTTTTATTAGAATAGATTCATCAATTTCATCTTTCACTTTTATCATATTTAAAGAACTACCGCCAAAATAAACGTCATTGGCAAATGACAGCTCGAGGTTGAATTCATTAGCGCAGCAAACGATTGAAAATGATGCGGCCGAGAGACAAAGTTGCGCTCGTTATGCTTTATGATGTCTCACCTCAATGAGAGTGATTGAATGAATTTACTTGTAATAACAACTTATAAAACATTTGATGATATAATAAAGTAAATACAATTCGGCGTCAACGGCCTAATGGGCTAGGAGTGCGGACTGCGAAACATCATGGCTGTTTAAAGAATAATTATGATAAAAATAATACATAAGACACGGTAGCCGAGTGGATGGGTGGTCGGTATTCCGAGTCGAGAGACCCGAGTTCGATCCCTAGATGGCAGACTCGTACCACTGGGTTTTTTCAAAACCTATGTACGATTTATATCGTTGGCTTGGACATAAAGAAGGCGACGGGCTCATCACCTGTCACGTTGTCCCGAAAATATCTTCGGTGGAAGGTGTGTCGAAGGGACTTAATTGTCTAAACTAGACTTCTGTCTACCCCTGTATTGGGAATTGCGTGAAGATATTTATTTTTCTGATCCCAAAGCAAGCAGTTTAAGTACTTGTATTATGGAATCAGAAACCACAAACACCCACAAAGAAGAAAATGTAGAAAAAGTGTTTGCTATACTGAATCAACCGGGAATTGAACCCGGAACCATAGATCTGGCGACACTCTAAAATCGGTGTGTAAGCCACTCGTCCATGGAGGTCGTCAATAATTATTTAAACATGTAAAATAGATGGACAACATATTACTTATATAATTAGTGATAGCAAAATTTTTAGGGATGTAAAAATTTTATGCTCAAAATGACGGAAAAAAAAGAATTCTTTTAAAATGTTGTATATGGCATAAGATGACATATTATAGTATGTGGATGTCATTTTCAAAATTTCTCGAGGAATTTTATTCTTTTCCCGAATTAATATATATAAATATAATAACTTACTAAGTCACGATAGCCGAGTTGTTGGGTGGTCGGAATTTCGAGTCGAGAGACCCGAGTTCGATCCCCAGGTGGCAGTACCAATGAGTTTTTCAAAAACTTATGTACGAATTTCATCGTTGGCTTGGACATAAAGGCGGCGACGGGCTCACCACCTGTCACGTTGTCCCGAAAATATCTTCGGTGGAAGGTGGGTCAAAGGGACTTAATTGTCTAGACTTGACCTCTGTCTACCCCTGTATTGGGAATTGCGTGAAGATATTTTTTTTTATAATAACTTAATAATAAATTGAAGTCAGTTTTCAAATTGAGCATGGGTCACGGTGGCTCGAAGCTAAGAGTGTTGCCACAGTAAGGCAGAGGTCGCGAGTTCGAATCCCGTCCTAGTCCGCAAATTTTTCAAAGTTCTCATTAATTTAATAGTATGTTTATTTGTTTTTTTGTGACTTACACTTTAAAATTAAGACAAAAATCTATGACAAGCAACTATATCAGCTTTGAAGGTGCGAAGTGTCTGGCACTGTGATCGCTAATCAGCCATCCGAACGAGATGATTGACAGATCCGCCTTCTATGGGAGATGCCACTGTTTTGCAGTAGATTTTCTGTACTCTATTAAGTTTCTAACAACTTATGTAATGTGTGATATCGGCGCAAAAATAATACGACCCCTCTCTTCCCGGGAATGTCATAAGAGCTGGCTAATGGCGGAATAAACATATCGAAAAATATCAGAGCAAACTAAGAAAACCGGTGATGGGCAGCTGTGTCTGAGGTGCAAGTCTAGTAATGCGACCGCCATTCCGCTTACGAAGCGTGACGATTACAGCAAACCCTTCCTTAAGAGTCAGGTCTATGTCTTAAAGTGAATTTTTACAGGCAGTATATATGTAAGAATTTAACGAGGGAATAAACCGGGGTAACGCTAGTTTACGGGAATAATATACAGCTATCCGAACGCGGTAACCCCATGACACATGGTATGCTTAATCTTCCGTAATTACACTGGCTGTCTTCACCTGTAAAACATCACCACAGTTTTTACGCTGCAATGGGATAGCTGAAATGGGTTAAAGTGGATGGGACTCCTTGAGGACATCCGTGGTCAAGTTACGTACATATCTGTTTTCAAGATTACGCCAGCTCCAATGCCTCGATTCCGACAACCCATACAGTTAAATGTAAAAAACAACTTTTTCTGCATTATCTCCGGTCTGGGTGTTTATGGTTTCTACGTTGTTTTCACACAAGTTCAACACAATTGCTTTAGCTACTTCCTTTAAAAGTAGAGTATTTCTACGTCATATGTTCCATCTATATATTTATTTATTATTATTTTTTATTACTGACTCAAATGACACCGGCAGAGAAGGAATATACAAATTGCATTTTATTACGACCTTTAAGATTACAATCTAAAAATAGCACCTCAGTTTCTTACTCATATTTTCGTATCGAAATTCTTACCTACACTTTCAGTTTTTACTATCTGTGTCTGAAGTTAACATTTATAGTCTATAAAATTTATGTATGAAGTCTGTCCCTTGATATTTCCATAATGCATATTACATACATGCGTCATACCCACAGGGTAAGAACCTACGTCAGTATATCTTAGAAAGCTCAATTTCGAGATCACATAACCACCGCTATCGAGTCCTTATATTATCGATGATACAAAATGTTTCATACTTTTTATTCACCAGTAATTTCATTGTATAATACTAGTTGATGCCCGTGACATTCTTCGGAATTTTATTAAAATTAAAGATTCATCAATGTCATTATTAGGTCACGATAGCCGAGTGTTTGGGTGATCAATTCGAGTCGAGAGACCCGTGTTCGCTCCCCAGGTGGCAGTACCAATGAGTTTTTCAAAAACTTATGTACGAATTTCATCGTTGGCTTGGACATAAAGGCGGCGACGGGCTCACCACCTGTCACGTTGTCCCGAAAATATCTTCGGTGGAAGGTGGGTCAAAGGGACTTAATTGTCTAGACTTGACCTCTGTCTACCCCTGTATTGGGAATTGCGTGAAGATATTTTTTTTTATAATAACTTAATAATAAATTGAAGTCAGTTTTCAAATTGAGCATGGGTCACGGTGGCTCGAAGCTAAGAGTGTTGCCACAGTAAGGCAGAGGTCGCGAGTTCGAATCCCGTCCTAGTCCGCAAATTTTTCAAAGTTCTCATTAATTTAATAGTATGTTTATTTGTTTTTTTTTGTGACTTACACTTTAAAATTAAGACAAAAATCTATGACAAGCAACTATATCAGCTTTGAAGGTGCGAAGTGTCTGGCACTGTGATCGCTAATCAGCCATCCGAACGAGATGATTGACAGATCCGCCTTCTATGGGAGATGCCACTGTTTTGCAGTAGATTTTCTGTACTCTATTAAGTTTCTAACAACTTATGTAATGTGTGATATCGGCGCAAAAATAATACGACCCCTCTCTTCCCGGGAATGTCATAAGAGCTGGCTAATGGCGGAATAAACATATCGAAAAATATCAGAGCAAACTAAGAAAACCGGTGATGGGCAGCTGTGTCTGAGGTGCAAGTCTAGTAATGCGACCGCCATTCCGCTTACGAAGCGTGACGATTACAGCAAACCCTTCCTTAAGAGTCAGGTCTATGTCTTAAAGTGAATTTTTACAGGCAGTATATATGTAAGAATTTAACGAGGGAATAAACCGGGGTAACGCTAGTTTACGGGAATAATATACAGCTATCCGAACGCGGTAACCCCATGACACATGGTATGCTTAATCTTCCGTAATTACACTGGCTGTCTTCACCTGTAAAACATCACCACAGTTTTTACGCTGCAATGGGATAGCTGAAATGGGTTAAAGTGGATGGGACTCCTTGAGGACATCCGTGGTCAAGTTACGTACATATCTGTTTTCAAGATTACGCCAGCTCCAATGCCTCGATTCCGACAACCCATACAGTTAAATGTAAAAAACAACTTTTTCTGCATTATCTCCGGTCTGGGTGTTTATGGTTTCTACGTTGTTTTCACACAAGTTCAACACAATTGCTTTAGCTACTTCCTTTAAAAGTAGAGTATTTCTACGTCATATGTTCCATGTATATATTTGTATATTTAGGGTACACTATACAAACTGTGTAATATTATAAATTCATTTTATTATATAACTTTAAAACAAACAAAAAGATGTGAGTAGATCGGCCGCCATACAAGTGTCTTCGTCTAAAAAGTAAATAATAGTTCATTATATGAGGCACGACAACATTTTTGCACTCATTGATGTCTTTCTTTGAAAGTCCCCGTTATTATGGCTGATTTATTTATTAAGTTAATTAAATTTCTCTCAGTTTGTTGTTGTTTTTCGTTGCATTGCGTTTCTAAACAAAACAGTGCCAATGAAGTTTTTCGAAAATTTTATATCATCATCATTATCATAACGGCATGTAAGACTTTGGACTCTTACAAACAGGAGAAATAGCTATAAACACCATGCACGGCAAATATTCGCGATCGCGATACCATAAACAAAGCACGTTAGACTCTGCTAAACATAATCTGTCTGCTTTTGAGGATTTTCAATGCTAAAATGATTTTTTCCAAAAGTTTCTAGTGTCCATTCAATTATACACATCTTATATTTATATTATATTTTATATTATATTTTATATTATATTTTATATTATATTTTATATTATATTTTATATTATATTTTATATTATATTTTATATTATATTTTATATTATATTATACAATATCTTATTGTAAATTTTATGAAAATGCATACATAAAATACATTCAGCCCGTAAGTTTTGCAAACGCTACAAAAAGTAATCGAGTTTCTTTTAATCAAACCAAATCCAATCATTTATTCATTGACATAAGTAATATACATTACATCCCCCCATCGTTCTAAAGAAACTTCATAGGTATCTTTCATTTTTGCTTTTTTTAACAAAAGAAATACAAAATTGAACATTATTTTAATTAGAAATGGCATGTGCGCCATCAACTCATTCCCAATTACAATCATTAATTAATTTATTTATATTTCAATAACCCTTTTTGTACAATTTTTTGTGATAAATGAACCTTAATGGCTACATACACATCTACAGCGACTTTGTTGTAGACGCGTAGACCCTACCCCACGAATGAGTTACTTACTCTATGAAATCCAGTAACAGGCGTTACAAGATTGTGTTTGTTCCTGGTATAATTTAGGTATAATAAATAGTTGTATATCAGTATTATTTTTAAAGTTGTTAGTGTTTTTATGAATATAAAATAATTTTGTAAAAATAACTGATAAATTAATTATATCATTAAGTCATGGTGGGCGAGTGGTTGGGTGATCGGAAGTCGAGACAGGAGACCCTAGTTCAATACTCAGGTGGTACTTCGTTTGTATATATTTGTATATTTAGGGTACACTATACAAACTGTGTAATATTATAAATTCATTTTTATTATATAACTTTAAAACAAACAAAAAAGATGTGAGTAGATCGGCCGCCATACAAGTGTCTTCGTCTAAAAAGTAAATAATAGTTCATTATATGAGGCACGACAACATTTTTGCACTCATTGATGTCTTTCTTTTGAAAGTCCCCGTTATTATGGCTGATTTATTTATTAAGTTAATTAAATTTCTCTCAGTTTGTTGTTGTTTTTCGTTGCATTGCGTTTCTAAACAAAACAGTGCCAATGAAGTTTTTTCGAAAATTTTTATATCATCATCATTATCATAACGGCATGTAAGACTTTGGACTCTTACAAACAGGAGAAATAGCTATAAACACCATGCACGGCAAGTATTCGCGATCGCGATACCATAAACAAAGCACGTTAGACTCTGCTAAACATAATCTGTCTGCTTTTGAGGATTTTCAATGCTAAAAAATGATTTTTTTCCAAAAAGTTTCTAGTGTCCATTCAATTATACACATCTTATATTTATATTATATTTTATATTATATTATACAATATCTTATTGTAAATTTTATGAAAATGCATACATAAAATACATTCAGCCCGTAAGTTTTGCAAACGCTACAAAAAGTAATCGAGTTTCTTTTAATCAAACCAAATCCAATCATTTATTCATTGACATAAGTAATATACATTACATCCCCCCATCGTTCTAAAGAAACTTCATAGGTATCTTTCATTTTTGCTTTTTTTAACAAAAGAAATACAAAATTGAACATTATTTTAATTAGAAATGGCATGTGCGCCATCAACTCATTCCCAATTACAATCATTAATTAATTTATTTATATTTCAATAACCCTTTTTGTACAATTTTTTGTGATAAATGAACCTTAATGGCTACATACACATCTACAGCGACTTTGTTGTAGACGCGTAGACCCTACCCCACGAATGAGTTACTTACTCTATGAAATCCAGTAACAGGCGTTACAAGATTGTGTTTGTTCCTGGTATAATTTAGGTATAATAAATAGTTGTATATCAGTATTATTTTTAAAGTTGTTAGTGTTTTTATGAATATAAAATAATTTTGTAAAAATAACTGATAAATTAATTATATCATTAAGTCATGGTGGGCGAGTGGTTGGGTGATCGGAAGTCGAGACAGGAGACCCTAGTTCAATACTCAGGTGGTACTTCGTTTGTATATATTTGTATATTTAGGGTACACTATACAAACTGTGTAATATTATAAATTCATTTTTATTATATAACTTTAAAACAAACAAAAAAGATGTGAGTAGATCGGCCGCCATACAAGTGTCTTCGTCTAAAAAGTAAATAATAGTTCATTATATGAGGCACGACAACATTTTTGCACTCATTGATGTCTTTCTTTTGAAAGTCCCCGTTATTATGGCTGATTTATTTATTAAGTTAATTAAATTTCTCTCAGTTTGTTGTTGTTTTTTCGTTGCATTGCGTTTCTAAACAAAACAGTGCCAAGGAAGTTTTTACTTCAATATCTTAAAATGGCGATTTCTCTAGGAAGAAGAGAATTGAACGAGTAGAGACTAAGATTTGAACCAAATCTCACATTCATAGCAGGAAAGATAGGAATTGACTCATAAATTTCACAGACACTTTATTTTAAAGTTAGATTAATTTAGCTTGAGTTGTATATATTCAAAAGATAAAACAAATAAGTTTTAGTGCGTAACTCCACGCAGTAGTGGTGCTTTCACCCTTTGCTTTTAAAAACGCAATCACATTAATATAACAAATACGCAAGCGTATGTTTGTATATTTGGTACTTCTTCATATTGTATTAACTGTCTCAAGAATTTGAGTGAAACTTGGAATATCTTTAAATCCTTGATTAACATATAGCACTGATTTATCCGTTAAAATGGCCGATAAAGAGTTAAATCGCGAGGCATATATACACTTCGTGACTAACAGACAAATAAATAAATACATACAAAGATAGGGACACCAACACATAAATGACTTCGATGCCAAAGTAATTAGCTTAAGCACCTGTGTTATATAATCGGAAACAACGAAGGTGCCACAAACACCCAAACCTGAATCATAGTAGAAAAAGTGGTTTCCTAGATTGAATCGTCCCGGACCGAACCGTGTACCTCAAAGCTAGAATAAAGAATATTCTGTAGTTACTACAAGTATTTGAACAATGTCTTTAAAAACAACGTGTGTGGTTTGTTGAAGTATTAACTTCACTTCTGCCAAGGAAAGAGCTTTTAGCAAGGAGAGCTTAAAATTTTGGAGTTTGATACAAAAATGTATTTTAAAAAGTTTTTAAACATTATGCGGTTTCGGACAGTTTAAAGAAAAAAACCTTATAACTACGGTCCTCTAGGGATTTGGAATGATGCTTAAAATATTTTATCTATTCATATTATAGTAATTCATATCTTTATTTATATTAATTTAATTTCAATTTACTGTGTGATAACAGCGTAAAAAATTAAACGGAGTGGTAATACCACTCCGTTTCTTCCCGTGGGTGTCGTAAGAGGCGACTAAGGGAAACAAATTTGAATATCGTTATGCCAAAAATATTAGATCAAAATAATCAGACTAAAGATGGGCATCACTGTCTGAGGTGCGAGTGGTCTGGTACTGCGATCGACAATCCGCTTGCCAAGCGTGGCGAAGATGGCAAATCCTTCCTATGGGAGATGCCCTTATCCTGCAATATCTCTTAATAGGCCGTTATGTGTTAAGTAATTTAAGATAATGTACTTTTTATTTCGAATTTACCAACAGCATCCTTATGTTCCAAAGGATCGATTGATTGACATGACATTTTGCCTAGTCCTTGTATTTTAACATAAGTTTAAACGGGAATTTTTAGTATAAATACAACAAAGGCGAACGAATAAATTCACTACCAAAACGCAGATGTCAATCGAAATTTGCATCATATGCTACTATGTATGCCAATTTCAAATTTTAATGAGCGAAAGCAGTGTGAATTGTGTACTATATCTGCTGTAAAAATTACCCTATTTTCAAATATGAAAAAAATTACTCGTTTTTCAAGATTAATTTCATGTATATTAAATATAATTAATAAAAAATATAAATATCCTCACGCAATTCCCAACACAGGGGTAGACAGTGGGCTAGTCTAGTCAATTAAGTCCTTTTGATCCACCTTCCACTGAAGATATTTTCGGGACAACGTGACAGGTGGTGATCCTGTCGCCGTCTTTATGTCCAAGCCAACGATATAATTCGTATATAAGTTTTTGGAAAACCCATTGGTACGAGCCTGCCATCTGGGGATCGAACGATGGGCTCACCACCTGTCACGTTGTCCCGAAAATAACTTCGGTGGAAGGTGGGTGGAACGGACTTAATTGTCTAGACTAGACCTCTGTCTACCCCTATAATGGAATTGCGTGAATATATTTATTTATTTATTTATTTATTTATTTATTTATTTATTTACGAAACTGAAAAATATTTCCATAGCTTCGAAGCCTAGCTACGGCGGGGTACCAGGTAAGTATGGGTGTGTAGGAGGCGTTCGAGGCGGCGGTTGCCATGGCAACCGCCGGATGCGCCGCCATGGCTCGCCGGTTTGTAACCCTGGATTTTCGGGTAACCATTATTTTGATTTCTCATACAGTAATCTTTCTATGAAGATATAATATCTTTAAATCCTTGATTAACATATAGCACTGATTTATCCGTTAAAATGGCCGATAAAGAGTTAAATCGCGAGGCATATATACACTTCGTGACTAACAGACAAATAAATAAATACATACAAAGATAGGGACACCAAGACATAAATGACTTCGATGCCAAAGTAATTAGCTTAAGCACCTGTGTTATATAATCGGAAACAACGAAGGTGCCACAAACACCCAAACCTGAATCATAGTAGAAAAAGTGGTTTCCTAGATTGAATCGTCCCGGACCGAACCGTGTACCTCAAAGCTAGAATAAAGAATATTCTGTAGTTACTACAAGTATTTGAACAATGTCTTTAAAAACAACGTGTGTGGTTTGTTGAAGTATTAACTTCTGCCAAGGAAAGAGCTTTTAGCAAGGAGAGCTTAAAATTTTGGAGTTTGATACAAAAATGTATTTTAAAAAGTTTTTAAACATTATGCGGTTTCGGACAGTTTAAAGAAAAAAACCTTATAACTACGGTCCTCTAGGGATTTGGAATGATGCTTAAAATATTTTATCTATTCATATTATAGTAATTCATATCTTTATTTATATTAATTTAATTTCAATTTACTGTGTGATAACAGCGTAAAAAATTAAACGGAGTGGTAATACCACTCCGTTTCTTCCCGTGGGTGTCGTAAGAGGCGACTAAGGGAAACAAATTTGAATATCGTTATGCCAAAAATATTAGATCAAAATAATCAGACTAAAGATGGGCATCACCGTCTGAGGTGCGAGTGGTCTGGTACTGCGATCGACAATCCGCTTGCCAAGCGTGGCGAAGATGGCAAATCCTTCCTATGGGAGATGCCCTTATCCTGCAATATCTCTTAATAGGCCGTTATGTGTTAAGTAATTTAAGATAATGTACTTTTTATTTCGAATTTACCAACAGCATCCTTATGGGGATCGATTGATTGACATGACATTTTGCCTAGTCCTTGTATTTTAACATAAGTTTAAACGGGAATTTTTAGTATAAATACAACAAAGGCGAACGAATAAATTCACTACCAAAACGCAGATGTCAATCGAAATTTGCATCATATGCTACTATGTATGACAATTTCAAATTTTAATGAGCGAAAGCAGTGTGAATTGTGTACTATATCTGCTGTAAAAATTACCCTATTTTCAAATATGAAAAAAATTACTCGTTTTTCAAGATTAATTTCATGTATATTAAATATAATTAATAAAAAATATAAATATCCTCACGCAATTCCCAACACAGGGGTAGACAGTGGGCTAGTCTAGTCAATTAAGTCCTTTTGATCCACCTTCCACTGAAGATATTTTCGGGACAACGTGACAGGTGGTGATCCTGTCGCCGTCTTTATGTCCAAGCCAACGATATAATTCGTATATAAGTTTTTGGAAAACCCATTGGTACGAGCCTGCCATCTGGGGATCGAACGATGGGCTCACCACCTGTCACGTTGTCCCGAAAATAACTTCGGTGGAAGGTGGGTGGAACGGACTTAATTGTCTAGACTAGACCTCTGTCTACCCCTATAATGGAATTGCGTGAATATATTTATTTATTTATTTATTTATTTATTTATTTATTTATTTATTTATTTACGAAACTGAAAAATATTTCGGTATATTTTGATCAAGAAAGAAACAAAATTACGATTACACGTACAATGCTTATTAACTATTAAAAGACAATAATTGTACAACCTTACCCCTCGTGGATTGATATGAGTACTTTGAGACGTATACGATAAGGCATCATTAAAGATATATAATTGGTTTTGTAGGGTGCCACGGAAACCATGAAAATTGTCTAACATTCGTTTGTTATTGAAAATCTATTTTTACTGATTTCAATAGTAAATAAAACTACACTGAGCATTTAACCATGATCTTTAAAAAAAAAAGAATCTTTAATACCATATCGTTTTAAATAACCAACATTTAAAAGAGAAATACAAAATCATCACTCAACCCGAATAAAATGAGACCATTGAAAAACTACGCGACTCGGTGAGCGTAACTATGAAATCTGTAAAGCGCATATTTCCATAGAAATAACATGGTAAAAAAATATACGAAAACCGTCCAATGAAATAAATAGTCAGTGTCTCTGTAAAATGATGGTAAAGCTAAAAATATTTCCATAGCTTCGAAGCCTAGCTACGGCGGGGTACCAGGTAAGTATGGGTGTGTAGGAGGCGTTCGGAGGCGGCGGTTGCCATGGCAACCGCCGGATGCGCCGCCATGGCTCGCCGGTTTGTAACCCTGGATTTTCGGGTAACCATTATTTTGATTTCTCATACAGTAATCTTTCTATGAAGATATAATATCTTTAAAATCGTTAATAGTCCACTACATGACATATTTCCCTCAAATTTCTCTCCTATTCATTCTTTCACGCCATTCCCATTACAGGGTAAACAGAAATCTAGACAATTAAGCCCTTTCGATCCACCTTCCACTGAAGATATTTTCGGGACAACGTGACAGGTGGTGATCCTGTCGCCGTCTTTATGTCCAAGCCAACGATATAATTCGTATATAAGTTTTTGGAAAACCCATTGGTACGAGCCTGCCATCTGGGGATCGAACGATGGGCTCACCACCTGTCACGTTGTCCCGAAAATAACTTCGGTGGAAGGTGGGTGGAACGGACTTAATTGTCTAGACTAGACCTCTGTCTACCCCTATAATGGGAATTGCGTGAATATATTTATTTATTTATTTTATTTACGAAACTGAAAAATATTTCGGTATATTTTGATCAAGAAAGAAACAAAATTACGATTACACGTACAATGCTTATTAACTATTAAAAGACAATAATTGTACAACCTTACCCCTCGTGGATTGATATGAGTACTTTGAGACGTATACGATAAGGCATCATTAAAGATATATAATTGGTTTTGTAGGGTGCCACGGAAACCATGAAAATTGTCTAACATTCGTTTGTTATTGAAAATCTATTTTTACTGATTTCAATAGTAAATAAAACTACACTGAGCATTTAACCATGATCTTTAAAAAAAAAAGAATCTTTAATACCATATCGTTTTAAATAACCAACATTTAAAAGAGAAATACAAAATCATCACTCAACCCGAATAAAATGAGACCATTGAAAAACTACGCGACTCGGTGAGCGTAACTATGAAATCTGTAAAGCGCACATTTCCATAGAAATAACATGGTAAAAAAATATACGAAAACCGTCCAATGAAATAAATAGTCAGTGTCTCTGTAAAATGATGGTAAAGCTAAAAATATTTCCATAGCTTCGAAGCCTAGCTACGGCGGGGTACCAGGTAAGTATGGGTGTGTAGGAGGCGTTCGGAGGCGGCGGTTGCCATGGCGACCGCCGGATGCGCCGCCATGGCTCGCCGGTTTGTAACCCTGGATTTTCGGGTAACCATTATTTTGATTTCTCATACAGTAATCTTTCTATGAAGATATAATATCTTTAAAATCGTTAATAGTCCACTACATGACATATTTCCCTCAAATTTCTCTCCTATTCATTCTTTCACGCCATTCCCATTACAGGGGTAAACAGAAATCTAGACAATTAAGCCCTTTCGACCCATCTTCCACTGAAGACATTTTTAGAGACAACGGGACGAGTTGTGAGCGCGTCGTCGTTTTTATAAATCGTTTATATAAATCGTACATAGGTTTTTTTTTTTTTTTTGGAAAACCTTACCGAACCTTAGTGATCGAGTTCGGGTCTTTTGTCTCGAATTCCGATCACCCAACCACTCGACTATCATGATTTTTCCTAATCTAATCTTTTTTACTTAGTATATATACTTTCTCATATTCTAATCTCCTTTTTTTATAATTAGCAATTGCAATACCAGATAGCCTGCTACCCCTGCTATCAATTGTTGGTCTGCTCAAATTCGTTTTATCAAGAGTGTTAATCTGCAATTTGTCAATAGCCTGCATTTTTAACGCTTTTTCCTTTGTCGTCTCTTACGAAAACCTTAAGAAATGAAGAAGGAGCAAAAGTGATAGAGGAGAAAGAAAGAATTTTACGTATACCACTCTGCTGATGCTGTTGTTTCAGTAATTTTTTAGGAATTTCTGCAATCTTGGCAAGTGGTCGCATGCTCTCACAAAACTGGTCACCCTAACACTGCACAGGAGCTGCTATTTTAACTAGGCGTAGACTGTATTGCAGGATCACTGCAGTGTTTCGTAGCTATTCACTTTTTTGTATCTATCACTAAAAAGCGTAGTATACAAGCGTGCGCCCGAAGAGAATGTTTTAAATTCGTTTCGATTGGTTCATTTTCAAATAATGACAGTATGTTACTAAGGTGGCATAGTTAAAATACTCCTTACAAAACCTTTTCTATTCTAGTTGTAGTGTATATTTAAATGGACTAATGTTCTATAATATTTATATTTCTTAAAATATTTTTTATTAAATATTACATGATAAATTGGTTATCTCTGACGACTGTTATTATTATTGTTCATAGCTATGCTTTCGTAGTTACGTAGTTTTGCCATGGAAAGCAATATCAAAAAAATAAAAATCAAACTATAAAAAAATGGTGCCAAACAAGAAATTACTACAGTGAATGATAGCCATGTAAACGCAACACCATTAGGGTGTTGGTTTTATTAAATAAATTTGAAAAATGGGTAGGAAAATTGGAAAGTTGATGCTATTTATATATTATAGGGGCTATTTTATAGGAATATGGCTGTTTAATAGTGAAGTATCATTTGTCGAAAGAAACGTAGAAAATATGCCTCCATTTTAGGCCGCTTTTCTTCTTGATTTGTAAAAAAACAACCAAACCACGAGCTTTGTTCAAGGTTTACTACGGCCGGAAATAATAATTTTAAATCAACTAATACAGGAGACAGTTATTTTTTTTAAAATTGCTCATATCAAATATTTAAAATGCTCATACAAACCAAGCATGGGTAATGTGCATCGTAAATAAATTTATTAAATTATCTTTAATTACTCCAAGTTATTGGTTGTATAAAGTAGCAGACTTCAAATTAGCAACAGAGCTACAATAATAAGTTTGAAAACATAAAATCAGAAAATGGTTTATGTGTGAATTTGCTTAACACACACACAGTGATTCTGCAGCGAATTTGCTGTCTGAACGAAAGAATGAAGTGCTTCTGAATTCCATTATCACTAGTGATGTTGTGCGCAAAGAACAGAATATCTGATTGTCGGCTGAGTAGATCGTAAGGACAAAAGAAGTATTCCAAATGCAAACTGAATCAATATATATGCTGGCAACTAATTAACTTCGTTTTTTGTTTTTTTTTCTTTTCTTACAGAACTCGATGAAAACAGTGGCAGCTAAACGCATTGAACGTCCTTAATTAAAGTAGTATTAAATGCATTGTAATACGCCTAAACCGATGATACAGATTGTACATGAGCTAGAAAAAATAAATTGGTGCAGGCCTGACTATAGTAGATTAACAGTGGTAGAGCCACGCATCAGCTTTTGTTGTTGCATACATGGACCGGCTCGACCGGGGAAGTACCACGACCTCAGAGAATACCGGCGTGAAGTAGAAGCTTAACAAACTTCTGCATTTCGTCTGGTGAGTGCAGGTAACCGGGAACCCACACACCCCGCTTCCAAGGCCGGCAACGCATCTGCTATGCCTCTGGTATAGCGAATGTTCATGAGCGGCGGTAATCACTTACCATCACGTGTGCCACCTGCTCGTTTGCCTCCCTTTTCTATAAAAAAAAGTTACTGTACAGTAGCAAAGTCACATGTACACTGGAATTAGAAACCAATCAGATGTGATCGCAGCTTAACAAAGAAATGGTAAACAGAGCACAGGTACAGTAAATTATCTTTTGCCATATACGGATAAGAATAACCCATAGCCTTTCTTCCAGTGGGTTTCGTAAGACGTGACTAAGAAATAAAGCCTTAAAAATGTCAAAGGCTACCAAGAAATGTTCAATAATGGTGGTGCTAGGCCTTAAAGAAGACCGACCATCCCGGCGGGAAGATACTAGGAATCATGACGCTAAATAAGTTTGGAAAATGGTAGAAACGATTTCCAAGGAAAACGACGAATAAGCAGAAACGTTTTTGTTTTTCCGCCCCAAATAGAATCCTCACTTTCAGAATTCGCACTGAACATCTACATTTTTTATTTTAATGGATAATGGATTCTTTCTAGGCGAGAGCTAAAAATAAAATCATTATTTAATTTACGAGCTGCATAGTCTGCAGTCTATTTCAAAACTTGTCTCGCTAGTGCAAAATAAAATAATTAAACAAAATGAAAAATCACTATCAAACCGTCAATTAAGAGAATATACAGGAAAATCTACGTAAATTGTGGAAATCATAGACACTGCTGTTTTATTTTTGTCTATGATTTATGATAATATTTATCTTAAAACAGCCATATGTTATCCAATTAGTCACTATAGCAGAGTGGTAGGGTAATCGGAATTCGAGTCAAGAGTTCAGTCCCCAGGTGGAACGCTCGAAACCATGTTTTTTTTTTTTTAAAAACTTATTCACGATTTATATCGATGGTTTGGACATAGAAACGGCGACAGGCTCTCCACCTGTCACGATGTCCCAAAAAAAATCTTCGGTGGAATGGCGTGAAGATATTTTTTTTGTTAATAGGCCAGTTATTATAAGAAAGCTGGCACAAAAATTTACTGGCATTTGACAAGTTCGCCGTCGAAAAGCCATGGCTTGCCAATTCCTCAGTAACGTCCTTCACGGAAGCGCTCGTCCACAGATTACAACAGACCAATTCAAAACTACAGAAGTTACATCTGGAAATCCACAATATTTATCGGAACTTGCCAAAACTAATTTCCTGTTATTTGCATAACTTTTTACAAAGGCGAAGTTCCGAATTGCGAGGGAGGCGGTTCCAGTATTGAGATATCAGCAGCATCGAACGTCCAATAAAATGACAAATATACATACATACATACATATCTGTCTGTTAAATCTACTGCAGGGCATAGGCCTCTCACATAAGGAGGATTTGCCATAATCGCCAATCCGACTGCCATGCATGGCGACTATGACAAACCTTCCTATAAGGGGGAGGCATATTTTGATTAAATATCACAGAGCTCGCAGCCAGCTCAAATAAAAAGTTGTAAGTACGTTTTCAAACCTACAAAATGAGTACCGTCGAGATTCATCGTATATAGACAAATAAAAAAGTCACGATAGCCGAGTGGTTGGGTGGTCGGCATTTCGAGTCAAGGGACCCGAGCTTGATCCCCAGGGGCAGGCTTGTACCAATGGATTTTCCTAAAATACATACGAATTATAATTAAAATTCATAAATTATATTTTTAATCATTTTTAAAAATTGCCCTTAATTTTGATATCGTTACAATGGTTACATACGTACCTATCGGCCTATCAAAGTCCACTACTGGGCATAAGCCTCTCTCATAGGGAGGATTTGCCATAATCGCCACGCTTGGCAAGAGGATTGGCTATCGCAGTACCAGATCATTCGCACCTCAGATGCTGCTGCTCATCTTCGGTCTGATAATTTTGATCTGATAGTTTAAGATATGGTTATCTCGCCATCTATCGGTTGCCATAACGATATTCGAGGCTGTTTTCCTTAGTCGCTTCTTACGATATCCTCGGGAAGAAAGGGAGTGGTAATATTCTTACGTCGTTGCCACACGGAAAATGATAAATATACGCCGACAATAATATCCAACACTTGACACCCTCCATGGACGAGTGGTGTACACAACGTTTTTCTTGGTGTCGCTAGTACCGGGGTTCGATTCCCGGTGGGGCCAATGTCAAAAATACGTTTTCCACATTTTCTTGGGTCTGGGTGTTTGTGGTGTTTTCGTTGTATCTGATTATATAATTCAAGTGCTTAAAATTGGGATTAGAGCAATATATGTGACTATGTATGCATCTATTTATTTATTATTTAAATGTAGAGTAAGATAATAATTCAAAGTAATATTATATTCATAATTCTGATATCTATTCAATCAATGTTACAACCGCCTACTCCTTACTGTTCTTACAAGCTAAGTTACTACTTAATGGTACTTAATTTCTAAAGGATGCTTTATACTTTGATCTAAAAATACCATTTCTCTCCTACCTTATTTGTAATTTTAAAATGATAGGTGAAACAAACTATTTGCTAAATTTTTACCGAAGCTAACATAGTAAATATGTTCTAAATTTCTTTAACTGTGAAACAAATATGTCAATTATTTTTACTTTTATTCCGACACTACGTAACATAATAATTAACAATAATAGCTACAAAATTTAAAAAATATATTCGCTATAGTTTTCCTATTTAGATTATGGCGAAGCTATGGGAAGTTAAACATTAGTCATCATGTTCTTTAAACAAGATCATCTTTGGAACAATTGAGAATCTTCAGTAAGAAATATTTACATATAAAACATGTCTTACTCTACAACACTCACACTTGAGAAGCGGGAATAAGAAAACAACTCACGCACACTTAAATATGAAAACCCTGGCCGGATTGTTTCCTGAAGTTTGTGCTGACAAGCTCTACCTGCACATGTATATAATCTAAGCTTACACATAGTAGTAGTATATACTTTATTGTACACCACACATATACAAGGAATAAATACATTACAGAGAACTTAATAGATACGTATGCACAATAAGGCGGTCTTGTCGCTAAAGAACGATCTCTTTCAGACAACCTTTGACTAAAAAGAAACTGGAATTAAGAACAGTAGGAGGTGGTGCGTTTAATGTTACACTTACGTACCAATATCTAAACAAACCAAACTACATACATGGCGACCTACGTAGTACAATGGCGTACACCCGATGTGTATTTTATGTTTTCAAGGTGTCGAATGTCAAGTATCAAGCGGACAAGTTATTGTAGAAAATCACTTTTCTATATTGTTTTGGGTTTGGGTGTTTTGGGCCATTAGTTGGTTGAAGCAATGTATGTGATGTAGTACATTTATTTATTATTATTACATACATATTGTTAATCTAAAAGAAGCAAAGAGGTATGTAAGCATCGTGACACTTAGCGATCTATTCTCTCTGACTACCCCATCAAAAATATGCGTGAGGATAAATAAAAAGCATACATATAGGCCTTTAAAATCTATGCAAGTGAATTGTCGAACGCAGTACATATTGTACATTCCGTACTGTAATACTAATAAAGTACTTAGTATCTAAGAAATAGAAATCGTACACAATATACATCAAGAAGAATATAATAATACCGGGATATATCATTTTAAAAGGCTTAAAGTGACGAAGTAAACTACAAAACAATTACATATAGTTAGAATTGTGACTTGATGTCTAGAATAAAATTTACAATACAACGCCCCCAGTAATTTTAAAACCTCTTAACGCCCCTAGTAATTTTTAAGTCATCAGCGATCATTTCAAGTGCAGCATAGTTCTTCGCAGTAAGTTTTGAATCAATAACAACATACTCATAGTTAACCGCTACTTAGAATATATTATTAAAGACTCGTTCTAAGAAAGTAGTCTTATGCTGTACACATGAGGGTATAGATAGGCTAAAAGAGTAGAAGAAGAATCTTGCGTTTTATCTAGAGAGTGAGACAACCAAAGATTGGAGGTAAGATCATTGTCGCGAATCTTCTCATTCACCATGTCGGACGTCAAATAATACATAATATTAAATAAATAAATAATACATATATAGATAGGGACAACATCACATACATTGCTCCGACCCAAATGTAAGATGTTAAAGCACTTGTGGTATGGGAATCAGAAACAACGAAGGCACCACAAACACCCAGACCTAAGAAAATTTAGAAAGTGTTTTTTTTCTACATTGACCCGACGTCGTCGAGGTCGTCGTTAGTGCACTTCCACTATTTGTCGAGATTTATTTGATTTATATTTTTATTTATTTTTAAATAAATAAATTTAGGTATAGATCGGAGGAACTTCACATACATTGTTCTGATCCCAAAGCAAGTAGCTAAGCAATCTAACCAAAGTCGCAGATTGCACCTAAGACGCCTCTGCCCATCACCGGTATCTTTACCTATCGATTTTCGTCAGTTATTTATAAATAATAAATAAATAAATAAATATCTTTAGGTAATTCCCAACACAGGACAGACAATAGACAGAGGTCTAGTCTAGACAATTAAGTCCCTTCGACCCACCTTCCACCGAAGATATTTTCGGGACAATGTAACAGGTAGTAAGCCTGTCGGCGTCTTTATGTCATGCCAACCATATAATTCGGACATAAGTTTTTGTAAAACCCATTGGTACGAGCCTACCACCTGGAGATCGAACTCTGGTCTCTTGAGTCGAAATACCGTTCACCCAACCACTCGGTTATCGTGACTTATTTACCGAAATGTTTATCTGATCGGAATTATATACTATTTATATCGTTGGCTTGGACATAAAGACGGCGACTGCCTCACCAAATGTCACGTTTTTATATTTAATAATCTAAATCTTTCTTTGTTATATGTCCTCTCTAAGAAGAATTCTGCAAATATTATATCTGTAACATCAAATAAATAACATTGACCATACGAAAAGCTAAAATTTTTCTGACAGTCATACTTAGTAGCCGAAAAAGCAAATACAATATTAATAAAAACCCCTTTCAGGAGGGTGAGTCCAGACAACTCGTCAAGGAGTGGCTATAGAGTGAAATAAATCAAAAAGTGCTATACATCAGAATATATCAGGAGAGGCCTGCGTTTCCCCTTCTGCCCCTCGTGATGCCAATCGTAATTAACGAATTGTTTAACGAGATAGGGAAAGAGTCTGTTACCCTGTGACGCATCAAGCCCTCTTTTCACTTAGGCCTTTAACCAGCTTAAACATAGTTATTTTTTTTTTCTTAAATTCATATACTTACATAAAAGAAATACAGTTTACTTTCTTTTACGAAAAGAGAAAATTTCTAAAATATTTTCTTCGATTTCAATACACTAATGAAATTGTTTTCATAGCACTAACAGAATCCCTCTATCTCATCTCCATGGCGACTTATACCGGCGGCTGTCATAGCGACCAGTGCTATTTTTGCGCGTTCGGATAATTTCATCTTTCACATGTATAATATTTATATTTTCCTCGTCGGCGAATTATACCTTCACAATATTAATTTGGACCGCCAGAAATACCTTTAGCAACGTCAAATAAGGTAAACATTTTCTTAAGGAAATTGTATCCTTGGAAGCGCTTTTAGTTGGTATGGAATTGTGATTGAAATGCGAACAAGCGTGTCGGAGTTACAGACTTAGGTTTCTCTTCCAAACAAAATCAGTACCGGTACTGTTTTATGGTTATGCCTTTTGACGGACGCAGCAGGACTCCGTTGACTTTGTACCGACATACTGCAGCGCAAATTAAAAGCAGTCAAATGCGATCTCATCGACAATAGTGCGGTGTTACCACGGCCATCCGAAAACGAAACGCGTGGATACGCGATATGGCAGGTTTTAAAAATGATCTTAACAAGGGCCTGCTAGAGCTATGAACGAATGGATAAAAGCCGAAAGGCGAAGAAAATATACAGCGTGAAAGTTAACAATAAAAGAGGTCGAGATAAGCTTAGACCAACTTTCGAAGACCTAGTTAATAAATTGCTCGAGGAGGGGAGGATTATGAGTACTCGGATATCTGGTAGAATTATGAATTTGAAGGAAGCGAAAGTGGTATAAATGGATCGTGACACTAGACGTTCTGTTCGCTCTGGCTACTCAGGTACTTTTGCGTGAAGATATAATAATAACTAATTTATAGCTTCTAGGAGTTCACCACTGATGAATAAGGTGTGTAGTAAAGGAGTACACTGCAAGATGTAAGCCCCTCCCGTAATGATGGTTTGCCAATATGGTTAATACCCAAATACTTTTACTTACTTTACTTTTCCCAAGTATGGTTACAAAGACTTCATTGTGTAGACCTCTGCTACCCTTGAGAACCTGTATCTACTTTGGAAACATGCAGATAAAGTGTTTTTATTTCTACATAGACCCGACCGGATATCGAACCCGGACCTCGAGATGGCGACACCTTGAAAACCGGTGTTTACGCCACTCGTCTGTGGAGATCGTCGAATAGAACCATTATTCTATAGTTAATAGAACCATAAGAATCCCCTCTGCTTCAATTTATGTATTGAGAGATTATTCCCTCGACTTCATTTGCTCATTATACGGTATTCCTGCGGGATCCTTTAATTTCTTGGAGCAAAATAAGGCTATTGATTCGCTTCAGTAATACAAATCAAAATCAAATAATACTCTTCCACAGGGACCACGTTATTTTCTGGGGTAAAAAGGATCCCATTTGATAATCCACTTTAAAAATTAGTGTGCCAAACCTCATTTAAATTGTTCGTGGTCTCGTTCAGCTGTTTTTGTGTGACTGAATTACTCACAGACGAACATGTAAACATGCATAAATACAAACGGGCTACAAAATTCCAGCGCAGGGCGTAAGCCAGATATTTGTAGAGTTTACAGTAATCGTCGCACTGGTCTGATCTTCTAAGTATCTTAATTAAAAATCTTCAGATTCTTTATCTTCTGGTAGCAAATTTCAAAGCCTTTCTTTTAATCGCCTCTTCCGAAACCCTTAAGAGAATAGAGAGACATATACTTACACCCTTACGACACAGTCAGCAAGCTCCTGTGTGAAGCTCAAACAAACTTGTTTTAACTATGTTAAAACAAGTTTGATTGATTACCAGGCCCCAGACCAAAATCCTTTAAGAAATTTTTATATATTGCCCAGAATAAGATTTGTTAATTCATAATTAAATAAAAATATTTTCACACCACTCCCAATACTCAGGTAGACAGGGGTCTCAACAATTAAGTTTTTTCGACCTTCACTTAAAATATTTTTCGGGGTCAACGTGACTAGTGGTTAGTTAGCCTTTCGCCATCTTTATGTCCAAGCCACCGGTGTAAATCGTACATAAGTTTTGAAAAAACCAATTGGTACGAGCCTACCACTTGGGGATCGTACTCGGGTCTCTTAACTCGAATTCCGATCACTGTCCGGCTATCGTGGCTTCTTTCAAAATAAACAAAATTAGCAAACGCTGCTGAAAGACATTTTTGATCACATCACGGTGCAATTAGAAAATTTTCTGCTTTCCTTCTATATTCGACAATCTAGATATCGTAGCCTCACTATATACACTTACTATGACCGAAATAATCATGGAAAGCAATTTTGTTTGGGGAAATGTAAAAAATAATGCAAACATATATTCTGAAACAAAATTTTCCATTTTCATACACATTACTCACTTTATGCCGAAATTTTGTTTTAAGGGGAAAAATGTTTTAAGGGGATACTATAAATTAATATACAACAAAGATATATATAATTATACATACACAGCCATACTCATATGCTATATATGTAATATATACAATGATAAATACAAAAATAAATACGTACTTATAAAATATACTAATGCATACTTAAAATACAATAATACATACTTATATTATATTAAATATATTCTATTATATAAAATATAATAATACATACTTATTAAATAATTAAACATCACAAAAAATGAACAACACAATACACAAAATAATAAAGTGAACACATTCTTCAGATGGTGTAAGCTTTTATATTATTTGTTAGATAGTGTTATTCAGATAGAGAAGCCTCGACGTTAGCAGGAAAAAGAATTGAAAAAGCCCGTACTATGGTTTTATAACTAACAATCGATACTAAAACCTATAACGTGTCTTTAAATTTCTAAGCATCCTCTCCTGTCTTCCTGAAATATATAAGTAAATAAATATAAATATCTTCACGCAATTCCCAATACAGAGGTAGACAGAGGTTTAGTCTAGACAACTATATCACTTCGATCCACCTTCCTGAAATACCCTTTAAAATAAAGGCGTATTCAAATAAAAACCAAACAACCAATGAGTGAAATGTAATATATCGTTCCTCAAGTCTTTAGCACAATGACTGTTGAGTTTAAATCAATTATTCAGAACGCAAAGTGAATTTGCAAAGGTCGGGGAGCGACGCATATCCTGAGTGCAGATTTTCCGGGCGAGCTGTCAAAACTCCCGCCCGGGGATCGTGCGTTTCCGTCGAGCGTCGGAAAGGTTCGGCCACCCCAGCACATGACCGTTATAAATAGATCTCCTATAGTTCAGTGTAGATCCCCTAACATTTACGTCTAAGTTCACATAGTGCGGGCGGAGGAAGGTCTTCAAGTGTTGTTTCCATTGCACACGTATGCACTGTATATGCCTGCCACGTTATCTTATCCGCAGTGTGCAGTCCGTACTAGTGAACTTTGATAATGAACCGCGGGGCGATTGAACGGGCGGCGGTCGGTGGTAGGGCTTCGCCCCCGGGCCCCCTGTTGCGTCTGCTTGTGCATCGACCTGCAGGCACTTCCTAGATTAGTAATGTCTAGTCGCTATAACGAAAGAAATTATCTTAACCTCTAATGTCCTAGATATTTATGTAAGCTTGGTAATTGTTTATATATTTCAGGGAGATTATAAACAATTTTAAGAAGCCTCATTTACTCTATTAGAATTATTAAGGTTTCCTTTTCCCTCTAAACTGATTTTAAAAAGTCATAAATTAGTGAAGGTGGACCCGTAAGTCTAGTAATTTCTGTGATGAATATGAATGTTTGTACTCGAGATATACATTTTTGTATATACATTTTATTTTTATAAATATAAATGTATATATTGTACCGTTACCTTGGACATTAAAACAGCGACAGGACCAAGTAGAGGTAATACTTCGTCACTTTTTCATCGACTTCAAAAAATAGGAGTTCTCAATTCGGTAGTATGTTATGTTGTACATCTTTTTATTTTTATTATATATAACTCCACTCCATATGTAGAGGGTACAATACAATACTTCCAGTTTAACCCCATTATCCACGTGGTGATAACGTCAGGTTCTGTTGATAAAATTCCAAATAAATCAAGAAAGTTTCTCAAAGTTTATAAGAATGCTGAGTATTTCACCTATTGTATGATGTAAATCAATTGTTTGCGACTAGAGGACAGCGTATGAGGATGCTGAGCTGGTAATATAAGTCGCTGAGCTTCTTAAGAGATGAATTGGGTTTCACTTACTGATTTGAAGGTTTTTCGCGTATTTTATCCACCTGTCATCATAATCATAAAGAAAATCATCAAGACCACCGATTTAACCTACTGCTTTGTATAGCTCTACTTAAGTTAGTACCCTCTAAGTATATCGTACTGACTATATGCTATTACTTCAAACATAAGTAAACGTCTACACAAAAATGGCAAAAGGATACTTTTAAAAACAATTATCCCGCTTTCAAATCGAACACAAAAAGCAAAGAACTAACTTTCTGAGCTAAACTTGTTACTTATTAATTTAAGTGAAATATGTAATTTAAATAAATATTAATGATGTGTTTACGAACGAAAGTAGAAGAACGAAACAATAAAAGCGTTATCAAAGCCTAACTTAACGGAATATACACCTAGGTTGTAATAAATCTATGGATATAAATAAATGTAAATAAATATAAATATCTTCACGCAATTCCCAATACAGGGGTAGACAGAGGTCAAGTCTAGACAATTAAGTCCCTTTGACCCACCTTCCACCGAAGATATTTTCGGGACAACGTGACAGGTGGTGAGCCCGTCGCCGCCTTTATGTCCAAGCCAACGATGAAATTCGTACATAAGTTTTTGAAAAACTCATTGGTACTGCCACCTGGGGATCGAACTCGGGTCTCTCGACTCGAAATTCCGACCACCCAACAACTCGGCTATCGTGACTTCAATCGGCTATGGATATACTATTGTAATAATGATTAAAGACCGAACAATGAATACATGTACTAGAATTAAATACAAATTTATCTGCACTGTTATGTTTTAATATAATATAATATCGTTTAATATAACAGTCACGATAGCCGAGTGGTTGGGTGGTCGGAATTTCGAGTCGAGAGACCCGAGTTTGATCCCCAGGTGGCAGGCTCGTACCAATGGGTTTTTCAAAAACCTATGTACAAATTATGTCATTGGCTTGAACATAAAGACGGCGACGGGCTCATCACCTGTCACGTTGTCCCAAAAATTTCTCCGGTGTAAGATGGGTCGAAAGGACTTTAGTGTCTAGACCTCTATCTACCCCTGTATTAAAAATTGCGTGAAGATATTTATATTTATTTATTTATTTATAATAATAATGGCTTGTATATAAAGACGGCGTCGGGCTCACCACCAGTCACGTTGTCCCAAAAAATTTCTCCGGTGTAAGATGGGTCGAAAGGACTTTAGTGTCTAGACCTCTATCTACCCCTGTATTAAAAATGGCGTGAAGATACTTATATTTATTATTTTCTGGTGGTATCAGCTTAAGAAAATTATACCTCTTTCTTCTATACCAATCTCTACCGACAAATGACCATATCAGTCGATACCATCCGGAAAAAATACACCAGATTAAATAAAGGGGACCGCTGACGGGCAGCAGTGCCTAAGGTGCAAGATGTCTGATACTGCGATCGCCAATCCGCATGCCGAGCATGGCGATTACAGCAAACCCTCCCAAGAGACGCCTATGTTCAGCAGTGGAATATTACAGGTCGTTATGTCACAGAAAAAGTCACGATATCCCAGTGGTTGGGTGGTCGGAATTTCGAGTCGAGAGACCCGAGTTTGATCCCCAGGTGGCAGGCTCGTACCAATGGGTTTTTCAAAACCTATGTACAAATTATGTCATTGGCTTGAACATAAAGACGGCGACGGGCTCATCACCTGTCACGTTGTCCTGAAAATATCTTCACGCAATTCCCAATACAGGGGTAGACAGAGGTCAAGTCTAGACAATTAAGTCCTTTGACCCACCTTCCACCGAAGATATTTTCGGGACAACGTGACAGGTGGTGAGCCGTCGCCGCCTTTATGTCCAAGCCAACGATGAAATTCGTACATAAGTTTTTGAAAAACTCATTGGTACTGCCACCTGGGGATCGAACTCGGGTCTCTCGACTCGAAATTCCGACCACCCAACAACTCGGCTATCGTGACTTCAATCGGCTATGGATATACTATTGTAATAATGATTAAAGACCGAACAATGAATACATGTACTAGAATTAAATACAAATTTATCTGCACTGTTATGTTTTAATATAATATAATATCGTTTAATATAACAGTCACGATAGCCGAGTTGTTGGGTGTTCGGAATTTCGAGTCGAGAGACCCGAGATCGATCCCCAGGTGGCAGGCTTGTACCAATGTTTTTTTCAAAAAACTTATGTCCTAATTACATCTTTGACTAGGACCTTAAGACTGTGACGGGCTCACCACCTGTCACCTTGTACCAGAAAATATCTTCGGTGGAAGGTGGGTCGAAGGGACTTAATGGTCTAGACTAGACCTCTGTCTACCCCTGTACGGGGAATTGCGTGAAGATATTTATATTTATTTATTTATTTATAATAATAATGGCTTGTATATAAAGACGGCGCCGGGCTCACCACCAGTCACGTTGTCCCAAAAAATTTCTCCGGTGTAAGATGGGTCGAAAGGACTTTAGTGTCTAGACCTCTATCTACCCCTGTATTAAAAATGGCGTGAAGATACTTATATTTATTATTTTCTGGTGGTATCAGCTTAAGAAAATTATACCTCTTTCTTCTATACCAATCTCTACCGACAAATGACCATATCAGTCGATACCATCCGGAAAAAATACACCAGATTAAATAAAGGGGACCGGTGACGGGCAGCAGTGTCTAAGGTGCAAGATGTCTGGTACTGCGATCGCCAATCCGCATGCCGAGCATGGCGATTATAGCAAACCCTCCCAAGAGAGGCCTATGTTCAGCAGTGGAATATTACCGGTCGTTATGTCACAGAAAAAGTCACGATATCCCAGTGGTTGGGTGGTCGGAATTTCGAGTCAAGGGACCCGAGTTCGGTCCGCAGATGGCAGGCTCGTACCAATGGGTTTTCCTAAACTACCCCTGTATTGAGAATTGCGTGTGGATATTTATTTTGTTTTTATTGTTATGTATGTATGTATGTACAAAAAGCTAACTATTTCACATGTGAAAAAATAATTTTAATTTAAAAGTTTTAGTCTAAAATGTTCACTAAAGAAAAGCTTCCGTGTTATGTCGTAATTATTCGTTTACAATCAAACCGAATCTGAATGAAACCAAATAAATACGAAAATCAACCGTACAAAAAAATTACAAAACAATGAACTATGTATTAGTTTGCTATTTACAGTGCTTAAGTCATACCGTATAATAAAGTCACGATGGTTGAGTTGTCAGAATTTCGCGTCAATAGACCCGAGTTCGGTCCGCAGATGGCAGGCTCGTACCAATGGGTTTTCCTAAACTACCCTTGTATTGAGAATTGCGTGTGGATATTTATTTTGTTTTTATTGTTATGTATGTATGTACAAAAGCTAACTATTTCACGTGTGAAAATTTAATTTTAATTTAAAAGTATTAGTCTAAAATTTTCACTAAAGAAAAGCCTCCGTGTTATATCGTAATTATTCGTTTACAATCAAACCGAATCTGAATGAAACCAAATAAACACGAAAATCAACCATACAAAAAAATTACAAAACAATGAACTTTGTATTAGTTTGCTATTTACAGTGCTAAAGTCATACCGTATAATAAAGTCACGATGGTTGAGTTGTCAGAATTTCGCGTCAATAGACCCGAGTTCGGTCCGCAGATGGCAGGCTCGTACCAATGGGTTTTCCTAAACTACCCTTGTATTGAGAATTGCGTGTGGATATTTATTTTGTTTTTATTGTTATGTATGTATGTATGTATGTATGTATGTATGTATGTACAAAAGCTAACTATTTCACGTGTGAAAATTTAATTTTAATTTAAAAGTATTAGTCTAAAATTTTCACTAAAGAAAAGCCTCCGTGTTATATCGTAATTATTCGTTTACAATCAAACCGAATCTGAATGAAACCAAATAAACACGAAAATCAACCATACAAAAAAATTACAAAACAATGAACTTTGTATTAGTTTGCTATTTACAGTGCTAAAGTCATACCGTATAATAAAGTCACGATGGTTGAGTTGTCAGAATTTCGCGTCAATAGACCCGAGTTCGGTCCGCAGATGGCAGGCTCGTACCAATGGGTTTTCCTAAACTACCCTTGTATTGAGAATTGCGTGTGGATATTTATTTTGTTTTTATTGTTATGTATGTATGTATGTATGTATGTATGTATGTATGTATGTATGTATGTATGTATGTATGTATGTATGTATGTACAAAAGCTAACTATTTCACGTGTGAAAATTTAATTTTAATTTAAAAGTATTAGTCTAAAATTTTCACTAAAGAAAAGCCTCCGTGTTATATCGTAATTATTCGTTTACAATCAAACCGAATCTGAATGAAACCAAATAAACACGAAAAATCAACCATACAAAAAATTACAAAACAATGAACTTTGTATTAGTTTGCTATTTACAGTGCTAAAGTCATACCGTATAATAAAGTCACGATGGTTGAGTTGTCAGAATTTCGCGTCAATAGACCCGAGTTCGGTCCGCAGATGGCAGGCTCGTACCAATGGGTTTTCCTAAACTACCCTTGTATTGAGAATTGCGTGTGGATATTTATTTTGTTTTTATTGTTATGTATGTATGTATGTATGTATGTATGTATGTATGTATGTATGTATGTATGTATGTATGTATGTATGTATGTATGTATGTATGTATGTATGTATGTATGTATGTATGTATGTATGTATGTATGTATGTATGTATGTATGTATGTATGTATGTATGTATGTATGTATGTATGTATGTATGTATGTATGTATGTATGTATGTATGTATGTATGTATGTATGTATGTATGTATGTATGTATGTATGTATGTATGTATGTATGTATGTATGTATGTATGTATGTATGTATGTATGTATGTATGTATGTATGTATGTATGTATGTATGTATGTATGTATGTATGTATGTATGTATGTATGTATGTATGTATGTATGTATGTATGTATGTATGTATGTATGTATGTATGTATGTATGTATGTATGTATGTATGTATGTATGTATGTATGTATGTATGTATGTATGTATGTATGTATGTATGTATGTATGTATGTATGTATGTATGTATGTATGTATGTATGTATGTATGTATGTATGTATGTATGTATGTATGTATGTATGTATGTATGTATGTATGTATGTATGTATGTATGTATGTATGTATGTATGTATGTATGTATGTATGTATGTATGTATGTATGTATGTATGTATGTATGTATGTATGTATGTATGTATGTATGTATGTATGTATGTATGTATGTATGTATGTATGTATGTATGTATGTATGTATGTATGTATGTATGTATGTATGTATGTATGTATGTATGTATGTATGTATGTATGTATGTATGTATGTATGTATGTATGTATGTATGTATGTATGTATGTATGTATGTATGTATGTATGTATGTATGTATGTATGTATGTATGTATGTATGTATGTATGTATGTATGTATGTATGTATGTATGTATGTATGTATGTATGTATGTATGTATGTATGTATGTATGTATGTATGTATGTATGTATGTATGTATGTATGTATGTATGTATGTATGTATGTATGTATGTATGTATGTATGTACAAAAGCTAACTATTTCACATGTGAAAATTTAATTTTAATTTAAAAGTATTAGTCTAAAATTTTCACTAAAGAAAAGCCTCCGTGTTATGTCGTAATTATTCGTTTACAATCAAACCGAATCTGAATGAAACCAAATAAACACGAAAAATCAACCATACAAAAAAATTACAAAACAATGAACTTTGTATTAGTTTGCTATTTACAGTGCTAAAGTCATACCGTATAATAAAGTCACGATGGTTGAGTTGTCAGAATTTCGCGTCAATAGACCCGAGTTCGATCCCCAGGTGGCAGGCTTGTACCAATGTTTTTTTTTCAAAAACTTATGTCCTAATTACATCTTTGACTAGGACCTTAAGACTGTGACGGGCTCACCACCTGTCACCTTGTACCAGAAAATATCGTCGGTGGAAGGTGGGTCGAAGGGACTTAATGGTCTAGACTAGACCTCTGACTACTCCTGTATTGGGAATGGCGTGAAGATTATTTTTTGTTTAGATTTATATATGCTTAGATAAATATTCATATATACTTATAAACATCTATGACTCAAGTACAATCATTATGATTGTTTCATCACACAGATATTTGCTTCTAGTGGGATTCGAACCCATACCTTTGAAAGCATGGTCACTATTAACTAGGCTATCAGGTCGTCACGTTAACTTAGGATGGTTACAAAACAAGAGTTATCATCATCATTAATTTACCTAAAACCTCGTTAATTTATAAAGTACACTATAAGATAACGTGAGGTATACGTTGCAATAGTAATTATTTTGATTGAAACAAATCAAAGTCTACATATACGCATGGCTGCTTGAACTCCAGTCATTGACAGACAATTATCGCCCCTGGTAAATTGAAATACGATCACAAATTATTTGTTTGTCAAAGCAGGGTAATGGCTTTGGCAGACTCTTAAAAATTAAATTTCGCACACGCATGAACGATAGGGTTCGTCTGTAGAAGTGAACGAGGGGTCCAGACAGAAAAATGTACTTGGAACCCCACGTCTAGACTGGCGGCCGTCTGCCGGGAGAGCCTGCAAACTGGGGAGCTCCGGCAATTTCTACCCAAGGTCGCCCGAAAGCCTTATTAAACTGCATAATGCAGTAAACAGAATTTAAATCAATTAATATATTTTTAAGAGAATCCTTTCTTGGCAAATAATTACGGTAGTTATTTGTAACACCTCTAAACGAAAAAGCGACGCTAAAAGGACATAAATCTTTAATATGAAAGAATGAGACAGATTACATCGCAGATTATTTTTCAAAAGATGACACTTGAACATTACATAAACTGCATCCATTTTATAATATTACACCATTTTTTTAATTTAATGATTCTTGTATTTATGGGAATATTATTTACATAAAACTATTATTTACGGATTTTATCGCATTTTATGTAGTTTATTTTAAGTAGTTTACGCATTTTATGTAGTTACAACTTAAACACATTTCGAGTTTTTTCTTTTTAAATAGAGTTTTAAGTTTTTTATTATTATATTTTTTCTGCGTAAACTCTTTTTCTGCGTAATGTCCATTTTACCCTTATCTTTCAACTTATTATAATAATTCCTGCAACAATTTTGATCATAATTTTCAACATCTAAGAATCCAAGCTATTTAAACTAATACGGTCTACTATTTAAACAAAGTAAGTTCACTAATTTTAGAGTGATGTTCCAACAAATAAATTAATAGACGAAAGTACTAAAAACAGTTTAATTAAAATTTGTGTTTAATAGCTTCATTAAGGCTTTGTTATATAAAGTAAAATAAATATAATATAATGTTTTTACGTGCGCGAACAAAAAATCTAGAAATTTACGCTAGCCAAGTCCGCAGTCGCTGTGAGTCTACTTCCCCCACAATAAACCCAGTGGTGTATAATTTAGTGCCTGTGTAGTAGTCTGGCGGGCTATAGTTAGATCTAGGTAGTTAGAGTACGACATCCCGCCGCCGGTAGGGGTAGGTCAGGTATCGAATGCACTTCTGTCGTCTGGCTTGTCCAAACGCGTCACATCCCAGCCGCGCTAAACAAACACAAAGGTATACATGAGCATATAAAAGCGCCCCCGTTTAGGGGGAGGCATTGAAAATGTCAGCGATTGAATTTAAAAGTATACACTATCTTTTGCTCTTAGTGGAAAATAACTTTATGACGCGTTTTTATTAACTTTTAAAGCATGTAAGTAGTGCCGGACTTGTTGTTATTAAATGAATGTGAAATTTTAAAAAATCGACTGACACGGCACGAAGCCATATTTTTCACGTTCGAATCTCGCCCGTGTATGCTGATTTATTTTTATTTCTCTTTAATTTATTATAAAATAACTTGTTACATTTATATTATTCAATTATATATTCAATTATACTTACTTTATTTTTTTTATAGGGAGGCAATCGAGCAGGTGGCTCACGTGATAGTAAGTGATTACCGCCGCCCATGAACACCCGCAATACCAGAGGCATAGCAAATGCGTTGCCAGCCTTAGAGTGCCCTCCCCCCCCCCTCTCGAATTGGGGGAGGGGGGTTTGTGGGCCTCCGGTTACCTGCACTCACCAGACGAAACGCAGAAGTTTGTTAAACTTCTACTTCACGCCGGTATTCTGTGAGGTCGTGGTACTTTCCCGGTCGAGCCGGCCCATTCACGCAGCTTCAAAAGCTGTTGCGTGGCTCTACCTCTGATAAATTACTAAATTAACGTTAAATTAATTACTACTTACGTCGCCATTTTGCGAAGTAAATTTTCAAAGTACAATTAAAAAAAACTTCACGCAATTCCCAATACAGGGGTAGACAGAGGTCCAGTCTAGACAATAAGTCCCTTCGACCCACCTTCCCCCGAAGATATTTTTAGAACAACGTAAAAGGTGATAGCCTGTCGCCGTCTTTATGTCCAAACCAACGATATAATTCGTACATAAGTTTTTGAAAAACTCATTGGTACGTGCCTGCCACCTGGGGATCCAACTTGGGTCTCTTGACTCGAAATTCCGACCACTCAACCAATCGTCTACCGTGACTACCAAATGAATTTAATCTAATAAGTAAATTTTCTTTTTCGAAAGAAAATTACATAACAAAATTATAATAATGATGTAAAATAATTTTTCGATAGAAGCGTCAATAGCGTAATGGTTAAGATTACAGACTCCGGTGTATAAAGTCGCGGGATCTAGCGAGTCCTATCAACTCACCTTCCACCGAAGACATTTTTAGAACAACATGACAGATGGTGAGACCGTCGCCGTCTTTAAGTCCAAGCCTGATAAGTCTTATATCTAGTAAGTTAGCCAACCAAGAATCTGATAAGTTTTAGCAAGATTTGCTTATAAAATGTTGTACAACAGTAAAATGCATAGTAAAATACATAATAAAATAGTTACATATAAACTTACTTAACGGCCTGTACGTGTCCACTATAGGATATAGCCACGCTTGTGAAGTAGGTTGGCAAACTCGGATCTGATTTATTTTAGTATGATATTTTATAATACTGGTCTAATTTATTAGACAGCCATGGCTAATTTCTTATCTCAGGCTTAAGATACCATAATTTATCATTTGTACAAAGGAATCTCTGTTGATCGAAACGGTTGAAGCATCTGGTACTGCAATCGGCAATCCGCTCGTCGAGTCTGGCGATTATAGCAAATCCTCCTTTTGAGAAAGGCTTAGGTTAGGTAGTGGATTTGTCAGGTTATTATATATGTTTGTAACAATAGTGTTTATGTTAACTATATTCGAGAACTATATAGCATAAACGCTACACTACCTTTATTCTCTTTCAAGGCGTTAATTACTTACGTCCCTAATTGTTCTTCTCACGTGTAAAGCTGCGGAGCTAATTGAAGAAAGCTCACCGCAACTCTTAAAACAAACACTGAAGCCACGCAAATATTAAATTAAAGTTTATTTCTTATTTACGCGAATACTAAATTGAAATGTAAATATTATTTACGATTTATTTAGATTTTATCGCGCTTCAAAGGTATTTGATATTCTATTACGTCCTGTGATGTAGTAGTGGCACAGGCTATTGAATTAATGAATTAATGATGTTCGCAATATAAATAAGCGATCTCTAAAACTTTACACTCGTTGGACTTGATATTTAGTGTAGTTGCTTTAAAGCAGACGCACACAAAAACGTATTTTCATGTAGATGTTTTCATGCCATTTCTGTAGTTGTACATATGGGGAGTTGGTAATTAGGCTCCTGCCATTATAAGTAGTCTTTTATGTGGGCTTTTGTTGTAAAAGTAGTATATATCTAATTTACCGACATTCATGTTTTGTTTAAGATTTTGTCACGATTTTTCTATTAATTCCTATGCAGGACCTACTGTTATATATAAAACATCGCATCTTCATCTTTGTGGCCTATCAACAGTCCACTGCTGAACAAAGGTCTCCCCAAAGATTTCCACAAAGAACGGTCCCCAGCCACCTGCATCCATAGACTCCTCATCATCCTATATTGCGTTTGCCTAAAGGAAATTGCCACTGAGAAACTTTATTCTCCTACGGTTATCAGTTCGTTGAGCTATGTGGTTGGGCTATTGCCATTTCATATAAATATACATAAATATATAAATTAATCAGACTGATGACGGGCTATTGGGTCTGTTGCGCGAGATGTTCGGTGCTGTGATCGACAAATCGCTTGCGATGATGGCGATTAGGCCAATGCTCTTTTCAACACTTTCTCTTTCGGACACTATCTCTTAATGATGTGGATATATCTTCAGGATTCAGATTTTTTTGATTATTCTTCTATTTATTTTATTTTGATAACCTTGAAAAATGTGGTTGACAACACGCTAAATGATTATAGTGTTTCCTCATTTACGAAACTCAATTTATTTACATTTGTTAATCATATATTATCCACTAATTTAAAGGGTCTTGTTTGAATTTCCGTGAAGGAATACTTGAGTATACATACAAATAAGTGATTCGAGTTCACCCGATCTGATCGGTCAATCGCTTAATTTTCTTATGAAGTTCTAGTTTCAGTTGAGTTCTGTGACGCTTGGTGCAATTTACACAAGTTAACTAAATTGTAAATAGTGACCATTGAATGTTCTAGTACGTTCAACGTTTGTTATTTGTCCATTTATTATGAGAACCTAATAATCTTACCTCTATGAAATATAAACTAGCAACTAACGAGTATATAGGTATAATCATTTATCATTTTCCACGTCATCTACGTCATCCATTTTCTTTGCATCAGCAGATGTTCTGGCTAAAATGAATTGTTTATAGAATACTCATGCTTCAGTCTAAAGTTTACTATTTTTTTTTTTATTTAACCAAAAATTAAATGTTAGTTTGTGATATATATAACAAAAATAACAAAATAAAATATAATTCCCATATTAATTAAATAAATAAATATATTCACGCAATTCCCTATACAGGGGTAGACAGAGGTCTAGTCTAGACAATTAAGTCCCTCGACCCACCTTCCACCGAAGATATTTTCGGGACAACGTGACAGGTGGAGAGTCCGTCGCCGTATTTATGTCCAAGCCAACGATATAAATCGTACATAAGTTTTTGAAAACCCATTGGTACGAGCGGCCAACTGGGGATCGAACTCGGCCCTCGACTCGAAATTCCGAACCACCGTACCACTCGGCTATCGTGACTTTTGACTTATAATTATCACTTATCGTGAATTATAATTCTCATATTGATTTATTATAATATTACAAAGTATAATTTTACTATGTAGCTTTACAAATCTATCATATTCGTTGTGTCTAGTGCCCTCTAAAACGTCTTGGCCAGTTTATAATTTTCTCTTACCATAGTTTTTATACCTCCACGCATGTTCACCATACTGGGGTAAACAGAGAATCTACCTACCACTTATCACCGATGCCTATTTAGTTCAAAATGACATGTGGTAAACTTATCGTTATCATATGTCCAAACAAACGGTAAAATATTTTAAGTCGATGTATAAATATTTACATCTGCATGTAAACACTCATGACTTGATCATAATAATAACTTTTGGTCAATAAAAATTGTCAAATCCAATAGATGGCGCTATTGCGTTGTAAAATGTTGCGTAGGAAATAGATTTTTTCCCTAGTTACTTGTATTGTTATGTCATAAGTTATGATCGAAATAGCAATTTGAGTACTTTATCTTACCCTTGTGGACAAAATGGCTGCAACAAAACAAACGTTCGCGAATTTAGTTGATGGAACTTCTTTATCATGATATGTGAGTAAGAGAGATAAGTATTCAATTAGGTACGCCCAAAATACGAAGCAAACAGGCCCATAAATATACATGACTCATAAATATAAATGACCAAACTTTCTTTACACTATTATAAAAAAGAAATGAATGCTTTGCCGGTCCAATAGCCTAGAGGTTTGAGCTATAGTTGAGCCGATACTAAGCCTTAGGCCACTGGTTAAAATCTGCATTAAGTAAATTTGGTACACAAAGATAAGATGTGTATAGTATTTAGGCGTGAGTATGCCGCGATAGTATAGGACGATGTGTGTTGTGTCACCACCAGTGCTGTCACCACCGAAAGCGCCGCAAGACATGGTGTTGGAGGCCCAGGCCTGTGCTGGCCCCAGGCTGCGGCTTTAACCAGCCGGGTCCAATTCCATGATGAATATGGATGGTGAAATGGAATAGTTTGTAGTGGCAAACCGATAGGTGACGGTATCTCGTCACCTATCGGTTGCCATACACAAGGCTGTTCCGACCGTCACCCATCGCGATAACTGTCACAATACAGTTGTAGACGGAGGTCTCGACAATTAAGTCTTTTCGACCCACCTTCCACCGAGGATTTTTTTTTTTATTTAACTAAAAATTAAATGTTAGTTTGTGATATATATAACAAAAATAACAAAATAAAATATAATTCCCATATTAATTAAATAAATAAATATATTCACGCAATTCTATACAGGACCTACTGTTATATATAAAACATCGCATCTTCATCTTTGTCGCCTATCAACAGTCCACTGCTGAACAAAGGTCTCCCCAAAGATTTCCACAAAGAACGGTCCCCAGCCACCTGCATCCATAGACTCCTCATCATCCTATATTGCGTTTGCCTAAAGGAAATTGCCACTGAGAAACTTTATTCTCCTACGGTTATCAGTTCGTTGAGCTATGTGGTTGGGCTATTGCTATTTCATATAAATATACATAAATATATAAATTAATCAGACTGATGACGGGCTATTGGGTCTGTTGCGCGAGATGTTCGGTGCTGTGATCGACAAATCGCTTGCGATGATGGCGATTAGGCCAATGCTCTTTCAACACTTTCTCTTTCGGACACTATCTCTTAATGATGTGGATATATCTTCAGGATTCAGATTTTTTGATTATTCTTCTATTTATTTTATTTACGCGAATACTAAATTGAAATGTAAATATTATTTACGATTTATTTAGATTTTATCGCGCTTCAAAGGTATTTGATATTCTATTACGTCCTGTGATGTAGTAGTGGCACAGGCTATTGAATTAATGAATTAATGATGTTCGAAATAACACTCATCAGGAGATTTTTAAAACTTTACACTCGTTGGACTTGATATTTAGTGTAGTTGCTTTAAAGCAGACGCACACAAAAAACGTATTTTTCATGTAGTTGTTTTCATGCCATTTCTGTAGTTGCACATATGGGGAGTTGGTAATTAGGCTCCTGCCATTATAAGTAGTCTTTTATGTGGGCTTTTGTTGTAAAAGTAGTATATATCTAATTTACCGACATTCATGTTTTGTTTAAGATTTTGTCACGATTTTTCTATTAATTCCTATGCAGGACCTACTGTTATATATAAAACATCGCATCTTCATCTTTGTCGCCTATCAACAGTCCACTGCTGAACAAAGGTCTCCCCCAAAGATTTCCACAAAGAACGGTCCCCCGCCACCTGCATCCATAGACTCCTCATCATCCTATATTGCGTTTGCCTAAAGGAAATTGCCACACGAGAAACTTTATTCTCCTACGGTTATCAGTTCGTTGAGCTATGTGGTTGGGCTATTGCCATTTCATATAAATATACATAAATATATAAATTAATCAGACTGATGACGGGCTATTGGGTCTGTTGCGCGAGATGTTCGGTGCTGTGATCGACAAATCGCTTGCGATGATGGCGATTAGGCCAATGCTCTTTTCAACACTTTCTCTTTCGGACACTATCTCTTAATGATGTGGATATATCTTCAGGATTCAGATTTTTTTGATTATTCTTCTATTTATTTTATTTTGATAACCTTGAAAAATGTGGTTGACAACACGCTAAATGATTATAGTGTTTCCTCATTTACGAAACTCAATTTATTTACATTTGTTAATCATATATTATCCACTAATTTAATGGGTCTTGTTTGAATTTCCGTGAAGGAATACTTGAGTATACATACAAATAAGTGATTCGAGTTCACCCGATCTGATCGGTCAATCGCTTAATTTTCTTATGAAGTTCTAGTTTCAGTTGAGTTCTGTGACGCTTGGTGCAATTTACACAAGTTAACTAAATTGTAAATAGTGACCATTGAATGTTCTAGTAAGTTCAACGTTTGTTATTTTTCCATTTATTATGAGAACCTAATAATCTTACCTCTATGAAATATAAACTAGCAACTAACGAGTATATAGGTATAATCATTTATCATTTTCCACGTCATCCATTTTCTTGCATCAGCAGATGTTCTGGCTAAAATGAATTGTTTATAGAATACTCATGCTTCAGTCAAAAGTTTACTATTTTTTTATTTAACCAAAAAATTAAATGTTAGTTTGTGATATATATAACAAAAATAACAAAATAAAATATTTAATTCCCATATTAATTAAATAAATAAATATATTCACGCAATTCCCTATACAGGAGTAGACAGAGGTCTAGTCTAGACAATTAAGTCCCCTCGACCCACCTTCCACCGAAGATATTTTCGGGACAACGTGACAGGTGGAGAGCCCGTCGCCGTATTTATGTCCAACCCAACGATATAAATCGTACATAAGTTTTTGAAAAACCCATTGGTACGAGAGCCGGCCAGCGCTGGGGATCGAACTCGGGTCTCTCGACTCGAAATTCCGAACCACCGTACCACTCGGCTATCGTGACTTTTTGACTTATAATTATCACTTATCGTGAATTATAATTCTCATATTGATTTATTATAATATTACAAAGTATAATTTTTACTATGTAGCTTTACAAATCTATCATATTCGTTGTGTCTAGTGCCCTCTAAAACGTCTTGGCCAGTTTATAATTTTCTCTTACCATAGTTTTTATACCTCCACGCATGTTCACCATACTGGGGTAAACAGAGAATCTACCTACCACTTATCACCGATGCCTATTTAGTTCAAAATGACATGTGGTAAACTTATCGTTATCATATGTCCAAACAAACGGTAAAATATTTTTAAGTCGATGTATAAATATTTACATCTGCATGTAAACACTCATGACTTGATCATAATAATAACTTTTGGTCAATAAAAATTGTCAAATCCAATAGATGGCGCTATTGCGTTGTAAAATGTTGCGTAGGAAATAGATTTTTTCCCTAGTTACTTGTATTGTTATGTCATAAGTTATGATCGAAATAGCAATTTGAGTACTTTATCTTACCCTTGTGGACAAAATGGCTGCAACAAAACAAACGTACACGAATTTAGTTGATGGAACTTTCTTTATCATGATATGTGAGTAAGAGAGATAAGTATTCAATTAGGTACGCCCAAAATACGAAGCAAACAGGCCCATAAATATACATGACTCATAAATATAAATGACCAAACTTTCTTTACACTATTATAAAAAAGAAATGAATGCTTTGCCGGTCCAATAGCCTAGAGGTTTGAGCTTATAGTTGAGCCGATACTAAGCCTTAGGCCACTGGTTAAAATCTGCATTAAGTAAATTTGGTACACAAAGATAAGATGTGTATAGTATTTAGGGCGTGAGTATGCCTCGATAGTATAGGACGATGTGTGTTGTGTCACCACCAGTGCTGTCACCACCGGTGCTGCCGCAAGACATGGTGTTGGAGGCCCAGGGCTCAAAGCTATTCAAGGCTGCGGCTTCGAATCTACCTAGGTGCAATTCTTACGATGAATATGGATAAAGTAGTTTTGCCTTGTATATGGCAACCGATAGGTGACGGTATCTCGTCACCTATCCGGTTCCTCACTACAAACTATTCGACCGTCACCATGCGATACTTCAAATGCAATGGTTGTAGACGGAGGTCTCGACAATTAAGTCTTTTCGACCCACCTTCCACCGAGGATTTTTTTTTTAGGAAAACGTGTATATACGTGTGTATATTAATATATAATAAATATAAATAATAAATATTGCTTAAAATACTTTCATATAGTAAACAACATAAATATATGTTTTCTCCGGTTAAACGCAGATGGAAAGAGTTACATTTTATAGACCTCTGACTATCTCTATATTGGGAAATGCGTATGCTTGCCGAGCATTTTTAGCCAGACCGATATGTCTTGCGTGCGTAAAGAAATTTTCTTCAAAAATATGACAAAAATATTATATTTGATTAGATGTGAAGACTACGTGAGCAAATTCCTAGAAACATTTCTGAAGTACCTGACGTGCTTGTGGGATAAAAATCTGTTAAAAGCGAAAGAGGTATAGGATCGTGACACTTGGTGATCTTTTCTCCCAGGCTACCCGTCATGGTATAATAGAATTCAAGAAATAAAATTCAAGATGTCAAAACATGGCATAAGTAAAGAAAAGAGAATACAGATTTAAAATTTAACTGATGCGTGTAAGACACGGTGCCGCGGAGGTAAAAGCGTTGCCACGGATCGGCAGAGGTCGCGGGTTAGAATCCCGCCCGTGTCAGTTGAAATTTTAGAAAAAAATTTTCTCTTTAATTTAACACAGAATTCGGGAAGATAAATAAATGAGCAGATAATGCAGAAGTTATAAATAATATTTCAGGAAGACGGTCGTTCAAATATTAAGCCACCAAATAAGAATGGTTTAATGGGACCCTTCACAATCAGTTTATATTTACGTGCACAGACCTCAATCAAGAGCGTCCGGAGACATTCCGAGGATTTTTAAATTATGTCCGGTCTTAAAAATGGATTTTATCCTTTTTCATCTTTCTGCATTTCATACTTTGATAGACAGAGGTCAAAACATTTTTTACTTTTTCAACCCACTACACCGGAGCCTATTCGAGCCAAAGTGAGCCTATTCGAGCCGTCGTAGTCGTAGGCCCTCTTAGACATCGCTAGACTAAAATAATATTTTATCATATTTCTTAGGTCCCTTAGTTAATTATTATCCCGATACCACTCTCCTAGATGCATATATATATATTTTAATACATAGATAGGGACAACATCACATATATGATCCTGAAGTAAGCGCTTGTGTTATGGAATCAGAAACTAAGAAATTACCACAAACACCTGAAAATGTTGAGAAAGTGCTTTTCTACACAGATCCAGTCGGAAATCGAACCCCCCGGAACTGGATGAATACCGATGTGTGCGCCACTCGTCCACGGGAGTCGTCAAAGTATTTTAAGTATAATTAAATAAGTATAATTTAATATAAATTAATAAGTATAATTAAATTAAAGTATAATTTATATTTTGTTATTTCTATTTCATCATGTTTATTCTTGTTTTCACCGACTCGTCGAACACCAATAGAATTATTAAGGGTGGTGGAAACATATATATATTTACATATATATACATACGGCGATTCCTTTTGATAACACACGACATATTTATACATACCATAGGTGGGCTTTTACCTTTCGTCAGAAAAACTGAAGGAAAAATTGTTTTTTTAAATGTTATTTCACCAAATAAGGTTTGTTGAAACAATCGTAGAACATTCGACCAGCTCGCCGCATCACAAAAAGCTTTAGATTTGCATGAATAAAGCGACTAGGACAGCTTTAAAGAGAAAGTAACTTTAAAAACATTTTAAACCTCAAAATCCTTATGTAAATTAGGACTTACAAGGATATTTCATCTGTTATTATAATGCCTTCCTCCGTGTGACTAATCTCTCGTTAACAAGCAGTGTCCTCGGTGGTTTAAGCATGTCTAGACATGGTATTTATTATAACTTAATAATAATAAATAAATATCTTCATGCAATTCCCAATACAGGGGTAGACAGAGGTCTGGTCTAGACAATTAAGTCCCTTCAACCCACCTTCCACCGCGGATTTTTTTAGGAAAACGTGTATATACGTGTGTATATTAATATATAATAAATATAAATAATAAAAGTTGCTTAAAATACTTTCATATAGTAAACAAATATAAATATATGTTTTCTCCGATTAAACGTAGATGGAAAGAGTTACATTTTATAGACCTCTGACTATCTCTATATTGGGAAATACGTATGCTTGCCGAGCATTTTTAGCCAGACCGATATGTCTTGCGTGCGTAAAGAAATTTTCTTCAAAAATATGACAGAAATATTATACTTTATTAGATGTGAAGACTACGTGAGCAAATTCCTAGAAAAATTTCTGAAGTACCTGACGTGCTTGTGGGATAAAAATCTGTTAAAAGCGAAAGAGGTATAGGGTTGTGACACTTGGTGATCTTTTCTTCCTGGCTACCCGTCATGGTATAAAACATGGCATAAGTAAAGAAAAGAGAATACAGATTTAAAATTTAACTGATGCGTGTAAGACACGGTGCCGCGGAGGTAAAAGCGTTGCCACGGATCGGCAGAGGCCGCGGGTTCGAGTCCCGCCCGTGTCAGTTGAAATTTTAGAAACATTTTTCTTTAATTTAATCACAGAATTCGGGAAGATAAATAAATGAGCAGATAATGCAGAAGTTATAAATAATATTTCAGGAAGACGGTCGTTCAAATATTTAGCCACCAAATAAGAATGGTTTAATGGGACCCTTCACAATCAGTTTATATTTACGTGCACAGACCTCAATCAAGAGCGTCCGGATACATTCCGAGGATTTTAAATTATGTCCGGTCTTAAAATGGAATTTATCCTTTTCATAATGATGAAGATGCAGAAAGCTGCATTTACTTTGATAGACAGAAGTCGAAACAGTTTTTACTTTTTCATGCCATTTCTGTAGTTGTACATATGGGGAGTTGGTAATTAGGCTCCTGCCATTATAAGTAGTCTTTATGTGGGCTTTTGTTGTAAAAGTAGTATATATCTAATTTACTGACATTCATGTTTTGTTTAAGATTTTGTCACGATTTTTCTATTAATTCCTATGCAGGACCTACTGTTATATATAAAACATCGCATCTTCATCTTTGTCGCCTATCAACAGTCCACTGCTGAACAAAGGTCTCCCCCAAAGATTTCCACAAAGAACGGTCCCCAGCCACCTGCATCCATAGACTCCTCATCATCCTATATTGCGTTTGCCTAAAGGAAATTGCCACTCGAGAAACTTTATTCTCCTACGGTTATCAGTTCGTTGAGCTATGTGGTTGGGCTATTGCCATTTCATATAAATATACATAAATATATAAATTAATCAGACTGATGACGGGCTATTGGGTCTGTTGCGCGAGATGTTCGGTGCTGTGATCGACAAATCGCTTGCGATGATGGCGATTAGGCCAATGCTCTTTTCAACACTTTCTCTTTCGGACACTATCTCTTAATGATGTGGATATATCTTCAGGATTCAGATTTTTTGATTATTCTTCATTTATTTTATTTTGATAACCTTGAAAATGTGGTTGACAACACGCTAAATAATTATAGTGTTTCCTCATTTACGAAACTCAATTTATTTACATTTGTTAATCATATATTATCCACTAATTTAAAGGGTCTTGTTTGAATTTCCGTGAAGGAATACTTGAGTATACATACAAATAAGTGATTCGAGTTCACCCGATCTGATCGGTCAATCGCTTAATTTTCTTATGAAGTTCTAGTTTCAGTTGAGTTCTGTGACGCTTGGTGCAATTTACACAAGTTAACTAAATTGTAAATAGTGACCATTGAATGTTCTAGTACGTTCAACGTTTGTTATTTGTCCATTTATTATGAGAACCTAATAATCTTACCTCTATGAAATATAAACTAGCAACTAACGAGTATATAGGTATAATCATTTATCATTTTCCACGTCATCTACGTCATCCATTTTCTTTGCATCAGCAGATGTTCTGGCTAAAATGAATTGTTTATAGAATACTCATGCTTCAGTCTAAAGTTTACTATTTTTTTTTATTTAACCAAAAAATTAAATGTTAGTTTGTGATATATATAACAAAAATAACAAAATAAAATATAATTCCCATATTAATTAAATAAATGAATATATTCACGCAATTCCCTATACAGGGGTAGACAGAGGTCTAGTCTAGACAATTAAGTCCCCTCGACCCACCTTCCACCGAAGATATTTTCGGGACAACGTGACAGGTGGAGAGCCCGTCGCCGTATTTATGTCCAAGCCAACGATATAAATCGTACATAAGTTTTTGAAAAAACCCATTGGTACGAGCCGGCCAACTGGGGATCGAACTCGGGTCTCTCGACTCGAAATTCCGAACCACCGTACCACTCGGCTATCGTGACTTTTTGACTTATAATTATCACTTATCGTGAATTATAATTCTCATATTGATTTATTATAATATTACAAAGTATAATTTTACTATGTAGCTTTACAAATCTATCATATTCGTTGTGTCTAGTGCCCTAAAACGTCTTGGCCAGTTTATAATTTTCTTACTATAGTTTTTATACCTCCACGCATTTTCACCATACTGGGGTAAACAGAGAATCTACTCACCACTTATCACCGATGCCTATTTAGTTCAAAATGACAGGTGGTAAACTTATCGTTATCATATGTCCAAACAAACGGTAAAATATTTTTAAGTCGATGTATAAATATTTACATCTGCATGTAAACACTCATGACTTGATCATAATAATAACTTTTGGTCAATAAAATTGTCAAATCCAGTAGTGCGCTATTATGTTATAAAATGTTGTACAACAGTAAAATGCATAGTAAAATACATAATAAAATAGTTACATATAAACTGCTTAACGGCCTGTGTGTCACAGGATATAGCCACGCTTGTGAAGTAGGTTGGGGCAAACTCGGATCTGATTTATTTTAGTATGATATTTTATAATACTGGTCTAATTTATTAGACAGCCATGGCTAATTTCTTATCTCAGGCTTAAGATACCATAATTTATCATTTGAACAAAGGAATCTCTGTTGATCGAAACGGTTGAAGCATCTGGTACTGCAATCGGCAATCCGCTCGTCGAGTCTGGCGATTATAGCAAATCCTCCTTTTGAGAAAGGCTTAGGTTAGGTAGTGGATTTGTCAGGTTATTATATATGTTTGTAACAATAGTGTTTATGTTAACTATATTCGAGAACTATATAGCATAAACGCTACACTACCTTTATTCTCTTTCAAGGCGTTAATTACTTACGTCCCTAATTGTTCTTCTCACGTGTAAAGCTGCGGAGCTAATTGAAGAAAGCTCACCGCAACGCTTAAAACAAACACTGAAGCCACGCAAATATTAAATTAAAGTTTATTTCTTATTTACGCGAATACTAAATTGAAATGTAAATATTATTTACGATTTATTTAGATTTTATCGCGCTTCAAAGGTATTTGATATTCTATTACGTCCTGTGATGTAGTAGTGGCACAGGCTATTGAATTAATGAATTAATGATGTTCGCAATATAAATAAGCGAAATAACTCTCATCAGGAGATCTCTAAAACTTTACACTCGTTGGACTTGATATTTAGTGTAGTTGCTTTAAAGCAGACGCACACAAAAAACGTATTTTTCATGTAGTTGTTTTCATGCCATTTCTGTAGTTGTACATATGGGGAGTTGGTAATTAGGCTCCTGCCATTATAAGTAGTCTTTTATGTGGGCTTTTGTTGTAAAAGTAGTATATATCTAATTTACCGACATTCATGTTTTGTTTAAGATTTTGTCACGATTTTTCTATTAATTCCTATGCAGGACCTACTGTTATATATAAAACATCGCATCTTCATCTTTGTGGCCTATCAACAGTCCACTGCTGAACAAAGGTCTCCCCAAAGATTTCCACAAAGAACGGTCCCCAGCCACCTGCATCCATAGACTCCTCATCATCCTATATTGCGTTTGCCTAAAGGAAATTGCCACTCGAGAAACTTTATTCTCCTACGGTTATCAGTTCGTTGAGCTATGTGGTTGGGCTATTGCCATTTCATATAAATATACATAAATATATAAATTAATCAGACTGATGACGGGCTATTGGGTCTGTTGCGCGAGATGTTCGGTGCTGTGATCGACAAATCGCTTGCGATGATGGCGATTAGGCCAATGCTCTTTTCAACACTTTCTCTTTCGGACACTATCTCTTAATGATGTGGATATATCTTCAGGATTCAGATTTTTTTGATTATTCTTCTATTTATTTTATTTTGATAACCTTGAAAATGTGGTTGACAACACGCTAAATAATTATAGTGTTTCATTTACGAAACTCAATTTATTTACATTTGTTAATCATATATTATCCACTAATTTAATGGGTCTTGTTTGAATTTCCGTGAAGGAATACTTGAGTATACATACAAATAAGTGATTCGAGTTCACCCGATCTCAATCGCTTAATTTTCTTATGAAGTTCTAGTTTCAGTTGAGTTCTGTGACGCTTGGTGCAATTTACACAAGTTAACTAAATTGTAAATAGTGACCATTGAATGTTCTAGTAAGTTCAACGTTTGTTATTTTTCCATTTATTATGAGAACCTAATAATCTTACCTCTATGAAATATAAACTAGCAACTAACGAGTATATAGGTATAATCATTTATCATTTTCCACGTCATCTACGTCATCCATTTTCTTTGCATCAGCAGATGTTCTGGCTAAAATGAATTGTTTATAGAATACTCATGCTTCAGTCAAAAGTTTACTATTTTTTTTATTTAACCAAAAAATTAAATGTTAGTTTGTGATATATATAACAAAAATAACAAAATAAAATATTTAATTCCCATATTAATTAAATAAATAAATATATTCACGCAATTCCCTATACAGGAGTAGACAGAGGTCTAGTCTAGACAATTAAGTCCCCTCGACCCACCTTCCACCGAAGATATTTTCGGGACAACGTGACAGGTGGAGAGCCCGTCGCCGTATTTATGTCCAACCCAACGATATAAATCGTACATAAGTTTTTGAAAAAACCCTTTGGTACGAGCCGGCCAACTGGGGATCGAACTCGGGTCTCTCGACTCGAAATTCCGAACCACCGTACCACTCGGCTATCGTGACTTTTTGACTTATAATTATCACTTATCGTGAATTATAATTCTCATATTGATTTATTATAATATTACAAAGTATAATTTTTACTATGTAGCTTTACAAATCTATCATATTCGATGTGTCTAATGCCCTCTAAAACGTCTTGACCAGTTTACAATTTTCTCTTACTATAGTTTTTATACCTCCACGCATTTTCACCATACTGGGGTAAACAGAGAATCCACCTACCACCTATCACCGATGCCTATTTAGTTCAAAATGACAGGTGGTAAACTTATCGTTATCATATGTCCAAACAAACGGTAAAATATATTTAAGTAGATGGATTAATATTTCTGCATGTAAACACTCATGACTTGATAATAGTAATAACTTTTGGTCAATAAAAATTGTCAAATCCAATAGATGGCGCTATTGCGTTGTAAAATGTTGCGTAGGAAATAGATTTTTTCCCTAGTTACTTGTATTGTTATGTCATAAGTTATGATCGAAATAGCAATTTGAGTACTTTATCTTACCCTTGTGGACAAAATGGCTGCAACAAAACAAACGTTCGCGAATTTAGTTGATGGAACTTCTTTATCATGATATGTGAGTAAGAGAGATAAGTATTCAATTAGGTACGCCCAAAATACGAAGCAAACAGGCCCATAAATATACATGGCTCATAAATATAAATGACCAAACTTTTACACTATTATAAAAAGAAATGAATGCTTTGCCGGTCCAATAGCCTAGAGGTTTGAGCTTATAGTTGAGCCGATACTAAGCCTTAGGCCACTGGTTAAAATCTGCATTAAGTAAATTTGGTACACAAAGATAAGATGTGTATAGTATTTAGGGCGTGAGTATGCCTCGATAGTATAGGACGATGTGTGTTGTGTCACCACCAGTGCTGTCACCACCGGTGCTGCTGCAAGACATGGTGTTGAGGCCCAGGGCTCAAAGCTATTCAAGGCTGCGGCTTCGAATCTAGCTAGGTCCAATTTTATGATGAATATGGATAAAGTAGTTTTGCCTTTGTATATAGTAATCGATAGGTGACGGTATCTCGTCACCTATCGGTTGCCATACACAAGGCTGTTCCGACCGTCACCCATCGCGATAACTGTCACAATACAGGTGTAGACAGAGGTCTAGACAATTAAGTCTTTTTGACACACCTTCCACCGAAGATATTTTTGGGGCAACGTGACAGGTGGAGAGTCCGTCGCCTTCTTTATGTTCAAGCCAACGATATAAATCGTACATTAGTTTATTTTGAAAAAACCCTTTGGTACGAGCCGGCCAACTGGGGATCGAACTCGGGTCTCTCGACTCGAAATCTGAACCACCGTACCACTCGGCTATCGTGACTTTTTGACTTATAATTATCACTTATCGTGAATTATAATTCTCATATTGATTTATTATAATATTACAAAGTATAATTTTACTATGTAGCTTTACAAATCTATCATATTCGTTGTGTCTAGTGCCCTAAAACGTCTTGGCCAGTTTATAATTTTCTTACTATAGTTTTTATACCTCCACGCATTTTCACCATACTGGGGTAAACAGAGAATCTACCTACCACTTATCACCGATGCCTATTTAGTTCAAAATGACATGTGGTAAACTTATCGTTATCCTTATGTCCAAGCCAACGATATAAATCGTACATAAGTTTTTGAAAAAACCCATTGGTACGAGCCGGCCAACTGGGGATCGAACTCGGGTCTCTCGACTCGAAATTCCGAACCACCGTACCACTCGGCTATCGTGACTTTTTGACTTATAATTATCACTTATCGTGAATTATAATTCTCATATTGATTTATTATAATATTACAAAGTATAATTTTACTATGTAGCTTTACAAATCTATCATATTCGATGTGTCTAATGCCCTCTAAAACGTCTTGACCAGTTTACAATTTTCTCTTACTATAGTTTTTATACCTCCACGCATTTTCACCATACTGGGGTAAACAGAGAATCCACCTACCACTTATCACCGATGCCTATTTAGTTCAAAATGACATGTGGTAAACTTATCGTTATCCTTATGTCCAAGCCAACGATATAAATCGTACATAAGTTTTTGAAAAACCCATTGGTACGAGCCGGCCAACTGGGGATCGAACTCGGGTCTCTCGACTCGAAATCTGAACCACCGTACCACTCGGCTATCGTGACTTTTTGACTTATAATTATCACTTATCGTGAATTATAATTCTCATATTGATTTATTATAATATTACAAAGTATAATTTTACTATGTAGCTTTACAAATCTATCATATTCGTTGTGTCTAGTGCCCTAAAACGTCTTGGCCAGTTTATAATTTTCTCTTACCATAGTTTTTATACCTCCACGCATGTTCACCATACTGGGGTAAACAGAGAATCTACCTACCACTTATCACCGATGCCTATTTAGTTCAAAATGACATGTGGTAAACTTATCGTTATCATATGTCCAAACAAACGGTAAAATATTTTTAAGTCGATGTATAAATATTTACATCTGCATGTAAACACTCATGACTTGATCATAATAATAACTTTTGGTCAATAAAAATTGTCAAATCCAGTAGTGCGCTATTATGTTATAAAATGTTGCGTAGGAAATAGATTTTTCCTAGTTACTTGTATTGTTATGTCATAAGTTATGATCGAAATAGCAATTTGAGTACTTTATCTTACCCTTGTGGACAAAATGGCTGCAACAAAACAAACGTACACGAATTTAGTTGATGGAACTTTCTTTATCATGATATGTGAGTAAGAGAGATAAGTATTCAATTAGGTACGCCCAAAATGCGAAGCAAACAGGCCCATAAATATACATGGCTCATAAATATACATGGCTCATAAATATACATGGCTCATAAATATACATGGCTCATAAATATACATGGCTCATAAATATACATGGCTCATAAATATACATGGCTCATAAATATACATGGCTCATAAATATACATGGCTCATAAATATACATGGCTCATAAATATAAATGACCAAACTTTCTTTACACTATTATAAAAAGAAATGAATGCTTTGCCGGTCCAATAGCCTAGAGGTTTGAGCTTATAGTTGAGCCGATACTAAGCCTTAGGCCACTGGTTAAAATCTGCATTAAGTAAATTTGGTACACAAAGATAAGATGTGTATAGTATTTAGGGCGTGAGTATGCCTCGATAGTATAGGACGATGTGTGTTGTGTCACCACCAGTGCTGTCACCACCGGTGCTGCTGCAAGACATGGTGTTGAGGCCCAGGGCTCAAAGCTATTCAAGGCTGCGGCTTCGAATCTAGCTAGGTCCAATTTTATGATGAATATGGATAAAGTAGTTTTGCCTTTGTATATAGTAATCGATAGGTGACGGTATCTCGTCACCTATCGGTTGCCATACACAAGGCTGTTCCGACCGTCACCCATCGCGATAACCGTCACAATACAGGTGTAGACGGAGGTCTCGACAATTAAGTCTTTTCGACCCACCTTCCACCGAAGATATTTTCGGGACAACGTAGATGGAAAGAGTTACATTTTATAGACCTCTGACTATCTCTATATTGGGAAATACGTATGCTTGCCGAGCATTTTAGCCAGACCTATATGTCTTGCGTGCGTAAAGAAATTTTCTTCAAAAATATGACAAAAATATTATACTTTATTAGATGTGAAGACTACGTGAGCAAATTCCTAGAAACATTTCTGAAGTACCTGACGTGCTTGTGGATAAAAATCTGTTAAAAGCGAAAGAGGTATAGGATCGTGACACTTGGTGATCTTTTCTCCCAGGCTACCCGTCATGGTATAATAGAATTCAAGAAATAAAATTCAAGATGTCAAAACATGGCATAAGTAAAGAAAAGAGAATACAGATTTAAAATTTAACTGATGCGTAAGACACGGTGCCTCGGAGGTAAAAGCGTTGCCACGGATCGGCAGAGGCCGCGGGTTCGAGTCCCGCCCGTGTCAGTTGAAATTTTAGAAACATTTTTCTTTAATTTAACACAGAATTCGGGAAGATAAATAAATGAGCAGATAATGCAGAAGTTATAAATAATAAATATTGCTTAAAATACTTTCATATAGTAAACAACATAAATATATGTTTTCTCCGGTTAAACGCAGATGGAAAGAGTTACATTTTATAGACCTCTGACTATCTCTATATTGGGAAATGCGTATGCTTGCCGAGCATTTTTAGCCAGACCGATATGTCTTGCGTGCGTAAAGAAATTTTCTTCAAAAATATGACAGAAATATTATACTTTATTAGATGTGAAGACTACGTGAGCAAATTCCTAGAAACATTTCTGAAGTACCTGACGTGCTTGTGGGATAAAAATCTGTTAAAAGCGAAAGAGGTATAGGGTTGTGACACTTGGTGATCGTTTTCTTCCTGGCTACCCGTCATGGTATAAAACAAGGCATAAGTAAAGAAAAGAGAATACAGATTTAAAATTTAACTGATGCGTGTAACACATTGTGCCTCGGAGGTAAAAGCGTTGCCACGGATCGGCAGAGGTCGCGGGTTAGAATCCCGCCCGTGTCAGTTGAAATTTTAGAAAAAAATTTTCTCTTTAATTTAACACAGAATTCGGGAAGATAAATAAATGAGCAGATAATGCAGAAGTTATAAATAATATTTCAGGAAGACGGTCGTTCAAATATTTAGCCACCAAATAAGAATGGTTTAATGGGACCCTTCACAATCAGTTTATATTTACGTGCACAGACCTCAATCAAGAGCGTCCGGATACATTCCGAGGATTTTTTTTTTAGGAAAACGTGTATATACGTGTGTATATTAATATATAATAAATATAAATAATAAATAAATATAAATAATAAATAAATATCTTCATGCAATTCCCAATACAGGGTAGACAGAGGTCTGGTCTAGACAATTAAGTCTTTTCGACCCACCTTCCACCGAGGATTTTTTTTGGGAAAACGTGTATATACGTGTGTATATTAATATATAATAAATATAAATAATAAATAAATATAAATAATAAATAAATATCTTCATGCAATTCCCAATACAGGGTAGACAGAGGTCTGGTCTAGACAATTAAGTCTTTTCGACCCACCTTCCACCGAAGATATTTTCGGGACAACGTGATAGGTGGTGAGCCCGTCGCCGTCTTTTTTTCCAAGCCAACGATATAATTCGTACAAAAGTTGAAAAACCCATTGGTACGAGCCTGCCACATGGGGATCGAACTCGGGTCTATTGACTCGAAATTCCGACCACCCAACCACTCGGCTCTCGTGACTTATTGTTTCGTAGTGATATATTGAATTATGAACAACGTTAAAATATGGCCGTGTTGTAACTGCTTAAAATTAATACCACTCCCATTCTTCGTGGGTATCGTAAGAGGCGACTAAGGGGAAACAGCCTTGAATATCGTTACGGCAACCGATCGATGGCGGGATAAACATCTCTAAAAATATCTGACCAAAATAATCAGACCGAAGACGGGCAGCAACTTCTGTAGTGCGAGTGGTCTGTTACTGCGATCGCCAATCCGCTTGCCAAGCGTGGCCATTATGGAAAATCCTCCCTATGGAAGAGGTCTATGTCCCTCAATAGACTTTAACAGGCCGTTATGTATGTATGTAAAATTTGATATAAGCAAGTAAAACAGGGGTGTTATCTATGAACAATTTCTGTACAACACACATTGTATATAAAAATAAAAATATATAAATAAATATCTTCACACAATTCCCAATACAGGGGTAGACAGAGGTTTAGTCTAGACAATTAAGTCCCTTTGACCCACCTTACACCGAAGATATTTTCGGGACAATTCGTACATAAGTTATAGAAAAACCCATTGGTACGAGCCTGCCACCTGGGGATCGAATTCGGTTCCCACTTGTAAAAATAATATTTAACTATTCAAATAATAACTTTATATCTACATTGTGGTAAGTAATTCTAAAGAAACTAATAAAAAAAACGAATGAATTTCATCCAAAGCGTTAGATGTATTGAGCGCAAAAAGTCATCAACTATGGATAAAAGTGACAATTGATATAAAACTTCTTTTTAATCTAGTCTCTGAGCACGATACTTCGTTTTTGGACTGAATAATTCTGATATCGGATATATATTCAACAGATCTGCTCCGAATATAAAATCTTATCATAAAATCAATTCTGTGCGCAACTCCCTGCAGACACTCGTAGTGCGTAGATCCGCTACACTTCGTAGCACGTAGTAGCGTCTACGAGAGTTATACAACGTGCTACGTTACGTATGTTTGTATTCAGAACAGGTGCGTTGCGTAATGTTTTATTTAAAAGGTTGTCGATTTATGAATTCCAAATATACTGTTTTAATACAAAACATCAACCTGGTTTTATAATTTCAAATAAAAATCGAATTGATCTTAATTTGATTGAATATTATCGGTAAAAAATATATCAAAATGTTATTCAAAACCTTTTGCTAATTTCCTATTATGATTTCGCTGAAAAACGAGACGCTTATTAATTTTTATGACAAGATGAAAGATAATGATTCTGCTAAAACTCAGACTGTTGATGAGGCTTCAAGTGGCTCATTACTGAACAAATTCAAAGATCCGTATTATAAAAAATTTGTAATTTGACCAATGCTTTCCTATCATTTTTTTAATTATCCTACTCGCAACCTTTATCATTCTTAAAGATATAACAAAAACATTCTTCAAATATATTCAATCAGAAGTTCATCCATGAGACCACAACCGTGAGTGATCAACTATCTTTCTTTACATACCTGTGAATTACATACGATTATCATTTTTATGGAAGTAGGATAAAAACGAGGTATCAATTTACTTGACAGTAATTGGTAGCCACTTACTAGCAACGCCATAACACCTGAAAATCGTTTCAAAAGAAGGAGGTTTCAGTTGCATTTTCATTCCTGAATATTTCATTCATTAACATAGAATGCCTTTGCCGTGTACACTCTGACTCTCTGTACCTTTCAAACCTATTCAAAGGTATTATGTTAACCATGTACAATACTGTTTAGGTACTGACAGAGAGTGTCTACAATCTTCAATACTGATAACTTTACTATTGCGTAAGAGATTTAGCTTGTTTTATTATATTTATTATATATTTGTTATTTTGGTAAATGCCTAGGTGATAAAAAGTATAAATTTGTTATTATAATTACAGAGTTTAATATTAATTAGATAATGTATATTAGTAGAGTTAGCAATAACACAAAAACCTAGCATTTTCCTTTTTAGCTCAATATATCTCTATATAATATCATTTAACTAAGGCAAACTTCTGTCTGGGTATGCTTTTCCGGGTACGGTGAACTCCGTAGCTCGGTGCAGACATCGTAGGTACCAGGGCGGCATAGGCTGCAGGGGGCTGCGCTGCGGCCGGGCGGCGCATTGCAGGCGGGTGAACGGCCGCGCATCGATCCACCCCGGTGCCGCACGCTACACCCCGGCTTGCGTAAGCCCCTTCCCCCTCGCCCCAGTCGCTTATGTAACTGGTGACGTGGCGAGCGTGATTTCTTCCGGGTTGAAAAAAATGCAGTTTATAGAGGTATGATTTTAATTGTTATTCTGATTTATTTTGATTAGAGTAATTCTCTGCTCCTGAATTTTTTGATTTAGTGGAACAGACTTTTATTTTCAGATAAAAATTGCCTATGTGTTTATCTTGTCGTTCGGTTACGCTATAGGAACATTTCATGTATTTTCTTTCGTAAGAGGCGTAAGAGGTAGCCACTTGGGAAATTCCATTGGTCACTGACAGATGACAGGGTTACTACTTCGAAAATACCAGACAAAACTTCAGCAGTACAGAAACGAACAGCGGGGATCATACCAAATCCTTCCTTACTGGATGTCTGCCATGAACTTTAACACGTCGTTGTATATAAGAATGTTTATTAAGATAAAAAATCTATGCATATAAAAATACAGTAAATCTATGCATATAAAAAAACAGTAATGTTTGGGGTCGCAAAATTCGAAAAATAGTCGATGGAGTGATTTAAAGTTTTTACAGGTCGTTGCATTTTATCCAAGAGTGTTTTACATATTTTTTTAAATATTATTTTTAAAAATATAGCGCTAAATATTTGCTTTATAGATTGCTTTAGAAACCGTAATGACGTTCTTTCTGTTGCTATGTTTAAAAATTAATATTTCTACTAAGTTTAATAACAGACTCAGATCTTATAAAAATGTTACATACTTATTTAACGCCCTGTAAAAGTCCACTGCTGTCATGGGCTTGTCACGTAACGAAGATTTACCTCAATCGTTACACTTCATAAGCGGAAAGGCGATCGCAGTACCTGATGTACGCAGTACATCGCACCTTAGATGCTACCGGTCTGCTTTCTTTAAGTCAGGTATTTTTAAGGTGTTTATCCCGCCATTTGTCGGTTGTGATGGCAATTTACAAAGCTTACTCTTTCTTAGTCGTCTCTTAAGATTCTCACTGAGGAGAAATGGGGTGATATATTCTTAAGCCGTATCCACACGGCAAAAGATCCAATTTTAATTTTAGTCAAATTTGTTAAACGACGAAGAAGGATAAATTTCGCATTCATAATATTAGTCTAAATATAGATGAAAATCAGTTGTCTTACTTGGCTTAGTTTTCATATTATTGTCTCACTCATCTCAAATACTAATCCACCAAACTGATTTAATCAAATAACAAAGGTATACATCGGCGTCTCCCATGAAATGAATTGTCCATCATCTCCAAACGACAAATGCATTAGCAAGTGTAATAACATCACTAGACTTATTTTTCGTGGTGTTTATAACCCCACCTGTCGGTAACCACTGCAGTTTTTAAAGCCGTTCCCCACGGGAAGTATAAGGCTGTTAGTTCCAAACCGATACTATATTAAGGATAAAAATAATAATTAAAAGTTGTTGTTTTTCCATTCCAATTCATTTAATAATAAATAAAAATGTAGAAACTTACGTAATTCTTAATTATTTAACTTACATTTACTTCCACGGAGGGAACAGTATGAGTTTTATCATAATCGGTGCAGTTGAAAAACTTGTAACAAATGTTATTAGAAGCTGGTTTACGTCAATGTAAATTTTAAATTAAATTATCTTGGGTAAAATTATTTAGTCTGATCAATATCAGCAATGTTTAAACTAATACTAAGACACGCGGTCATTGGAGCAGCTAGAATTCTAAAGCTTCACGAGCAAGTTCGGCAAGTTTCAGAACTATTCAAACAAGCTATCCAGATTTAATTATGCACGTTCGAATACATTACAAACAATGTGATGCAAATGAACAGCCCTAAGCCAACAATGGTTCCGATGGCCCACCGAGATAGCGCCGACACTTCGCACTGAAGAAAGAGAGAACCTTCTGTCGACTTTAGTCTTTTCATTTCTTACTGGCTGTTTATGAACATAATCCTTTTTTGTTGTTTAGATAATTCTTTTGTAGTGAAAATGTGCGTTATCACAAAACATTACCCTTTGTAGGTATAGATCACAACCTTCAACTTGCCAAGATCCTTACATATTTAAAAATAAGTACAAAAAATTTAATTATAAGAGGGCTGGTTCTTTTCTCGCTCAACGGTTAAGTCTAGCCATTCAACGTGGAAATGCAGCCAGCGTTCTTGGTACCATGTCACGAGGAGTAGGGCTCTACGGTTACAATAGTTTTTAGTAAATAAGTATTGTAAATAACTAACATAAATTTGTATCTGTAAATAAAGTATTGTTAAAAATATATTTTAATATTTATATTTAAATATAAAAATAAAAATAAATATTCAAATATTTATAACAGTCATTTATTAATAGTCATAATAATAAATAATTTAAAAAATATACCATTAATTACCAACATTTAATAATATTTTACAATCAACTAAAATATAATATTAAAAATTAAATTGACATGGGCGGGATTCGTATACGTAATATAAATTGACATGATACGGCAGAGGTCGCGGGTTCGAATATCGTCTATATCAGTTGAATTTTTAAATATCTCATTAATTTAATAACAGAACATCCAGCATGAATTACATGCTTTAAAAACAATCAAAATTGCTTAATGTTATGTAATTTTTTTCATGGCTTTATGGATAAAAACAGTTTTTAAAATATATCAATGAATTGTTACCTCATTAATTGGTTAATTTTAGATGAATATTTGCTTACTTATTGTTTTATTTAAAACAGAACATGTATGCAAATATATTATCTGATGTTGCAGGTAAGCTTCCTGCGCTGGTTAATAATTGATGTGCCATAGTTCACGGGTCGAGGCTGAAGGTCCGCTGACATTGTCTGCGAGACTAATATTTTATAAGTGCTCCACCGTCAGAATACCTAAAATGTGTTATAAAATACAAACAAGTACATGAAGATAATTATTTGACTTCTAAATTACTGTCATTATTAATGTTCTACAATTGAATATTTATGAAAGAATCATGTTTTCGCAATATATTTGTAGTAGTTACATAGGTAAAATTCTAATATCCCATTGAATAAATCAAGCAGTATGACCGGATTTGTTCGATTTTTTATTTTCTCTTTTATTTTATAACAAAAAAGATCACAAAAATATTTTTTTTTCAGTGTTGTCAGTGCATCTAGGACTCAGAAATTTAGTAGTACTTATTTCTAATTACTAAGAATACAAAAGCGATAATAGCATGTTAAGAAGCTAGGGTTATCAAGACACTGGCTTAAAATTTTCGATCTAAGGCCATCGATAATAATTTTCAGTGCTGTATCCACCGCGAGTTTAAAGTTGAAAGTAAATCCACCGACAAATTCTTGGATGTTCTACTCTGCCACTGAGGGGAACTCTATCCACCCCTATATTGGGAATGGAGTGATGAAATATTTTTCAGTAGTTGCGGCTGAAGGGAAAGTATGTACAGCGTCTGGTAGTAAATTGGCAAACGATTACAATCTTTTGAAGATATGTGCATGATAATGTAAATCATGACCGTGTTTTTTGACTAGAAATAGCCTTGTAAGCAATGACTAAGGTGCGAGATATCTGGTACTGCGATTGACAATCCAATTGTCAAACGTGGTCATCGTGGCAAATTCAACCTTATGGGAGAGGCCTATTACCAGTAGTGGACACAGGCTGTTTGTATGCATGTAAAAATGATTTTTTTTTAAATGTATGCAATAAAATTTCCTTATAGGAGAGGCCAGTACAACTGCAAGCAAACCCTGTAATAAAAATATTACTTATAAGAATCATAATGAAGTGTATAATGATATAAATAATGCAGTACAAAGTCCTTCCTCAGCCTCCGCGTCCCTCGTCTTCCGTCCCTTTAAGTATGGAAACACTATTGTGATGTTGTAATACAATCTTTATGTACTACAAAGCCTCTGTTGGTGCTGCTTCAGACACTCTGGCTATTGTCCTGGCGGCGCATTTTAATTCCTTTAAAAGCAAGCAAAGGTCGTTGTCGTGCGGTTCATAGAATCCACCCCGGTTCTCTCATTGTGACAATCTGCGCCTGCTATTGTACGTACCGAAGGGGCTGACGTCTGTAATATTTTTAAAGATGTCTACAATCTTCACTTTATGCTGTATATTTAAAAAAAACAATTTTACTGATGACCCGATTGCCTAGTTGGTCGTGTCACTGCCTTCGCTAAAAGCTGCCTTCAAGGAACAAATATTTGTGTGATGAATGTGAATGTTTGTATACGAGTGATGGGTGCTTATATCATCATGTAAATATTTATCAATGTAAGTATATGGTACCGTTTACCTGGACACCAAAATAGATTTCGGTAAAAGTTATTAATTGTAAGGACCTCTGTCAACCCCACTGTTGGGAAAATGCATGAATAACTGAAATTATTGTATTTTGTTTTATTTTATAGAAAACAAAAATCACGAAGAATTAAGAATCAAGAAGAAATCAAGACAATGAAGTTCTTTCGGCCCGTTTTTAACCGAACGTTAATTGTGACAACGTGATAAGTAATGAGCCCATTCTCCATCTTAGCATCCCAGCTTATTATTATTGTATGCATCTTATTGAATTCTGTATTCCTTTGGATAAGGAATTCTACAAATCGATGCTTTCCACAGGCGACGGCTTAACCAACTTGTATCCGAGAGGGCAGAAGACATCTGGTACTGTTTTGGTACTATTTTAGTAACATAACCATAGACCACAGCCCTAGCTGACAGGCTGACTTTCTGTTTTCGTTTTGTAACTAAAATTAAAATGTGTATTAAAATTAAATGTGTGTGTCCGGTGTCATTTAATCTATATATTTTGTATGTTAAGATTCAGGCTAATGACGAGGGCTCCATGGCTTACCATCGAAGTTTAAGGATTTATTTGCCTAAAAGTGAGCGAATAAGCGTTTGAATCCTTTGCTTTGTATTTCAATTTATCTTTTTCTTTTATAACGTTTCTTTTCTACTGTCAAAATATTAATTCATTCGTGTAATGTAATGATTTCGTAAAAAAAAAATTAAAAAATTTCTGTTATCCATAATAGAATAGCCGTCTTAATTAAAAAAAATAATTCAAGTGACCCAATAACTAGAAATCGCGTAGCATAAACTTACGTATACAGATATAAAATTAAAACAAAAGAGGAAGCTACGAGCCGTAGCTCCGTAGCGAGGTTACGGCGTATCCCGGGCGCGGTCGGCGACCCCTGGCCGTGAACGGGGGTGCGCCGGGCGAGCCCCGCAGCCGCACTCACACACACAACGACGCAGCACACAGCAGCGCACCGCGCCCCTTCACATACAGTCCGATTTGATTTTCAAAGATTGGCTTTTATTTGTATAGTAAATCATACCAAATATTAAAATCATTTTGTAATAAATACTTTCACGTAATTTTTAATTATATTTATTAAATAATTAATAGAGAATAATTAACTTATATCTTCAGGCAATAATAACGTCTTAACAAACAATATTTTATGTTTAAATAAATATTTAATGTGGGTTCTACCAACAACTTTTAGCAAGGGTTTCAGAAATATTCTACACTAAAATGAATGTAAATGTAACGAATTATATGTCAGTTATTCTAAAAATTCGAAAATTATGATTATGAAGCATAAATAAAATTTCATACATTTTAATACTATTCCTCCGTTACAATAAAATTAATCGTCCGCTATATTTCTATTATTTTGTAAGGCTTACATAACATGAAGTTATCACTAGTTACTGTTAGATCAAGTATCACTTTGCGACACCAGATCTCTGTTCAAAAAATATACACACTGTATTAATGGTACTTAGCTCAGTTGTTAACACATGCGCATACAAACACGCACACAAATGCGCTTACCCAGTTTTCTTCTAAGCCTCTGCTGGTGTACGCATTGCCGCCACACCCCCGCAGCCGTGCCTACAAGGCGGCACCAACACATACACAAAACCCCAGATAGCTACTACCTATGTGCGCGTAACAGACTTGTACGTACAAACGCTTGCGTCAGTGTGAGTTTCGAATATATGTTAATGTCGAACTTCCGCGTTTTATTCGTGTCACACACACTAGCGCACCTCTTTGCAGTGTGCTGACTATCGGAAAATGGTTTCTCTGTGTGGGCACAGGGTGCATCGACTCCGCTTCCGGTTCTGCTGAGTACAACGGCCTCAGGCTTGATTTATACCCGTTCGTATGAAGGTTTGCGTGTTATCGTCACGTTTAGAATTTAATTGTGAACATAATCCTTACATTTTATTATATACAAACTTGTTTATACAAAATACCGATTTAACAAATCTTACCGTCTTAATTAATAATTAAAATATGTCGAAATTTAAATTTAAATTCTTAACTTAGCTAAACTAAACAAATATAAATAGTAAGAGCTTATATTGAATAAAATAAAATACATTTATTCAGATTTATGATTTATTTCAGATTCAGATTCATATTTCAGACACCATTTCCATAAAAAGCGTAAAATACTAAAAGATAATCTAATTCAAAATACATGATAATTAATTAATGTAATAAATAATATATGTACCATGCCACGAGGAGTAGGGCTCTACGATTATAATAGTTTTTAGTGAATAAGTATTGTAAATATTAACATAATTTTGATTATGTAGAAGTCACGACAGCCGAGTGGTTGGGTGGTCGGAATTTCGAGTCGAAAGACCCGAGTTCGATCCCCAGGTGGTAGGCTCGTACCAATGGGTTTTTCAAAAACTTATGTACGAATTATATCGTAGGCTTGGACATAAAGACGGCGACGGCTTCACCACCTGTCACGTTGTCCCGAAAATATCTTCGGTGGAAGGTGGGTCGAAGGGACTTAATTGTCTAGATCTTCCTCTAGACCTCTGTCTACCTGTGTATTGGGAATGGCGTGACGATATTTTTAATGTAAAAATATATCTATGTAAGTATTATTCTACCGTTCGCTTGGACACTTAAATGGCGATGGGCACACAACCTGTCACGGATATCCAATAAGCTTCAGTAAAAGGTCAAAATCGTCTAAAGGACTTAATCATCTAAAACTCTGCCTACCGCAGTTATGGCAATATGTGTGAAACTAAAAAAGTTTTCATAGATATATGAAAACTTTCAATCAAATCTTGAAACAGACTCGACGTAGTGGGGAACATTTTTGATCATTACGCCGCCTACGTTTTAAGACGTTGATACTTGAAAGCTCGAGTCGTATTGGATCACCCACAAAGCTTGTAACTGAATCGGCTAAAAGCGCAAAATCTACAAGAAGTTTCTTTCTTTGATATAACCATCAGATTACATCTCGAAACGTTTTTTTTTGGTTATTTGATTTGTTTACGTACGATTATCTGGTATTTGCTTATTCATTAGCACTAGCTATTTCAGGCATCATCTAGGACTTTAATAAATGAGTAGAAAAAGATTATTAAAGTAACTAAATAATGTACACATAATAACAACAAATACCACTGTTCAATACTATAAAAAATATCTTCAGACAATTCCCAATATAGAGGTAGATAGAGGTGTAGATAGGTCTAGACTATTAACTCCCTTCGACCCACCTTTCACCGAAGATATTTTCGGGACAACGTCACAGGTGGTGAGCCCGTCGCCGTCTTTATCTCCAAGCTAAACCCATTGGGACGAGCCTTCCACCTGGAGATCGAACTCGGGTCTCTCGACTCGAAATTCCGACCACCCAACCACTCGACTATCGTGAGTATGAAAATCAATATTATAATCATCCACTATGATATCAATATTAAAGTCAATATCATAGATGAGGAAGTTTAAATGTTTTTAGTCAACGGCTTAAAATATTTAAAAAACTTGCACACATTATCATCTGATACATATGATAGCATTCATCATCACGAAATTTCCCATATTGAGGAAGACAGAAGTTTAGACAAAAAAGTCCAAAGGAATACAATGCCTTCACGCATAACAGTGACGAGAATTGCAACATAACAATAGATTTCTATTTTATCTAAAATAACACTGTGCACTGAATAAAAAAATAAAGATTCTTGTAACTTAATGGCTCTTACACGCAAACTCTTTTTATAGATTCACAGTAGTAGAGATATAGTGAAATAAACCCACAATTCCCAATAATTCCATTAGAAGGGTTTGTTCGTTAAAAAAACGTCCTGTCTCGCCGCCCGGCGCTCCCTCCCTGTCAAAGTGCTATTAAATATTTAATTTGTCGCTTTTCACCGCGTCTGCGACACAAGCCTGCAAATTGATCCGTCGGTCTATCTATAAATCCGCACCTAATTGTGCAGAGAGTAGAGAATGCAGGTATTTATATGGGTATTGTGATGGTCAATTTGAGTTTGCTATTTTAGAGATAAAATAAATATCTTCACGCAATTCCCAATACCCCCTGTTTAGACGGAGGTCTAGTCTAGACAAATAAGTCTCTTTGACCCACCTTCCGCCGTCACGGGACAACGTGACAGGTGGTGAGCCCGTCGCCGTCCTTATGTCCAAGCCAACGATATAATTCGTACATGTTTTCGATCGAACTTGGGTCTCTTGACTCGAAATTCCGACCTCCCGACCACTCGGCCATCGTGATTTTTTTTTAGAGATATAAGTAAAAATTCGTAGAGATTGTGTTGTACTCATGTTAGCTAACTTGCGTGGTTTTCACATGGTTCACTGTTTGGTCAGTGACCTCTTTCACCCCTTGATTGATATTGAAACATCTTTAGGGGCCAACTGTTTGAATTTTGTATTTTCTAATACTATGATTTTTGTGACAAACTTTTCCTTGTAAATGAATTTATGAAATGTATGAATGTAGGTGTGAAACAAAGTCATTCGCAACAGCTTATTTTTAGCTAGAACTAATTAACATGATCAGATCTCACCTAAAAATTGCGCAACGCCTCCAGTCAAAGAACACCCCTAGAAGTTTTACTTCAAAAATTTTTTAAAAGGGAGTCTAAGTACCCATGTCAGACCTAGAGGACCTAAATAGTTCCTACGAAAGCAAGGCCCGGGCGCGCCAGACGTTGTGTCAATATTTGAGTTGCGCGAACTGGGAACCAGACGAATTGCCAAAAGCGATATTATATGTATACTAGATATAAAACGTTATCAATTAGCAAAAGGAACGAGAGCATACTGTTACGCTATTACTTTTCTTCTTTAAAGCAATGCTGTGTAATACGCACTAGAAGCCTTTCTGATGATAAGTGACTATCGCTGCTTGTGGATACTTGCAACTAATTTCTAACGAAGAAAGTTACAGATTCTGCGGTATACGATTGGCTCGTTTGTCGTTAATAATACGCTATAATTATATTAATTAATGCGCTAGATCTCTATACCTTTCTTACACTGCTATTTTGGTGTCGGCATAATGAATATGGGTATTGACATAAGTTTAAGTGCGAATGAGAACTGTTAAATATATTCAAGGTATATTCACGTATAGATTAAATAATATTTGAATAAAATTAATAAATTTCTTCACACAATTCCTAATACAGGGGTAGACAGAGGACCACCCAACCACTCGGCTATCTTGACTATGAAAATCAATATTATAATCATCCACTATGATATCAATATTAAAGTCAATATCATAAATGAGGAAGTTTAAATGTTTTTAGTCAACGGCTTAAAATATTTAAAAAACTTGCACACAAAACATTATCATCTGATACATATGATAGCATTCATCATCAAGAAATTTCCCATATTGAGGAAGACAGAAGTTTAGACAAAAAAGTCTAAAGGAATACAATGCCTTCACGCATAACAGTGACGAGAATTGCAACATAACAATAGATTTCTATTTTATCTAAAATAACACTGTGCACTGAATAAAAAAAATAAAGATTCTTGTAACTTAATGGCTCTTACACGCAAACTCTTTTTATAGATTCACAGTAGTAGAGATATAGTGAAATAAACCCACAATTCCCAATAATTCCATTAGAAGGGTTTGTTCGTTAAAAAAACGTCCTGTCTCGCCGCCCGGCGCTCCCTCCCCGTCAAAGTGCTATTAAATATTTAATTTGTCGCTTTTCACCGCGTCTGCGACACAAGCCTGCAAATTGATCCGTCGGTCTATCTATAAATCCGCACCTAATTGTGCTGAGAGTAGAGAATGCAGGTATTTATATGGGTATTGTGATGGTCAATTTGAGTTTGCTATTTTAGAGATAAAATAAATATCTTCACGCAATTCCCAATACCCCCTGTTTAGACGGAGGTCTAGTCTAGACAAATAAGTCTCTTTGACCCACCTTCCGCCGTCACGGGACAACGTGACAGGTGGTGAGCCCGTCGCCGTCCTTATGTCCAAGCCAACGATATAATTCGTACATGTTTTCGATCGAACTTGGGTCTCTTGACTCGAAATTCCGACCTCCCGACCACTCGGCCATCGTGATTTTTTTTTAGAGATATAAGTAAAAATTCGTAGAGATTGTGTTGTACTCATGTTAGCTAACTTGCGTGGTTTTCACATGGTTCACTGTTTGGTCAGTGACCTCTTTGACCCCTTGATTGATATTGAAACATCTTTAGGGGCCAACTGTTTGAATTTTGTATTTTCTAATACTATGATTTTTGTGACAAACTTTTCCTTGTAAATGAATTTATGAAATGTATGAATGTAGGTGTGAAACAAAGTCATTCGCAACAGCTTATTTTTAGCTAGAACTAATTAACATGATCAGATCTCACCTAAAAATTGCGCAACGCCTCCAGTCAAAGAACACCCCTAGAAGTTTTACTTCAAAAATTTTTTTAAAAGGGAGTCTAAGTACCCATGTCAGACCTAGAGGACCTAAATAGTTCCTACGAAAGCAAGGCCCGGGCGCGCCAGACGTTGCGTCAATATTTGAGTTGCGCGAACTGAGAACCAGACGAATTGCCAACAGCGATATTATATGAATACTAGATATAAAACGTTATCAATTAGCAAAAGGAACGAGAGCATACTGTTACGCTATTACTTTTCTTCTTTAAAGCAATGCTGTGTAATACGCACTAGAAGCCTTTCTGATGATAAGTGACTATCGCTGCTTGTGGATACTTGCAACTAATTTCTAACGAAGAAAGTTACAGATTCTGCGGTATACGATTGGCTCGTTTGTCGTTAATAATACGCTATAATTATATTAATTAATGCGCTAGATCTCTATACCTTTCTTACACTGCTATTTTGGTGTCGGCATAATGAATATGGGTATTGACATAAGTTTAAGTGCGAATGAGAACTGTTGGTCCTCTGTCTACCCTGTATTAGGAATTGTGTGAAGAAATTTTATTAATTTTATTCAAATATTAAATAATATTTGAATAAAATTAATAAATTTCTTCACACAATTCCTAATACAGGGGTAGACAGAGGACCACCCAACCACTCGGCTATCTTGACTTGATATTAGAATACTTCAAATATTATTGTTTCTATACGTTATTTTATTTATACATGTCTAATATTTAAAATTAATTTAACATTAACAAAATACTATTTTGTTGATATAGCATCAGAAAGAATATCATTTGACAGGCAGCAACAACGTTTACCATGCTTTATTCTATTTGGTTACCATTACAACCAATGAAACAAATATGTATATAACAAACAATCCGTTTTTTAAGAAAATATTTAGCGAGAACTTTGGGAACAAAATATTTAGAAACACGCTTAGGTAACCGTTCCAAAAAAAGTAAATAAGCATATCAAAATTGCAAGTAAATCCATCATCTGCTTTTCCGATTTCGCGGTCACACAGGAATACTGTTTTTATATATCTTAAATACATTGTGTGTGTTTTTTATAATTAAATGTGAGATTAATAAAAAAAAAACATTTCTAATCTCCTATATATAATAATTATAGAATTAAAGAGAAAAAAGTCAAAATTTCATCTGACACGGGCGGGAGTTGAAATTTTGACTTTTTTCTCTTTAATTTAAGAACATAAAAAGTTCAGCATAAATTTGCTTTAAAATCAATAAAATTGTAGAAGTTTTATTAAAGACAGTGTCTTAATAACACTCAAATCCTTTACTGATTCAACACCAATCAACGTGCTCGATTGCAACGTCTCCAATATACGTATACGAAATTGGCATAGCTCCAAAATTGTTCACCCCCACACTTGTAACTCAATATCCTAGACCCAGAGTATATAGCATATACCTGATTCTAGATTTGAGGGTGATTATCAGTCGAGTAAGTGCGTATAACTTAATACTTGTAGCTCATTATCATGTCCGCCCCGTAAACTCCACTGCTCTCGTCATATGCCTCTCCCGTGCGAGAGGTTTTGCCATATTAGTCACGTTTTGCAAGCGGATTGTCGATCGCAGTACAAGACACCTCGCACTGGAGACACTGCTACTCCTCACCGGTCTGCTAAATGTTTCACTTTAGTTATCTCGCCATCTGTCTGTAGCCAATTACATTTAAAGGATTTTTCCCTGGTATTTAAGTTAAAAAAAATTTAACTACGGATGTAAATAAAATTAATACAGAGACCTGAACGCGGCGTTCGCTGTGTAAGCTTTTTTAAATGCGCCATTGAGCGTTCGCCAAGAGAAGATCGATATCGCTAGCGACGCCTGCTACCCTGGTACTTTGAGTCATCGCTGATGAGGAAAATGGCGGGCTATATTTTAACTTTTAAAACTTCGATAATTTTATTATCATCTTATTATTTTCACCAAATTTTATTATGAATAAAGAGTCACTACAGGCCGAGTGGTAGAGTGATTGAAATTCGACCCAAGAAGATCTCCAGGAAAGAGGCTCATACCAATGCGTTTTTTTTATTATGTACGATTTATGTCGTTGGCTTGGCTCACCACCAAAATTGCGCGTTAACATGATTTCTTAGTCTTTCATGAGACATTGTTAAATAAATAATTAAAAACGGCTAAACTCAACTAAACAATCGGTGTAGATTTTGTCTAATTTCGGACCTTTTGACCTCCCTTTATCAACTGAATCTATTGTTTAGACGTGAGTTTTAGTTTTTTAGTTAATTAATGTTTTTAGTAAATTATATTGTATAATTAACAGTATTTGACATTAAAAATTTAAAGATAGCGTTTAAAGGATGAAAATGAGAACAATATAATCAAAAACCTAAAAGCGCTTAGTATTTTTTTTATGTCTAGCTCTCTTTCTCTCTCTTTTAATATGTTTTTTTTTTCCAGAAACTCACTTACACACCATATTAAACCCTGGTTTTTACTTCTCACCCTAAAGAATACATACACTTCAAGTATATATGTATCCAATGTAACAAATAATGTAAAAGTGTACCTATACCTACTATAAAAGGGTAAAAAGGGGGTAAAAATCCCTGATAAAAATAGAATAAAGAATTTTCGGAACATTATTTCCTTGTCGTGACTTATAGTCGGTCATTGACCGCACCTGACTATTACTATAAATATCAAACATCGTATCATGACATATCCAAGCCTTGATTGATCAATAACCAACACAGTAATGAACGAACACACGCAAAGCGTTGTTTACGCGTCGCACGCACACGAAAACTACCTATGAGTGATGGTTTTTACATCCCTAAAGTACAAGGGATAAGTACTAGGCATGTGCGAGAATGAATAGAACTATTAAAAACTCTGTTTAGTGAATCCTTTTTAATGCTAGACCAGCTAATTTTAAGGAAACATATATTAACAGGTTTATTCGACTTGATCTCTGTAAAGACGCGATAGCTGATCGGTTGGCTGATCGTAATTTGAGTCCAGATGCCCGAATTCGATACCCAGGTGTGTTTTTTTCTAAAACTTATGTACAATATCATTGGCTTGGGCATAAAGACGGTGACGGGCTTACCGTCGGATGCCGTACACAAAATAAACTGCGGTTAAATATGGGTCGAAAGGACTAAATTGTCTAGACCAGGCAGGGCTAAATTTGAAAATAAATTTCAATAGAGATTTAGAATATGAACTAAAAGAAGTACGCTGGTTCTTAAGTTTAACCATTCAACGAGGGCATACCCCGAGGAGTATTAATATAACTTTTTACTGTTGACGTTGTATTATGCTATTTTTCTTAGTTTTAAAGCATATAAGTTAAGCTGAAATTTACGTTATTAAGTTAAAAAGAAAAAAAGTAGATGGCGCCGATGCCAAAAGCACGCATAAATAAAGAAAGATAATACAGATGTAAAATTTCAACTGATGCGTGTAAGACATCGTGTCTTACAAGCATCAGTTGAAATTTTACGTGTAAGACACGATGGCTCAGAGGTAAGAGCGTTGCCACGGTTATGGAGAGGTCGCGGGTTCGAATCTTGCCCGTGACGGTTGAAATTTTAAAAACATTTTTTCTCTTTAATTTAATAGCTGTAAGTATTGTTAATATAATGAAATGAAATTTTGTTCCTATAAATAAGGCAATCTGATTGTCTTGTCGGTAGTGAGCTTATCTACGCTATTATAGCTAAACAGTTTTATGGAGAAATGAATGTAAGATACTCATCAAGAGTAGAAACACAAATATCTAGGGCTTTTTTATTTGCGGTTATATGTTCCTCTGCAAGTTGCAGTTCCACTTGCCATAAGATACACTGTTATATAATTTTTCCCATTTCTTTAAATGTATATTGCTCGAAAAAGTCACGATAGCCGAATGGTTGGGTGGTCGGAATTTCGCGTCTAGAGACCCGAGTTCGATCCCCAGGTGGCAGGCTCGTACCAAGGGGTTTTTCAAAAACTTATGTACGAATTATATCGTTGGCTTAGACATAAAGACGGCGACGGGCTCACCACCGGTTACGTTGTCCTGAAAATATCTTCGGTGGTAGGTGGGTCGAAGGGACTTAATTGTCTAGACTAGACCTCTATCTATCCCTGTATTGAGAATTGCGTGAAGATATTTAATTTTATGTATTTTGCTGGCGTACCTTAGATAGGATAGTTTTTTTTAAGTATCTTTTTTTAATTCCTAGGACTGCGTGTGTGGGGCCCGCTAGTAAATTAAAAATAATTTGAAGTCTCAAATTCTTTGCTATTTATTCTCTCTTTTGCTATTAGAGCAAAGCTTAAAAAATATAAAAAAGAAGCTGTCAAAACCTAATCTCAATAATAAAGAAGGTGTTTAGAGTTCTACATTTTTTTCTATTTCATTGAAATAGTTTCATCTTTTAACGACATTCCCAATACAGAGGTAGACTGAGGTCTAGACAATGAAGTCCTTTCAACCATACTGCCACGGAAAATATTTTAATGTATGATTTCACTAGAACATTTCTGATAATGTGATGTATTTTCTGGGTTACCACTGCAACCTTTAACACAGATTTTACTATCACAGGCTGCAGGGATCAACTTGTTATCAACTTGTGTTTAATGGCCATACTGTGTGTTAAAAATAAAGTATTTTTTTTCATATTCCATTTTTTTTATTTTCTATTGATACAGCATGGCAGTTAGAAAGCCTGTCGCCATCTTAGTGTCTAAATCAGATGATAAAAATCGTAAATAACTTTTAAAATTCCGGGGATCGAACATGAGACCGATTTTAAACAATCTGTAGGTATTTAAAATGTAGCATTTTAAGATTGCCAAATAAGTTTATTAACACGTGTCCGGTAGGTAAGAAAGGGCAGCAACCGCAACGGCCCCGACCTAAATCTAACCCCTGGCGACCTCGCACTACCCGGACACCATGAGACGTGTGTAATACAATTAAACACCTTGCCAGTCACGTGACCCTTTGTAGAACTAATTGATGTAACGTATGCGATATATGTACGTAACCATACACCCTTGATAAGATGGACAGTGTTGTAGTGACTGGCAGGTAAACATTGTTGTTAGTAAAGATTTACTCAGTCTTTTTTTTCCTTTGGAATTCGTAAGGTACGAGGCAGGCTAAGCCTTGTAAACAGCAATGACTACAGACGGATTAACATATCTATACATATCAGGCTAAAATGAATGAGTCCGACCGGTAACGGACAGGTATTGCGATGGAGAAACCGCTTGCCAAGCGTAGTGATTACTGCAAATCCCCTTTGGGATAGAGGCATATGTCCAGCAGTTAAGTTACTAAGGAAATAAACACATACACATATAGATAAATACATACATACTCGTAGATAGATAGGTAGTCCCTATCTATTACATAACATACATTGTTCTGATCCCAAATTAAGCAGCTAAAGCATTGTAGTATGAAATCAGAAGCAACAAAGGTACCACAAACACCAGACCCGCGAATAGTTGAAAAAGTGTTTCCTACATTGACGCGTTGGTTCGATACCTCATGTGTTTCCTACATGAGGTATCGAACCAAGGACCTCAGAGCTGGGGACATCATGAAAACCGATGTGTACGCCACTCGTCCACGGAGGTCGTCCGAAGTCAAATGTAAAAAAAAAATATCTTCACGCAATTTCCAATACAGGGGTAGACAGAGGTCAAGTCTAGACAATTAAGTCCCTTTGACCCACCTTCAACCGAAGATATTTTCGGGACAACGTGACAGGTGGTGAGCCCGTCGCCGCCTTTATGTCCAAGCCAACGATGAAATTCGTACATAAGTTTTTGAAAAACTCATTGGTACTGCCACCTGGGGATCGAACTCGGGTCTCTTTGACTCGAAATTCCGACCACCCAACAACTCGGCTATCGTGACGTGACAAATGTAAATCAATATAACTAGTCTGATGAATAATGTTACATGAAAACTTTTCTTTTTTTTTACTTATTTTGAATTTGGAATAGGTATATTATTTTAAAACCTTCATTTGAGCCATTTCACATATTTTTAAAATAAAATAAATAAATAAATATTTTTACTGCTGCTGTTGTTTAGAGCAGGCCATTTCCTCTAAAACTGACAAGCCGAAAGGACTTAATTATCTATACCTCTGTCTACCCCTGTATTGGAAATGGTGTGATGGTATATAATATATATAAATTTTAATAATATTACACTATCACGTCACGTCGTTAACAAAAAAAAATGCATTTTCATTTGTAACTGAACCTATGGCCAGACTATTTAGTAATATTTATTGTATTGGATCATAAAGAAAAAAAAGTAATCATCATTCTGTGGATCTTATTCCTGTTAAAAATGTATTATATATTAAAGTTTCAACACGCAATAAAATTGAAACTTGCAAGAACTTGACGTTTAATCTTAACAATGTTATGTGAACAAAAGTATTCGTTTTGATTTTATCAAATCAAATCATATACACAAATAAGTTGGGACGTATTTAGCGCGGCGGATTTTGATAGATGCTTTTAGTTTAGTAAGTGATTTAGATCCTGCTAGTTCAACGGACAGAGGGATTGTTTGATTTCAAAGTATGCTTCGAGGCCGGCACAAATGCACTGCAAACTCGGTGGTGGAGAAACACAACGCAAGAAGACCTGAATGATGATATGTTTTTTTATATCTTTGTGCTATTTTCCATACCGTCGATATCTGTTGATAAATAATGTATTTTACTTAATTATTTCACTGAAAATCACAAGCACCCATATAAATTTGTAAAACATTAGGTAAATACAAATTTATTGCGGTAGTATTTTCCTGTACGTAATCATTACGCTCGGAAATAAAAAAAGAACTATGTGACATAATATTACAATTCCTAAGCATCAAACCAGAAACAAATGTATTATGCAAGCGTCGCTCCCCGTATGATTTAATCAAAGGCTCTACGGGGCTATGGGCCCCTGGTATTGAGGGTGCTTTCCATGGGGGCGAGTGACCTACTTTCAGAGAGGGTGCTCCTTCAGGGCCTGCACCATCGATCCATAGGACCCCAAGCACGCTATGTGCCTCGTAAACAATGTCCACGATTTATTTGGAGCATATTTTGACAGAATTTATTTAATAATATTGGCTTTATATCACAAAAAACCTAGAATTCTAATTTCACAAACCTTTCTTATAATTATACTAGATTCCGCGTATTGTATCGAGATCCTTTTATTTCCCGGAGTAATTATTATTCTTATATAGATCCCATTCCGGATTCTCAATAGTAGAAATAAAAATAAAGTAATATTAAGCAAGCATATTATGTCCGATCTCTCCCACAGAAATCGGGTATTTTTCCTTGATTAAATTATCATATTAAATTAAATTAACATATGTAATACTTTTTATTAAGCAAATATAACTAAACAAAAAAAGATAAAATAAATATTTATTGTTCCAGGATGGTAACGCTCGTTTTTAATGTAGGAAAATATTCAGCTTCTGTAATTCTCATTCCTCAATCTATTAAGAACTACTAAATTATAAATTTTGTCATTTGTCTAGTCGTATAAAGCCTGTCGTGGTCTTAATACATCATATAGGTCATAAATCTTCTTACTTATATGTATATTGGAAACGAATTGAATCGTTTATAAACGGAAAAAATTACATCTGAATTTTTAAACACATTATAGCGCCATCTATATGTCACTAACCGAAGCCTGTTCATCTAGGAATAGTAATAGTTCATAACTTTAAACTTTGTATACACATAAAAATTTATGTGAAGATACGTGCCAAAGATTTTGTCGAATTTTAGTGTATTTGTTTTATGTACAGATCACATTGCTAGCTTAAACATTGAGACCGAGACCAGCTCAGTACTCGTTTAGATTATTATTTATGTAAACATCCATGTCTCAAGACATGTTTGGGCCTAACAAATACTTAGGCCTAAATAAAGGCCTAAGTTTGCTATTATCTTTAACAGTGGTAGAGCCACGCATCAGCTTTTGTTGTTGCATGAATGGGCCGGCTCGACCGGGGAAGTTTCGTCTGGTGATTGCAGGTAACCGGAGGCCCACACTTAGAGTGAGTTGCGGGTGTTCATGGGCGGGGGTAATCACTTACCGTCACGTGAGCCACCTGCTCGTTTGCCTCCCTATTCTATAAAAAAATTATTGTATTATTTAGAAATACACATTTATAATATTAGTAAGGATCATATTTTAAACCATTTTTTCTGCACTTTATGCCTAATCTTACGAAACTCCTAATTCAGAAAGACGCACATAATTTCTTGTGTACTATTTGTTTATTTTAAAAGTCGTTTGTTATTTTATGACTTGGAATAATAATGGCTAATTATCAAATCATACAAATTATCCCAAAAAAAAGGTTGAGCCGCGTGGGTGACTAACAGATGGTTGGTTCGAACAACAGTAGTTTCCAAGCTTTCAATCTTGCGGCAGATGTGAAGACGTCGTTATCACAGGTATGAACCTAGACGTCGGCTTAAGGATTGGACCGAGAATCCGACAACGCTCAAGTAACCATTGTTAGAGCGAGATAAAGTGGGACGTATATCGTGATGATTGTACTAATTGCTTAGTACTAATTGGTTACCCCATTTTTCAATGACTTTAAAAAACGAGAAGGTTCTCAATTCAGTTATTGTTTTGATGTTTGTTACCTCATTTTGAACGACTCCTTCGTAAAATTTGTAGTTTAGTTCATTATATTGTTTGTAATTAATTTTATCAGCTTAATTTTATTTAACATTAATATGACATTTAGGTTTAATTATATTTTTTTATACAAACTAAGAACTAAATAAAATTAAAATTCACTGGTGAACACTTCTACACAATTCACTTTATTTAATAATTTTTTGGGCCTTTCGACAACATCAGGGTAGACCCTGATGATGCCGTAAGACGAAACCGGTCGGTTAGTTGATAAATCATTAAATAAAGTGAATTGTGTACAAGTGTTCTACAATAAATTTTAATTCAATGCAATTTCATGAAAGTGAAAACAATCGGATGTATAAATTAACTAAATAAAAGGCTGGATTAATTCTTGCAACAAATGGTTACATCAACAACAGCTATAAAAATTGTGTGCCAGCTTTGACGCATGACTGAAGTTTCCTCCCTACGAAGTATTATAAAAAATATATAGATTAATAAATGTAAGTAAATACATTAACTGAACAGTTACATTAACTGAAAGAAAGATAAATGAATTATAAGAAATAAATGAATAATGATCAATAAATGAATTATTTAATAATATTTATCAAAATACAATACATAGTTATAAAAACCTAAACAAGTATTGCCATGCAGCCGAGAGTACTCTGTGCCGGGGCGCAATAGCATAACGCATAATGTAATGAAAAAAGTTTGATTTTATTCCCCATAATATTTTATACCCGGAATAATATATGAAAATCGATTCTTTTCATAAGAAAGTCAAACGAGGAAACTCAATGTTAACCCCTAAAGGCGAGTTCCCCGAGAATGCAAAAATACAATAATAACGATAAATATATCATTAGAACACATTAATGGCCAGTATATAATTATGAATCAGTATTTGAAAAGAAAGAAAAAAAAAATATCGTAATACAATGTAGTAATAAACTATGAGATTATTTACAGTTATTGAATTTAATTATAATATTTATAGTTATTTGTTTAACGAAAATTAAAAGCAAGCAGGACAGTTCTACAAAGTGAAGAAGTCTAGAGGCATTATTCGAGGCGCATAACAAAAGTCCGATGCAAACGTCAGCTGCGCCGGCATCTTGCACCATAAAAAATAGGCCAATAACATCGATGGCGAAAAAAAGATCAAAGAAAAGTTAAAGATGGCGGCAGGTGCGCCGTCAGCTGCGCACGCACCTTTGTATTAATTGAGCGCCCGCGCACGATTCTTTATTTTGTTACCTCAGTTGAAGACGTTGACTCTTTGTAACTTTTTAAATGACCATGCATTCTGTTAATTCCAGAGAAAATAGTTTTTCTATATGTTCATTTGTAAATATTATAATTAGCCAGAGTTTCTAATTTGACAACGCAGAATTCAAAGCTCAAAGTTGTATTATACAGTAAAGGACCAGAAAACTTACCTTTTAAAAAAAATTATAATCATAATCTTAACTGTCTGCAAAATTCACTGCAAAATATAGGCCTCTCCTAGACATAGCTCCCATTCAAGATAAAGGATTGCCATATCACCCAGTGCAAGACATAGATTTGCCATAACCGCTACGCTTGGCAAGCCGATAGGCGATCGCACTACTAGACACTTCGCGCCTAAGAAAATACTATCCGTCAGCGTTCCGCTGAATTTAGGTCTAGCATTTCATAAATAGTCAATTGCATATTCAAAGCACTTCCCTTAGTCGCCTCTTACGTCACCCACGGGAAGAAAAGAGGTGATCACACGCGCATCTTACCCCGTAATCAACAGCAATTAAAAAGATTTATAGATATTAATTAAGAAGTGCCATCTTTTGACGCCAGACAGAAAACTTGGCCATGCAGATACAATACACATTAATCAGGTCGAGCTCAACAATGCAATGCGCAGGTGCGAGCGCCACGCACTGACCCACCCGACGCGCCAGCTATCGCGGCTTACGTAGCACGTGTTCGCGCATCTGCCGATATAATTACCTTTACCTGCTCAACCTCGGCGCGCCGCTGACCGCCTGGTATCATAGATATAATGGTTAAATTATCCCATAACGTTGTAACAAATTCGGAGTATATAAATTAATTTATATTGCTTCTTGTTATTGCTAAAATGCATTATGATTTTTATTAAATCAGCACAATGGTATTGCCAGTGAGGTCAGATTCTTACATACCCCTTTCGCTTCTTTAAAAATCATCATTTGCTTAGCACTGCCTCTTCTATGTATGTACCTCTTGACCAGTCCCTCTCTTTAAGCAATTTGCTTTCTTCAATATATTTTATTCACCATTCGATCTTCATTCATTCATTCAATGTTCCCGAATCGAAGCACGTCTTAATCCATTTTAGTGATATGATGAATTTGAAACGATGGACCGAAAATGAAAAAAAGAAATTTGCAATACGGCAGTTGCAAAACTCTTTATTGCGTTTTCGCCCGCACAGTTTACGAAAAGATTCCTACTGCATAGATAGAAGAAGCATAAAACCAACTGGCTTTTATGCTTCTTCTGTCAGTCCCAGGTTTCACTGCCATATAGCAAAGTCGGTACCAGCATTGCGTATTGTATGGCAAGGCGTGCACTTTTCGCTACACGCTGGCGTTTGACTAACGCAGACGTCACCCTTTACTTTGTTTCCTGAAGCTAGTCATCTGTCCACGTCTAGATCACATTTTTCATTCTGGCCAACAGCAACACATTCCTGAATTTCCAATGTGAAATATTCGTTATTATGAATTACCAATATACATCGTTCTCTATTTGTCCTTTTCAAATACCAGAAAAATAGTTTTATTTCTTTTTATTTTGATACAAACTGACAATAAAAAATGTACTTTAACAAGGTTTCCTAATACATGGGCAGGGAGTTCCATAACATTACAAATTTTTGTATTCAAACAGAGCCTTTTGTTTTCACGTTCCTCTTTCATTCACGTCACTAATTCCTGCCATTCAAGCTCTGATGGTGTAATAAGCACTGCGTCATCAGCATACAGCAGTTTACTTTCACGTCACCAATTTCTCACCTAGACTAACAACTTTCAGCTTATTTAAACATCTATTGGGACACAATATGAACATAAAGACAGACATGACACCACCCTTTTTTACGCCTGCGTATTGGCTTGGCAGTCGTAATAAAGCAGCTACACTGCCCTAAGTAATGAACCATTCGACTTCTTTAACAGTGGTAGAGCCACGCATCAACTTTTGTTGTTGCAGGAATGGGCCGGCTCGGCCGGGGAAGTACCACGACCTCACAGAATACCGGCGTGAAGTAGAAGTTTACCAAACTTCTGCGTTTCGTCTAGTGAGCGGAGGCCCACACACCCCCCTCCCCCAAAACATGGTAGCGGAAGAAAAAAATCTACCCCAGGGGCACTGAAAAAATCTACCCCAGGGGCATTCTCCCCTCTGGGCACCCGCGCTCGGGCAACCAATCGCTGCCCGAGTGTGGATGCTCAGGCTGCCCCTCGTATTCTGGGGGGCAAAGTTCCGCTCTGTTCCCATATTGTTCGAGGCAAACATAGCAAAAAACCTTCGGCACCCCTTACCACGCCTGCCGTGGATTTCTGCAATATCAGGGGACTCCATTTCAATCTTGATGCCGTCCACTACCATCTGGAGACGGCAAAGCCGGCCTTGCTCTTTCTTACCAAGACGCAGATATCCTCTCTGGCGGATACCTCTTATCTTTCCTTCCCGGGGTACAAGCTAGAACATTCTTTAGTGAATCGGGCCGGAGTTTGTGTACGTCAGAGAGGATATATGTTCTCAACGCCTCGGTAGTCTTGAAGGTCTACCTGTCCACCCTTTGGCTACGCATAGACAGCGACGACCACCCTCGCGTCTATGGGTGCCTCTATAGGTCCCACAGCGGTAATGCCGAAACTGACCGACTCATCGATCATGCGGGGAGATCTGTTTTTGACTTTGCCCTAGCATATGATCTGGCACAACTGGTTACTTCACCAATGCGGGTTCCGGATGTGGAGGATCATACACCTTCCCTGCTGGATCTACTGCTGACCTCTAATCCGGACGGCTGTGTGGTCTCCGGTGATGCCCCTTTTGGTTCATCGGACCACTGCCTGATTCGGAGTAAAGTGCCCATAATGTGCCCATTGCGGTCGCGATATGCTGGCCATCGCCGTGTGTGGCACTACAGGTCGGCGGATTGGGAAGGGATGCGGTCTTTCTTTGCATCCTTCCCATGGGGGCAAGTTTGCTTCTCGCTAGATAGTCCCGACGCCGTTGCAAATTCCGTCGCCGATGTAATGCTCCAAGGAATGGAACTCTTCGTTCCTTCCTCTGTGGTGCCCATCGGTGGTAGATCAAAGCCTTGGTTTGGTGGCACCTGCAGAATGGCATCTCGCCAAAAGCAGCAGTGCTACCGGGCCTGGGTTAAAGCATCGGCGTCTCGGGATTCAAAAACTAGCGTTTTTAAGAAGGAGTCTAACTCTGCCGCCAGGTCCTTCAAAAGAGTAATTACTGCGGCAAAGTCCGAGCACATTGGCAGAATTGGCTAGTCCGTCTTCCTTCGGGCACTCGTGCGTTCTGGTCCCTCGCCAAGGCTGTCCAAAGGAATTTCAGTCAGCCATCACTACCATCTCTGCACAGGGACGACAACTCGCTGGACCATGACGCAAAAGAGAAAGCCAATCTTCTAGGTTCTCTTTTTGCTTCCAACTCGACTCTCGATGACAGGGGGAACTCACCGCCGACCATCCCGTGCAGTGAGTGCTCTATGCCGGAATCCGCATATCAGCACTCCTCTCCCTAGACATCCAGAAGTCGAGTGGGCCCGATGGTGTCCCCCCTATTGTACTGAGGATGTGTGCTCCAGACTTGGCACCGGTTCTAACGCGTCTTTTTCGGTACTGCTACTCTGAAGGCGTCGTCCCGATGACATGGAAGACAGCTTTGGTGCACCCGATCCCTAAGAAAGGCGACCGCTCAGATCCAGGTAACTACAGACCGATCGCCATCACTTCCTTGTTCTCCAGTTGATCAGTGACCGCCAGTACGGCTTTCATCGGGGTCGCTCGGCTGGTGATCTTCTTGTGTACCAAACTCATCGATGGGCGGAGGCAGTAGAGAGTAAGGGTGAGGCCCTGGCAGTTAGTTTGGACATAGCGAAAGCCTTTGATCGGGTATGGCACAAAGCGCTTCTCTCAAAGCTTCCGTCATATGGGCTTCCCAAGAAATTTTGCAAATCTGTGAGAAAGCTAGTGACCCACTAGCTTTCTCACAGACCGAGGCATCAAGGTCGTAGTTGACGGTGCATGCTCGGACTCCAAGTCTGTGAACGCTGGTGTCCCCCAAGGCTGTGTGCTATCGCCAACCCTGTTTCTTCTGCATATCAATGATTTGTTACAAATTAGTAACATTCATTGCTATGCGGATGACAGCACTGGTGATGCTCTTTATATGCATAAGATGCCGGCCGTGTCAATATTTCTCGGGAACACGTCGACGAGTACCGGAACAAACTTGTGTCTGAAGTCGAGATTTTGTTGGACAAAATCTCGGACTGGGGCCAACTAAATTTAGTCCAGTTCAACCCTAAAAAGACACAAGTTTGCGCGTTTACCGCAAAAAAGAAACCCTTCGTCGTATCACCTCGTTTTGAGAGCACTCCCCTAGTTGCCTCAGCCAGCATCGGAATCCTTGGCGTCGACATATCAAGCAACGTTCAGTTTCGCGGTCATTTGGAAGGGAAGGCCAAATTGGCCTCTAAAAATCTGGGCGTGCTCAGTAGTGCACGACAGTACTTCATACCGGCCCACCGCTCGCAACTTTATAACCCGCAGGTTAGGCCGCACATGGAGTACTGTTGTCATCTCTGGCCGGTGGCACCCCAGCGTCAGCTCCTTCCATTTGACCGTATCCAAAGAAGAGCGGCTCGAATCGTCGACAACCATACTCTTTCCAACGACTAGATCCCCTGGCTTTGCGAAGAGATGTTGCATCTCATTGCATTTTCTATAAAATCTACTACGGGGAGTGCTCCGAGGAATTGTTCGTATTAATCCCAGCCGCTGAGTTTCACCATCGTACCTTACGGCTTAACCAAAAATTTCATCAACTCCACCTTGATGCATTCCACCACAGTGCGTTTTTCGCTGAATTTTCTGCCACGCAGTCTTGCACTTTGTGGAATGAGCTGCCGTCTGCGGTTTTTCCGGACCGATACGACTTAGGGACCTTCAAGAAAAGAGCCTATACCTTTCTCAAAGGCCGGCAACGCATCCGCTATTCCTCCGGTATTGCAGATGTTCATGGGCGGCGGTAATCACTTACCATCACGTGTGCCACCAGCTCGTTTGCCTCCCTCTTCTATAACACAGAAAAAAGAATAACCTAACCCCGGAAAGAGTACTGAGTTTCATAACTTATCAAATGCCTTCTCAAGATCTACAAAACCACAGAAAATCTTGTAATTAGCAGCCAGAAGTTTTCTATAATAGTCCGGAGAGAAAACAAACTGAAACCCATATTAGCACATTATAGAGTCACGATAGGCGAGTGGTTGAGTGGTCAGAATTTCGAGTCAAGAAACCCGAGTTCGATCCCCAGGGGATAGGCTCGTACAGGTTTTTCAAAAACTTATGTACGAATTATATCGTTGGCTTGGACATAAAGACGGCGACACGCTTACCACCAGTCACGTAGTCCCGAAAATATCTTCAGTGGAAGGTGGGTCAAAGGGACTTAAGGGTCTAGACTAGACCTGTCTACTGTATTGGAAATCCGTTCAATGGTATATTCTGTAATTCTCTGAAATACAAAAACTGAAACAAAAAAATTTCCAAATCTAGTTTTGGAATGAAATACGTCCCAGTAACCTATCCCACTTTTTTCTCAGATACATTTAATGTAGTATAAATGGTTGAAGTCACGATAGCCGAGTGGTTGAGTGGTGGGAATTTCTAGTCAAGAGACCCGAGTTCGATCCTCAAGTGGCCGTACCAATGGGTTTTTCTAAAAACTTATGTACGAATTAATATCGTTGGCTTGGACATAAAAGGCGGCGACGGGCTCACCACCTGTCACGTTGTCCCGAAAATATCTTCGGTGGAAGGTGGGACAAAGGGACTTACTTGTCTAGACTAGACCTCTGTCTACCCCTTTATTGGGAATTGTGTGAAGATATTTATGTTAATATTTATTTATTATTTATTTATAAATAGATAGATAAACGCCTATAGCGTTAAACGCCAATAGCGTGAGTCCTAAAGGAACGGACTATAAGATTATATTATTGGCATTGCCAGTAGTAAAAAACAATAGGAACCATGCATCCCATTTGTATGTTGCATGGGTCAAACAACTCGATCGCAGTCACTCACATCGCAAGGTGAAAACCACATTTTTACCGGTCAACCATCTGCTTCTGTTTTTCTATAATGGTGATTAAGTGCAATCATTTAAAAATTCATTCGTTATTGTCGTTTTAATTCACATTGTTTTTAAGAAATGTATTATTACTCCTAAAAATATTAAAGAAAACTAATATACACTACTATTGATATTAATACTACAACTATTAACATAATAAATGTAAAAGTTAGAATGTTAATCCAGACCTTTTTAGCCGCTCTGGAGTGATTGAGTAACAAACATTCATGCTGAGTAACAAACAAACATTCATTCAACGTTAAATAAAAAATAAATTTATATCTTCACGCAACTCCCAATATAGGGGTAGACAGAGGTCTAGTCTAGACAATTAAGTCCGTTTGACCCACCTTCCACCGAAGACATTATTAAGACAACGTGACAGGTGGTGAGCCCGTCGCCGTCTTCATGTCCAAGCTAACGATATAATTGGTACATAAGTTTTAGATCGAACTCGGGTCTCTTGACTTAAATCCTACATAAGCTTTTGAAAAACCCATTGGTACAAGCCTGCCACCTGGATCGAACTCGGGTCTCTCGATTTGAAATTCCGACCACCACCCAACCACTCAGCTATCGTGACAGATAAGTCATTCTAACGCAGGTATTAATGAAACAACAATATAATAATGCCGATTTATTTTGAAAACTTTACATTTTATTAACATTTACACTAATAATTTTTATTTTGGTACTGATTTTTACAAACCATCACACATGTGCCTCACACATGGAATATAGAACGTAGTGTTTATATTATCTTTGACGGAATATGCATTGCATTTTTCAGTATATACATTAAAAAAAAACGTAATCTCAACAAATTAAGTCCCATCAAAGAATATACATGATTTTTTTTTCTGTTACACATAGTGTAAAGTATGTACTTATAAATTTAGAATAATTATCAAAATGTAAATTTAAAAATTAAAATGTAATATTTAGTTAAAAATAATACAAAGATTAAACATAGCACTGAACACAGACCAGTGAATATATATTCATCATTAAATTAAATGTTGTTAATTAAAGAAAGAAGTAAAGTAAAAGAGGTTTATTAAAAATTTTTAAACCATTTGATGGGTTGATTACCTAGTAAACTAGACGAAATGGAATCAGCACTAATTGTCCAAAGGCGATTTCTGGTAATGTTTTACCTTCAATTAAACCATTCATCTTTTAAGCCGCGGACATTAGCGCACAGGCCATTTTGAATTTGTTAGTCTTCTAGCTACGCTGCAAGCCTATTTTTATCGACACATGCCCTTCAACCTAACAAACCCGCTAAATTTAATGCTTTTACTTTCTTCTATCGACAAAATAAAATAAAATGCTTTATCTGCCTGTAAGTTACCTCACTAGAAGACGCGCGGTATTTCTAGACCGAAGGTATTGCCCTAAACAATCCAGACACTAATGGATAACAAATTATCTATGGCAACTTGACTCTAACGTCTTGACGATTTCTAGAAAGCATATGTTCAATGATAAACTATATATGGAAAACAGGCATTGAGTAGATACAAACTTTAACAAAAGCTTTGGAAAATTTTTGTACCCGAACGTCCTGAACTCGGGAATTAATGAAATCTCAGATAATTAACGTAACAATTACTAAATTCAAAAACCCATATATTATTTTGATATCTTTAAAAAAGATAGTCAATTAAATATGAAGCTTCAAAGAGATCGCTACTATAATTCTTTATAAATATACAGTTAAAGGAATAATTACCTCTAACTATATTTCAAAATAGGCTAAAATATGAAAGTGGTAACTGAAGAACCTGCGTTTTATTATATGTGGACAGCCAGTTACACTGTCTTTTCGTCGTTTCTGTCTTTACGTCAAGCAGACTAAGTTGCCGACATTCTCAAATTATGTTCTTAAATAAATGAGATATTAAAAAATCAACAGACGCGTGTGCGTTGCTCTTAGGTTCTAACCACCGTGTCTATGGCGCTAAGCCGGAGGCGGTACTGGTTGCTTTTTTAATATCTCATTTATTTTATAGCATAAAATCCAACATCTAAAAATCAATAAAAATGCCTCAAAAATTACCAAAAACCTATTTGTCGTTACTGAAATGAAACATGACTTAAACGCCACAAGCATTAAACACTATTTTATTTACACTACACCAACTATTCTATCTAAATATTTTTCTCTATAATATTATAAATTATTTATTAATTATATCAATTCTTGTTACTTATATGGTGATATACAAAAATATAATTCAAATTTGGCGTAACCCTAGGACCTTTTAATTCAGTCTTAGTATTTAGTACTATAGACTAGATGTAGAATTTGAAATGCATATTTATGAGCATGCGCTAATCTTACCACACCATCACCTGCTAAGTGATTAAATACAATATATACATAAATTGGCGCTAATAATTGCAAGAAAATAAAAATAAATATATGCATAGGGCTTCATGCCTTTTAATAATAACTGAAATCTTTACTTTTAATATGGACAAAGATTTCTATCTAAAAATATTTAGCAACACAATCAAAAGAGACAATTGACTACCAACTGTACTGCGGATTGGTTTATCAGGAACTATTGAGTATTATCGACCACTTCTTTACACACGATATAAAAGAAATAATTTAACAACTGAAGAGAATAACTCGAAGACAGAACTTGCAACTGAAATATAAACACAGATCTAATTAATAATCAAGGGCGTAGTGAGAAAAATATTGAACAGCATAACCCTCCGATGTTTCAAATACTATTAAATAAATAAATAAAATAAATATCTTCACGCATTTCCCAATACGGGGGTAGACAGAGGTCTAGTCTAGACAATTAAGTCCCTTAGACCTTCCACCGAAGATATTTTCGGGACAACGTGGTGAGCCCGACGCCGAATATCTAAAATCCTATTAATACGTCTCAAATACTATTAAATGTTCTTATTATAGGGAAGTTTAATAATAGTTATTATAATTACTGTTAAAGTTAAATAATTGTCCTCTCTGGCCATAAGGTAATAAGGAACCTCGGAGATGTGAAACATTTTTGCAGTCCTTTAAATAAAAATGTAGTTTCAAAAGCCAGTGTATACTTATGTCATATGGCATGATACAGATTTCTGAAAGCCACAGATTTTTATTTCTAAACTATTATAATAAGATAAAGCGCAAAAAAAATATAGTATATGATAGATTTTATAAAAAAATGGGTTGTGTAAGTGTCTGAACTCCTTCCACTTAAAATACAGCTGTATGATTTCCAAATAAAATAAAAAGTAAGACAGAACCAATTTTGATATATTTGTATGTATATTCAATTGTGGTCTCAATAAGAGGTGCAAACAGATTCTAGGGCTGCAACTGCCAGGTTCGTTTTGGTAATAGACATACGTCTGTGTATATCTATATATATAAACAAAATTTCAAATTTTCACCAAATGCATGGGACAGTATATACGGAACTTACATAAAAAGCAATTTGTTAAAACGTTTGCCTTTCTCGTTTTTTCTGGCTATTCTCTAAAACGTTTGGACCGATTGTAGCGGGACAGTTACTGTTACTTTCACTGAAAGATAGCTGATGTTATCAGGAGTAACTTAGACTAGTTTCTTTTAGAAAAATAAATGTTAAGCCGCGGCAACAGCTATAGTAACTGTACTAGTATATAAAAATAAATTGCCGTGTGTATAAAAGATCAGTTGAGAACGACACGACGTATTTGGCTGATTTCACGTGTATCAGTCTAGAATCAAGAGATTATAATTATTCTGGACAGTTTGTGTGAAAGAAAATTATTGAATGATCACTCGGGAAATGTTTTTTTATTTAATTTTCACATCGCAATAATTTTTCACAAAATTACAGTAACATTGCACAAAAGTTATCAAATTTGGTACATGATAGTAATCGTGTCAACTAGTAGTTATAAAATAGTGTATAGACTTTGATACCTTTAATCCCAATATTTAAAAAAAAATCAGTTCTAAGTCATGTATATCTACATGCGTTCAAATCATTGCACCTGCTATTTGCCACGGGCTATAAAGACTAAAAATAACATAAGAACATACGCTCCCATAAGCATGTGCCATTAATCGCCATAATTTTGTCTGTTGTTTACGAAGTCATGTTGACGGACGTCAAAGTATGCACTTAGGGCGATATCAGGCGTACTCTATATTGTATCTTATTCTTACAAATTTAAGGTATGCATTTGCGTCGATATCGCGCGTAGGTTGGTAAAAACCTTATACATATCTTCACTAATTCTTAGTTATGGTTACTCATCTTACCCATACTATCACTACAGTGTACTTGCGGACTAAAGTATATTAATTAGGGTAAAATGCATTGGCGATTATGTTATAATTTAGATTTGCGATCCTTGTCACTTGGTGAAATTGCATGTTATTAAAATTCATTGTTGGTTGCACACTATATTATAAAGTGAAATGTGTACAATTGTGCAGCAATGAATTTTTATAAAATATTTTATGATTTCTTGTATTTACGCCAATGCTACACATTTCAAATAAAACGATTTTCGGATTTTATCGCTTTTTTAATTAGTTTTTACAAACTATTTTCACTTCCCGACGTAAAATCCGAAAATCGTTTTATTTGAAACAATATTTTATTTTTTGAAAAAAAAAATCGAGTCTTTGTGTACCATTAGGGGGGTGTAATGAATTAGGTGTTAAAAATTACCCATATGATACTACTAATAAAAGGGGGGAAAATTACTGAAGAAAGCAAATTATATATTAAATATATTTTTAAAAACTAAAAGAAAACATGCTTCACTTTTTGGTTATTTGTAAATCTATTGAATTTGTTAAATTGTTATTTGTATCCAATGACAGTTAAGTAACAAACAAACAGCGCTCTCTCGTTAAAAGTGTTAACTTTCCTTCCCAATCGTGTTGAAAAATGCTTCTTCAATATACTCATTTTGTAAATTTAGATGTGTAATTGAAGAATAATGAGATAAAAATATATATCAAAATTAAATAATCTCAGAATTGTTTTTTTTTTCATTTACTATTTTCCACAGGATTTGAATAATTTGTGAAAAATTATCTTTTATTCAAAAAAATATATCCGAGTGATCATTATCATATAATAATTGAAAGAAATAACATCTCAAAAGTAATTCTGTTTTTGAATTTACCACTTTTCTAGAGAATTTTCCAAAAAAAATATTTTAGTTAAAAAATATATATCTGAATTTTATTTTTATTCGGAAACTGATTTTTATGTACAAAGAGTTATTAATATATATTACAAGATCTATTAGCATATATCTCATTAAGTTTTAGGATAATTGACATGAAATAAATTATTATTATATCTCATTATATCTCATAATTAACGGAGATCATCACAGAATTAATTATTTTAAAATTTACGACTTTACCAGAGGATTTTCCCAAAATTATCTTTAATTCAAACCTTGTCCAAATAATTGCGAACTCAAAGGAGACAACTTGGCCAAAATCTGTTGAACTGTCCTCAATTTTATCTACATATGTGTTTATTTATTTAATTCTTATGTGATTCATAACACATGGCAATTGATTTTTTATATACAGTCTAGCGAAACCTGGACACACTTAGCTGTGGCTCAATCTAATGTCATTTATTAAGGAAATAAATACGTTTTCTTATGAAGACTCCACTTTTCAGATTCACATATTTAATACCATTGATCTATCTTGTTTTAAATTTCTAGTTTCTTGTTCAGTTAGAAATACTGTATACATTAACATTCGAATTTTACGGACACAAGCATACGGAAACTGATTTTTATGTACAAAGAGTTATTAACATATATTACAAGATATATTAGCATATATTTCATTAAGTTTTAGGATAATTGTTATGAAATAAATTATTATCCTTTGCCAACATCAACTGTCGTCTCAATAGAGTAATCACTACGCCCATGATCATATTAAAAAAAAAAAATATTGATGTTTAAATTTTAATATTTCTCAACTTATTTTATACCCAAGTAAATTTTGCGTATTTTTAAAACACTTGAGCAAATAACAAGAGTACACAGTCTAAAATAATTGTATTAATAACATAGTTTTTACATTATACAATCAAAAAATAGCATTAATGTAATCTGTGGACACAGATAAGCGAAAAAAAATAAATATGTTTGAACGGTTATAGTCTATTCTTAGATGAGACATTAATTAACAGTCAGTCAATGAATTACATATATGCAAACAGAAAAATGAGCAATACTAAATATATTACAACATAAGAAAAATTCTATACAATCAATCTTAATAAAAAAAATATATAAAACATTGTAGTTTTAAAACTGAATGTTTTTGACAATATTTTTCAAATGTCAAAGTGACTGCGTGTAAATTTTTGACACCTTGGTACATGAACAAAAACCAAAACTTGAATTCATCTCTGCTATAATGTGAATATACTAAAATGTATACTTCAGCAACAGATGCTTACGATTAATATTTACAAAATTTACACAAAAAAGATCCACATCATCGGAGACATTTGCAAAGAGGGAAATAGACGGGGACACAAAGTACACAGTAAAATTTTTTACAGATTTCTTTTTCTCACCATCATTGCTTTAACGAACAAAGGCACATGGCTGAACAGTCCATTTAGATAATTTACTAACACTAATATGCAAAATTAAAACACTGAAGAAATAAAAAACACATATCGAACTGGGAATCGTTCAAGGTTCGAATCGAGAAATGAAATGACATCACCAACGTGAACGAACAAACACCAGCACAAATGAATTGATTATTGTACACGAGTCACTGCGCGTGCGGTACCAGGGGCGCATAGGCGCGGCGGTGGTCTAGTCGTAGTCAATGTCCATGTTGTACTGGCGCTCCCGCTCGCCGCTGGAGTTGAGCGAGGCGGTGGAGTTGGTGGCGGAGCTGGTGGTGGAGCGTGCCTGCGGCGCCCACACGCCGCCCGCCGTCACCGACGACGTGGTGGACGTGGAGCCCGACGAGCTGCCGGTGTCCGCGCGCGAGTCCCACGTCTGCGTCTGCGGCCCGGACACCTGCCGCCGCGGGATCCTCCGCAGCAGCACGCGGGGGAGCGACGCTGGAATTTTATATTTTTTGATATTAAGATAACAATAATGTGCTGAAAAATTACTTTCGTTCCGACGTCTCGTGTGCTTAACTATAGTTTACTAATATATTTAATGTACACATATGTATATACATAGATTAATAGTCATATATGTATATAAATTCCATTACTCGACCCTTAGCTTCGATGAGTCACTAGCAACTGGTCACCTTTCTTCCTCTGAAACTATAAGCTTCAGAAAGTGGAAATTAGGCATGAATCTCACGCAAGGGTAGCAAAAAATGTATAAAATAAATATACCAGAGCCTTGGCTATGGTATGGTTAGTGCTGTGTATACTGGCTATACCTATTCCATTTCGACAGTAGTTTACAGAAGCTGAAAGTTAGTTGGTTGGATGTGAAATTGAGTGACATGAAAGTATTCCGACGAATCATTACTCACTTGTATGAAAGAGGAATATGAAAATACAGTTCTCCATTTGAATGCTAATAAATTTAGGTTCTGATATTTGAAAGAGACGAAAAGAGAAAGAAGTGTGAAATATGGGTTAATCAGGAATGTCTAGAACAGTTGGATGGTCTATATGCTGGAAGCACTTTAGGAAGGTGTGATACAGATGTAGGCAGGCTGTGTGGCAATAGTGCCCTGCTGCCTGCTTTAGTCAAAAGGCAGGGTAAAAAGTGCACGCACGCCTTGCGATATATAACGCAGACCTGGTACCGACATTGTCATTTGGCAGCGATAACTGGTTCTGCCGTTCTGGCAACGATAACCAGATGCAGTGGAAATGAGTGTGCGGCATTTCCTTGGCCCACAGAAAACGATATCAATACAGATATCGACATATAACGATATATAGGATTCCCAATATGGCAGGTTGAAAGATGATCTTATCACTAAAATGGATAAGGGCGTCCTTCGATGGTTTCGGCACGTTGAGCGAATGAGTGAAGAAAATGTATAGCGCGAAAGTTAATATTAAAGGTGTCGAGGTAGGCCCTGACTAAATTTTCCAAGACCGTGTGAGCAAATTGCTCGAAGAGAGAAGGATCAAGACATACCTTCGATGGTTTGGGCACTTTGGGCGAATGAGTGATGACCGAATGGTGAAGAAAGTAGCGCAACACACAGAGTCCAATGTCACAAAACCACTGTCCACTCCACTCCTTCACGTAGGTCGTCAGAGTACCAGGCTGACATGAGTGTGGGTGTACTCAAGCGACACGTTGGTGTGCAGCGGGGTGAACATCATATGAGCAGGCCAATAGTCCGCAGTAAAATTTTTATAGCTTGTAAAGAAGAAAAAGAAGTACATCGCCATGATCAATGATCACAGCAACAGACAGAATACAATGATACGAAAAAGTCAAAGTACCAGGCCAACATGAGTGTCGTGAGGGTGGTGTGCGGGTGTACTAATGCTTCGGATCGGTAAATATCTTGGGATCAGGCCTTTTATAGATTGTAGAAAAGAAAAAGAAGACAAAGAAGAATATAGCCACATTCACCACTACCGTAAATAAATCATCACAGCAACAGACAGAATACATGAGGTGAAGCAATCAAAGTACCAAAGCTGAGATGAGGGTCGAGGGGGTGAGTGAGGTGTGTGGGTGTACCCCGAAGCACTTCGGTGTGCTGCGGGGTAACCACCTTCGTTTTCAAGTCTTCAAGTATTCATCTACTTTCTCACGCCTTTATTAATACGTGGACATAAGTGTCGAGAGGGTGAGTGAGGTGTGCGGGTGTCCTCGCGGAGCGCATCGGTAACGCAATAACCACTTTCATTTTCAAGTCTTCAAGTATTCATCTACTTTCTCACGCCTGTAAGCGCAGTGAACCGTTAATACCTTGTAAAGAAGAAAAAGCAGAGAATCGCCACTTTCACCATCACAACAGACAGAATACAATGAAGTACCAGGGAGACATAAGTGTCGAGAGGGTAAGTGAGGTGTGCGGGTGTCCTCGCGGAGCGCGTCGGTAGCGCAATAACCACCTTCATTTTCAAGTCTTCAAGTATTCATTTACTTTCTCACGCCTGCATTGCGCAATGAACCTTTAATACGTTGTAAAGACGAAAAACAAGAGTATCGCCACATTCACCGTCACAACAGACAGAACCCAATGAAGTACCAGGGCGACATAAGCGTCGAGAGGGTGAGTAAGGTGTGCGGGTGTCCTCGCGGAGCGCGTCAGTAGCGCAATAACCACCATCATTTTCAAGTCTTCAAGTATTCATCTACTTTCACACGCCTGTATTGCGCAGTGAACCTTTAATACTTTGTAAAAAAGAAAAAGAAGAGTATCGCCACATTCACCATCACAACAGACATAATACAATGAAGTACCAGGGCGACATAAGCTTCGAGAGGGTGAGTGAAGTGCGCGGGTGCCCTCGCGGAGCGCGTCGGTAGCGCAATAACCACCTTCATTTTCAAGTCTTCAAAAAAAAAGTCTTCAAGTATTCATCTACTTTCTCACGCCTGTAATTATTACGCAATAAACCTTTAATACCTTGTAAAGAAGAAAAAGAAGAGTATCGCCACATTCACCATCACAACAAGACAGAACACAATGAAGTACCAGGGCGACATAAGCGTCGAGAGTGTGAGTGAGTTGTGTCGGGTGTACTCACGCGGCGCGGCGGGGTCGGCGGGCGCGGGGTCGGCGGGCGCGGGCGCCTCGGGCAGCAGCGAGCGGCGGCAGATGGGGCAGGTGGCGTGCAGCTGCAGCCACGGCCGGATGCACGCCGAGTGGAACACGTGCTCGCACTCCAGCCGCGACACCGCCTCGCCTGCAGTGCGCAATGGCAGCTGAGCTTAGATTTGCTGTCGCCGTTATAAAATCATTCACTGTCCTTGTCGTTTACGGCGTAACGATATTCTTTCTTCGCGTCGTTAGCGATTAAGGTAAAACCTTGGAAATATCCTTGGCTCTTGAGAGATGGCGGTAAAACCATCTTGAAAAATACCGTACTAAAACTTAAGGTGCGAGGTATCTAGTACTGAGATCGGCAATCCGCATGCTAGCATGGCGATTATGGCAAACTTTCCTTGTACTTTTATTATTTTATGGCGTCTAAATATTCTTACTATGCTAGAACTAAGAACTATAACTATAACGCATTCTTAAGCGTAAATTAAATTCAAAGCTAACGTAAGCTATTATGTCGTGTGTCTCGCCCGAGAAAAAGAATATAGGGAAGCGTCAAAGTCAAATCTTGCAAGAGGCGGTCCTGAGCCAAGCTCAGATGCTGGTGTCTGGTACTGTGATCGCCAAACCGCATGCCAGTTGTGGCAGAGGACTTTTACAGGCCTTACTTATGATATAATTATACTATTATATTGCAAAGTTTTCACACACATACAGCGGCAATAGCCTAATGGTTTAGGGTGCGAACTGCGAAACATGACGTCGCAGGTTCGGGCCCCGCCGTTCGACTATTGACGTAAACCAACTCCAGACACAAGCATTGCAGCTTAATTGGAGTGGTTAACAGGAATACTAGTAATGTTATTCGGCATTGCTAGTATTCTTTAAAAAAAAAGACATTGTATACATACATAATTAAATTTGAACAGTTTTATTCTGCATATAGGACATGTCGTGCCTGTAAAATCTATTACCTGATTATCACGTAACAGGTTCCGCCTAGTGTGAAGATCGTAGACAACTAGTGTGAAAAAAGTAAATCCTGCGCTATGTGCACAAATATTTTTAAAATGCAGTTGGTTATATATGTATTATCTTAGTATAGTCGCAAACTTATCAATAATCCCATTCAACAATACCTTTAACTGTGAATTCTCTAATCAGTTTTAAGATGTTATACTAATTATATTGTTGTTAAATAATAAATTATTATTCTAATTACCAGAAAAAGCCAGGACTTGCCAAGTCTTGGTCTTTTACAGTAATTATGTATCATAATTTTTCTTTTTTCACGTCATTCAAACACAAGAGACACGTTTTGTAGTGAGATTTTGTAGTAAATGATTAAAAATAAATAGCAGACAAATTGGAATTTAACGAAGCCGATTAGACAAAAAAGTTGTTCACCACCTCGCTTCTGACTGCACCTAAGTAATCGGACGAGTATTTTAATTTGCCTGTAATATCGTTTCTGCTTTGCTCTAGTGTTCTCCTACTTTCTCTTGCTATTCTTTTTTTATTCTACTTCTTCTCTTGTTTTGTAACTTAAACAAAGTGCAATAACTATTTATGAGGACGGTAGAACCCCACAATTTCATCGTAACCTAAACAAGTACCACAAGAGAAGTACCAGGACAGCAGAAACTGTAAGCGGTATCTGACTACCACAACGTACCTTCGAGAAAATTCTCCCAGCAGACGGAGCACGCGGTGTTGGCCGCCGCCTGGTCGGCAGACACCGTCTCGCTGGGCAACGCGGCCAACTGGTCTCTGGGCAGCGGCGGCGGTCCTGAGCCAAGCTCAGATGCTGGTGTCTGGTACTGTGATCGCCAAACCGCATGCCAGTTGTGGCAGAGGACTTTACAGGCCTTACTTATGATATAATTATACTATTATATTGCAAAAGTTTTCACACATACAGCGGCAATAGCCTAATGGTTTAGGGTGCGAACTGCGAAACATGACGTCGCAGGTTCGGGCCCCGCCGTTCGACTATTGACGTAAACCAACTCCAGACACAAGCATTGCAGCTTAATTGAGTGGTTAACAGGAATACTAGTAATGTTATTCGGCATTGCTAGTATTCTTTAAAAAAAAGAGACATTGTATACATACATAATTAAATTTGAACAGTTTTATTCTGCATATAGGACATGTCGTGCCTGTAAAATCTATTACCTGATTATCACGTAACAGGTTCCGCCTAGTGTGAAGATCGTAGACAACTAGTGTGAAAAAAGTAAATCCTGCGCTATGTGCACAAATATTTTAAAATGCAGTTGGTTATATATGTATTATCTTAGTATAGTCGCAAACTTATCAATAATCCCATTCAACAATACCTTTAACTGTGAATTCTCTAATCAGTTTTAAGATGTTATACTAATTATATTGTTGTTAAATAATAAATTATTATTCTAATTACCAGAAAAGCCAGGACTTGCCATGTCTTGGCCTTTTACAGTAATTATATATCATAATTTTTCTTTTCACGTCATTCAAACACAAGAGACACGTTTTGTAGTGAGATTTTGTAGTAAATGACTAAAAATAAATAGCAGACAAATTGGAATTTAACGAAGCCGATTAGACAAAAAAGTTGTTCACCACCTCGCTTCTGACTGCACCTAAGTAATCGGACGAGTATTTTAATTTGCCTGTAATATCGTTTCTGCTTTGCTCTAGTGTTCTCCTACTTTCTCTTGCTATTCTTTTTTTATTCTACTTCTTCTCTTGTTTTGTAACTTAAACAAAGTGCAATAACTATTTATGAGGACGGTAGAACCCCACAATTTCATCGTAACCTAAACAAGTACCACAAGAGAAGTACCAGGACAGCAGAAACTGTAAGCGGTATCTGACTACCACAACGTACCTTCGAGAAAATTCTCCCAGCAGACGGAGCACGCGGTGTTGGCCGCCGCCTGGTCGGCAGACACCGTCTCGCTGGGCAACGCGGCCAACTGGTCTCTGGGCAGCGGCGGCGGTCCCGAGTTCTCCAACTGTCCCAGTAATTGTGTGACGACTGCATCTAAACCTGGAAGGACAAAGTTCAATTTTAAAACACAGAACACAGGACAGAAAAAAATTAAAAAAAAAAAGACATTGTATACATACATAATTAAATTTGAACAGTTTTATTCTGCATATAGGACATGTCGTGCCTGTAAAATCTATTACCTGATTATCACGTAACAGGTTCCGCCTAGTGTGAAGATCGTAGACAACTAGTGTGAAAAAAGTAAATCCTGCGCTATGTGCACAAATATTTTTAAAATGCAGTTGGTTATATATGTATTATCTTAGTATAGTCGCAAACTTATCAATAATCCCATTCAACAATACCTTTAACTGTGAATTCTCTAATCAGTTTTAAGATGTTATACTAATTATATTGTTGTTAAATAATAAATTATTATTCTAATTACCAGAAAAAGCCAGGACTTGCCAAGTCTTGGTCTTTTACAGTAATTATATATCATAATTTTCTTTTTCACGTCATTCAAACACAAGAGACACGTTTTGTAGTGAGATTTTGTAGTAAATGACTAAAAATAAATAGCAGACAAATTGGAATTTAACGAAGCCGATTAGACAAAAAGTTGTTCACCACCTCGCTTCTGACTGCACCTAAGTAATCGGACGAGTATTTTAGTTTGCCTGTAATATCGTTTCTGCTTTGGTCTAGTGTTCTCCTACTTTCTCTTGCTATTCTTTTATTCTACTTCTTCTTGTTTTGTAACTTAAACAAAGTGCAATAACTATTTATGAGGACGGTAGAACCCCACAATTTCATCGTAACCTAAACAAGTACCACAAGAGAAGTACCAGGACAGCAGAAACTGTAAGCGGTATCTGACTACCACAACGTACCTTCGAGAAAATTCTCCCAGCAGACGGAGCACGCGGTGTTGGCCGCCGCCTGGTCGGCAGACACCGTCTCGCTGGGCAACGCGGCCAACTGGTCTCTGGGCAGCGGCGGCGGTCCCGAGTTCTCCAACTGTCCCAGTAATTGTGTGACGACTGCATCTAAACCTGGAAGGACAAAGTTCAATTTTAAAGGACAGAAAAAAATTAAAAAAAAAACCGGAAGTGCTGACATTTTGTTATTTAATAAATAAAAAAAATATCTTCACGCAATTCCCAATACAGGGGTAAACAGAGGTCAAGTCTAGACAATTAAGTCTCTTTGACCCACCTTTCACCGAAGATATTTTCGGGACAACGTGGCAGGTGGTGAGCCCGTCGCCGTCTTTATGTCCAAGTCATCGATGAAATTCGTACATAAGTTTTTGAAAAAATATATACTAGTATATATATACTAGTATATATTTTTTACTAGTATATATTTTTGAAAAATATATACTAGTATATATATGGTACATACACCCAAATAACATGTTTTTACAATTTTTGTCTATCTATCTGTTTCGGCTAATCTCTGAAACGGCTGGACCAATTTTAACGGGACTTTCACTGGCAGATAGCTGATGTTATAAGGAGTAACTTAGGGGTAATAAACGTCGGGGCAGCAAGTTATAAATAAAAATGAAAAAAAAATTCTATTAAATAACAATACGTCACGATAGCCGAGTTGTTGGGTGGTCGGAATTTCGAGTCGAGAGACCCGAGTTCGATCCCCAGGTGGCAGGCTCGTACCAATGGGTTTTTCAAAAACTTACGTACGAATTACATCGTTGGCTTGGACATAAAGTCGGCGACGGGCTCACCACCTGTCACGTTGTCCCAAAATTATCTTCGGTGGAAGGTGGGTCAAAGGGACATTATTGTCTAAACTAGACCTCTGTCTACCCCTGTATTGAGAGTCCTATCCTGTATCGTTCGTTCGATCCTTTCGGTCTCTTGTCTCGAAATTCCGACCACCCACCCGACTATCGTGACTTACTTTAGCCGAAAGTGAGTTTATAATTTATGAAGTGAATGTCTAACGATTATAGAAATAGATATCCTTAGTGAACGTAAAATCCTCGAGACATTAAAGTTAAAACGAACTCATGCATACCTTCACCACCAAACACGTAGTCCCCGGGTGCGCCGACGAAAACGAAGGGCGCACCGGCCGTGACCGCCCCCGTCCCCGGTCTCACGCCTCCGATCATCCACACCAGTTCCTCCATTAACGTCTGCCTTCGCCCTGGATTCCTGAAATTGAAGGAAAAATTAATAAATAAATACGTTAATAGATATAAAAGAAATCGAATCATTTATTCACCGACCATAAGAATGTACATTCGTTTATCGATGGTCATTTTTTAATCTACCCCCGTTTCGTAATGAGGAGATGAAACAGGTGAAAGAAAATCCGTAGGTATACTTTTTTTTGGTCAATCTTTTTAATAATATAATATATTATACAAATGTGATGTGATGTCCTCTTGAAATAGCTTGGGAGAGATCATTTCATTCCCAGGGGTCACTATCATTGATAAAGGGACAGATAATATTAGAGACAATATAGGGACAAAATCACACATAGCTCCGTTCCCAATGTAAGAAACTAATGCACATGTGGTACGGGAATCGGAAACAACGAAGGCACCACAAACACCCAGATCCGAGAAAATGTAGAAAATGTGTTTAAGACAACCTGTCCGGCGAATTTGAACCTGGACCTCAGAGATGGCAACACTTTGAAAACCGGTGTTTACGCCACTGGTCCACGGAAGAAAAACTATATGTTAAACAAAGGAACCGTGGAGTTCAGGATATATTGCGCAGTTAATGTTTAGGTGTGTGAGAAGAGGAGCGCGGGACTTGAGTACTTGAGACTTGAGCGAACAGAACCTCACGCCATTAGTTCTAGATTATTGAAAGTAGCCAGTGATTGATATCTTAGCTCGTCACCTATTCATATGATTAGAAATAGTGTCACGTCACGACATCCGAGTGGTTGGGTGATCGGATTTCGAGTTAAGAGAATAGAGTTCGATTTCAAGGCTATCCAAAGGTAAAAAACCAAAAACTTGTACGAATTATATCGTTGGCTTGGATATAACGTAATACTCAACTATCTCAAAAATGTCTTCGTTAGAAGGTGGGTCGAAGGGACTTTATTGTCTAGACTAGACCTCTGTCTACCCCTGTATTGGAAAAGGCGTGAAGATATTTTTTATAAATATTGTGCTCATGATTTATGCTAATAATCATTATTGGGCCAATCACTTTTTTCAGTTCCATTGGAGCTTTAAAGTTAAAAATATCGTCGAATTGAAATTTAATAATATGAGATTACTATAAAATCTGTTACGTGCTTGCTTTATTACCATTTTTTTCTATTGAAATATTTCATTAAAATATAAAATATTTTCACAAACATTCTCAAACCATCTGATATTTGCACTTGAATGCATAAAAACTTGTGACTTTGATGTTATAGGCGGAAGTTGGATATGAATTCTGGAAAACAAAGTCTAAAACACAAAGTTATAAGATACTTTACGTAGGTTACGAGATTCTTCGCTCCTTTTCTGATAAACAAGTCAAAAAAATGCTTAAAACTGAGATTAATAAAAAATTATTTTAAAGGATCTCCTTGTGCCAGGGAGTTCCAATAAGATAAATGGTCTATGAATCCACATCGCTTTGTTTATGTATATGATCCTGTTCCCTGCTTACCCCATTCGCTATCAGGCGTGATATACAAGTTCTAGGTAACTAAAAACGTAAGCCTCACCGTAACCGACCGCCGGACATGAAAAACGCCAAGTCGTTCAACATCGGTGGAGTGCTCTGCGAACAATAATGACATTTGAGGAATCATAATAGAAGGAAAGATATATTTGAAGAGGAATATCTCACGCCTGTCATCCATTGGGATAGGCAGGGATTGCGGAATACTATTTGATTCTAACGACAAAGTGCACAATTCGAATTCAATTTAAAGTAATTTTAATAATAATTTCAAGCACCAACAGCCTAACGGTTTAGGGTACGGACTGTGAAACATAACGTCGAAGGTTCGGGCCCGCCATTCGGATATTGCCGTAAACCAGTTGGAGTCGTTAACCGGAATACTATTGATGAAATCTTTGACATTGCAAGTATCCTTAAAAGTATACTAGTATATATATACTAGTATATATATACTAGTATATATATACTAGTATATATATACTAGTATATATATACTAGTATATATATACTAGTATATATATACTAGTATATATATACTAGTATATATATACTAGTATATATATACTAGTATATATATACTAGTATATATATACTAGTATATATATACTAGTATATATATACTAGTATATATATACTAGTATATATATACTAGTATATATATACTAGTATATATATACTAGTATATATATACTAGTATATATATACTAGTATATATATACTAGTATATATATACTAGTATATATATACTAGTATATATATACTAGTATATATATACTAGTATATATATACTAGTATATATATACTAGTATATATATACTAGTATATATATACTAGTATATATATACTAGTATATATATACTAGTATATATATACTAGTATATATATACTAGTATATATATACTAGTATATATATACTAGTATATATATACTAGTATATATATACTAGTATATATATACTAGTATATATATACTAGTATATATATGGTACATACACCCAAATAACATGTTTTTACAATTTTTGTCTATCTATCTGTTTCGGCTAATCTCTGAAACGGCTGGACCAATTTTAACGGGACTTTCACTGGCAGATAGCTGATGTTATAAGGAGTAACTTAGGGTAATAAACGTCGGGGCAGCAAGTTATAAATAAAAATGAAAAAAAATTTATTAAATAACAATACGTCACGATAGCCGAGTTAGTTGGCAGTGGTCGGAATTGAGTCGAGACCCGGAGTTCGATCCCCAGGTGGCAGGCTCGTACCAATGGGTTTTTCAAAAACTTACGTACGAATTACATCGTTGGTTTGACATAAAGTCGGCGACGGGCTCACCACCTGTCACGTTGTCCCAAAATTATCTTCGGTGGAAGGTGGGTCAAAGGACATTATTGTTCAAACTAGACCTCTGTCTACCCCTGTATTGAGAGTCCTATCCTGTATCGTTCGTTCGATCCTTTCGGTCTCTTGTCTCGAAATTCCGACCACCCACCCGACTATCGTGACTTACTTTAGCCGAAAGTGAGTTTATAATTTATGAAGTGAATGTCTAACGATTATAGAAATAGATATCCTTAGTGAAAGTAAAATCCTCGAGACATTAAAGTTAAAACGAACTCATGCATACCTTCACCACCAAACACGTAGTCCCCGGGTGCGCCGACGAAAACGAAGGGCGCACCGGCCGTGACCGCCCCCGTCCCCGGTCTCACGCCTCCGATCATCCACACCAGTTCCTCCATTAAAGTCTGCCTTCGCCCTGGATTCCTGAAATTGAAGGAAAAATTAATAAATAAATACGTTAATAGATATAAAAGAAATCGAATCATTTATTCACCGACCATAAGAATGTACATTCGTTTATCGATGGTCATTTTTTAATCTACCCCCGTTTCGTAATGAGGAGATGAAACAGGTGAAAGAAACTCCGTAGGTATACTTTTTTTTGGTCAATCTTTTTAATAATATATTATACAAATGTGATGTGATGTCTTCTTGAAATAGCTTGGGAGAGATCATTTCATTCCTATCATTGATATAGGGACAGATAATATTAGAGACAATATAGGGACAAAATCACACATAGCTCCGTTCAATGGGTTATTAATGCACATGTGGTATGGGAATCGGAAACAACGAAGGCACCACAAACACCCAGACCCGAGAAAATAGAGAATGTTAATGACACCTGTCTGGCAATCGAACCTGACTCAGAGACGGCACCTTTGAAAACCGGTGTTTACGCCACTGGTCCACGGAAGAAAAACTATATGTTAAACAAAGGAACCGTGAGTTCAGGATATATTGCGCAGTTAATGTTTAGGTGTGTGAGAAGAGGAGCGTGGACCTGAGTACCCTGAGACTTGAGCGAACAGAACCTCACGCCATTAGTTCTAGATTATTGAAAGTAGCCAGTGATTGATATCTAGCTCGTCACCTATTCATATGATTAGAAATAGTGTCACGTCACGACATCCGAGTGGTTGGGTGATCGGATTGTTAAGAGAATAGAGTTCGATTTCCAAGGCTATCCAAAGGTAAAACCAAAAACTTCTGTACGAATTATATCGTTGGCTTGGATATAACGTAATACTCAACTATCTCAAAAAAATGTCTTCGTTAGAAGGTGGGTCGAAGGGAATTATTGTCTAGACTAGACCTCTGTCTACCCCTGTATTGGAAAAGGCGTGAAGATATTTTTTTATAAATATTGTGCTCATGATTTATGCTAATAATCATTATTGGGCCAATCACTTTTTTCAGTTCCATTGGAGCTTTAAAGTTAAAAATATCGTCGAATTGAAATATAATAATAAGGAGATTTCTTTGTTACTTTTACATTCAACTATGTATAAGTACAAATAATTAAAACGAAAGGAAGTTCCAATAAGATAAATGGTCTATGAATCCACATCGCTTTGTTTATGTATATGATCCTGTTCCCTGCTTACCCCATTCGCTATCAGGCGTGATATACAAGTTCTAGGTAAATAAAAACGTAAGCCTCACCGTAACCGACCGCCGGACATGAAAAACGCCAAGTCGTTCAACATCGGTGGAGTGCTCTGCGAACAATAATGACATTTGAGGAATCATAATAGAAGGAAAGATATATTTGAAGAGGAATATCTCACGCCTGTCATCCATTGGGATAGGCAGGGATTGCGGAATACTATTTGATTCTAACGATAAAGTGCACAATGCGAATTCAATTTAAAGTAATTTTAATAATATATTATACAAATGTGATGTGATGTCTTCTTGAAATAGCTTGGGAGAGATCATTTCATTCCCTATCATTGATATAGGGACAGATAATATTAGAGACAATATAGGGACAAAATCACACATAGCTCCGTTCAATGTAAGAAGCTAATGCACATGTAGTAAAATCGAACAACGAAGGCACCACAAACACCCAGACCCGAGAAATGAAAATGTATGAACATTAACCCGTCTGTAATCGAACTCGACCTCAGAGATGGCAACACTTTGAAAACCGGTGTTTACGCCACTGGTCCACGGAAGAAAAACTATATGTTAAACAAAGGAACCGTGAGTTCAGGATATATTGCGCAGTTAATGTTTAGGTGTGTGAGAAGAGGAGCGCGGGACTTGAGCATTGAGACTTGAGCGAACAGAACCTCACGCCATTAGTTCTAGATTATTGAAAGTAGCCAGTGATTGATATCTTAGCTCGTCACCTATTCATATGATTAGAAATAGTGTCACGTCACGACATCCGAGTGGTTGGGTGATCGGATTGAGTTAAGAGAATAGAGTTCGATTTCCAAGGCTATCCAAAGGTAAAACCAAAAACTTCTGTACGAATTATATCGTTGGCTTGGATATAACGTAATACTCAACTATCTCAAAAAATGTCTTCGTTAGAAGGTGGGTCGAAGGGACTTTATTGTCTAGACTAGACCTCTGTCTACCCCTGTTTTGGAAAAAGGCGTGAAGATATTTTTATAAATATTGTGCTCAAGGACGGCGCTAATAATCATTATTGGGCCAATCACTTTTTTCAGTTCCATTGGAGCTTTAAAGTTAAAAATATCGTCGAATTGAAATTTAATAATATGAGATTACTATAAAATCTGTTACGTGCTTGCTTTATTACCATTTTTTTCTATTGAAATATTTCATTAAAATATAAAATATTTTCACAAACATTCTCAAACCATCTGATATTTGCACTTGAATGCATAAAAACTTGTGACTTTGATGTTATTGGCGGAAGTTGGATATGAATTCTGGAAAGCAAAGTCTAAAACACAAAGTTATAAGATACTTTACGTAGGTTACGAGATTCTTCGCTCCTTTTCTGATAAACAAGTCAAAAAAATGCTTAAAACTGAGATTAATAAAAAATTATTTTAAAGGATCTCCTTGTGCCAGGAAGTTCCAATAAGATAAATGGTCTATGAATCCACATCGCTTTATGTATATGATCCCGTTCCCTGCTTACCCCATTCGCGATCAGGCGTGATATACAAGTTCTAGGTAAATAAAAACGTAAGCCTCACCGTAACCGACCGCCGGACATGAAAAACGCCAAGTCGTTCAACATCGGTGGAGTGCTCTGCGAACAATAATGACATTTGAGGAATCATAATAGAAGGAAAGATATATTTGTAGAGAAAAGTCTCACGCCTGTCATCCATTGGGATAGGCAGGGATTGCGGAATACTATTTGATTCTAACGATAAAGTGCACAATGCGAATTCAATTTAAAGTAATTTTAATAATAATTTCAAGCACCAATAGCCTAACGGTTTAGGTACGGACTGTGAAACATAACGTTGAAGGTTCGGGCCCGCCATTCGGATATTGCCGTAAACCAGTTGGAGTCGTTAACCGGAATACTATTGATGAAATCTTTGACATTGCAAGTATCCTTAAAAAAGTATTCTGGGATAACTTAATTCATATAAGTATTACCAAAAAAAAATAACGCTTACATAAGGTTATATAAAACTTTTCTTCTACACAGCTTCTTTACAGCCTATCAAGAGTGCACTGCCGAACATAGGCCTAACCTATAATGCGCCAAAAAGAACGGGCCTCAGCCACCTGCATCCACCGACTCCCGGAAACGTTTTGCAGGTCGTCACCCCATCTTCCGCGCTTCATCCTACGTCCCGCACTGCGTTTGCCTAAACGAGATTGCCACTAGAACCTTTCTCCCCAACGGTTATCAGTTCATCGAGCTATGTGACCGTCCCATTGCCACTTCATTGCCATTCACTCACCAACTTATGGTATGAACTAAAATCAAAAATATGCTGAATATATTTTTTCTATTGAAATATTTCATTAAAATATAAAATATTTTCACAAACATTCTCAAACCATCTGATATTTGCACTTGAATGCATAAAAACTTGTGACTTTGATGTTATTGGCGGAAGTTGGATATGAATTTGGAAAACAAAGTCTAAAACACAGAGTTATAAGATACTTTACGTAGGTTACGAGATTCTTCGCTCCTTTTCTGATAAACAAGTCAAAAAAATGCTTAAAACTGAGATTAATAAAAAATTATTTTAAAGGATCTCCTTGTGCCAGGGAGTTCCAATAAGATAAATGGTCTATGAATCCACATCGCTTTGTTTATGTATATGATCCTGTTCCCTGCTTACCCCATTCGCTATCAGGCGTGATATACAAGTTCTAGGTAAATAAAAACGTAAGCCTCACCGTAACCGACCGCCGGACATGAAAAACGCCAAGTCGTTCAACATCGGTGGAGTGCTCTGCGAACAATAATGACATTTGAGGAATCATAATAGAAGGAAAGATATATTTGAAGAGGAATATCTCACGCCTGTCATCCATTGGGATAGGCAGGGATTGCGGAATACTATTTGATTCTAACGATAAAGTGCACAATACGAATTCAATTTAAAGTAATTTTAATAATAATTTCAAGCACCAACAGCCTAACGGTTTAGGGTACGGACTGCGAAACATAACGTCGAAGGTTCGGGCCCGCCATTCGGATATTGCCGTAAACCAGTTGGAGTCGTTAACCGGAATACTATTGATGAAATCTTTGACATTGCAAGTATCCTTAAAAAAGTATTCTGGGATAACTTAATTCATATAAGTATTACCAAAAAAAAATAACGCTTACATAAGGTTATATAAAACTTTTTCTTCTACACAGCTTCTTTACAGCCTATCAAGAGTGCACTGCCGAACATAGGCCTAACCTATAATGCGCCAAAAAGAACGGGCCTCAGCCACCTGCATCCACCGACTCCCGGAAACGTTTTGCAGGTCGTCACCCCATCTTCCGCGCTTCATCCTACGTCCCGCACTGCGTTTGCCTAAACGAGATTGCCACTAGAACCTTTCTCCCCAACGGTTATCAGTTCATCGAGCTATGTGACCGTCCCATTGCCACTTCATTGCCATTCACTCACCAACTTATGGTATGAACTAAAATCAAAAATATGCTGAATATATTTTTCATTTTAGTCTAAAAACGGTGTGTGTGCAATTCACATACGACCGAAGTGAAACCTCAGTAAATCGACAAAAGAATGAGATGAATATAACAAGGGTAGTATAATTACAAAGTTTATTTATAGAATAGTATTTATATTTATGTCTCATTCTTTGTCATTTCATTCTACGCATTTTTGTATTTGTGTCTCTTACCTGTCGTCTTTTCCGTTGCATCCGGTTTAAAATCATAATAATTTTAAAGGAGTTTCACTTCAAAAACTAATAAATCACTATTGTTTCGCTCTTTTTACACTAGGATCGCAGCGTTGAGAACAAGTGCAAATGGACGCGGTTAATGTAAGTAATTGCAAGGTCGAGATTTTATCGGCAATGACTCCCTAGGACGACTATCTATGTGCCTTATCGCTGTGGGATGAAATGGCAATCAACAAAACCAACCACATCGACTTCTGTAATAATTGTTATTAAAAGAAGACATACCTAAGTATAATTTGGAGCTTCTTTTGGTTTTAAATATTAGTAAAATGTCAAAATAATCAAAATCTTGACAATTTTTTAATATCTGAGTTGATAACTATGTTGAGGCGACCTCCGTGGACGTGTGGCTTATATACCGGTTCCCACGGTGTCGACAACTCTCGTTTTTTCGGGTTTAGTTTTTGTTTTTATTGCGTTATATAAAACTGTTTTTTTTTTATATCACCATTTAATTTTAAATCCACGCAATGGTCACAGTAGGGCACTATGTTATTCAATCAAAAAGGTCAAAGTCAATCTATGGTACATTCATAACTCAATCGCGTATTAAAGAAGCAACTTTGTTTAAACTTTTCACCACAACTCATTCGCAAGGTTGGAATTACGTACGATTTTAACCGTATAGAAGAAATAACTCCTTTTCGTACCGCGGATGAGGTCAGAGACGACAAAGGGAAAGCCTTGAGAGTACCATAGGCTGCGACAGAGAGGATCAGCTTTCCAAGCTTGGCGATTATAGCAAACCCCATCCATACAGGAGAGGCTCGGGCCGACCGGCCGGAACACCAAAGTAGAGTTCTCATCTTACTATCTTATCCTCACGAATTTCCCAATGCAGGGGTAGCCAGGAATCGAGACAATTTAGTCCTTTCAACCTACATTTCACCGGAGCTTATTTTGGGACTACGTGACAGGTAGTGACCCTCTCCACGTCTTTACGCCTAACGATATAAATCGGAAATAAGTTTTAAAAAAAACTTATTGGCCATGAGCCTATCTCATGAGTATCAAAATCGGGTCTTCTGACTGGTATTCCGCCCACCCAACCACTCGGCATATAATATTTTATTTTACTAATATTACAAATGTGAAACTTTGTGCATTGATGGCTGGATATGTTACTCTGCAACGGATTTTGATAAAATTTTGCAGTATTCTAGTTTATACATCAAAATAGGACATGGGCGACAAAAAAAGATTTTGTGTAATTTAGCCATAATATTACAATAAGTATCAAGTAAGTCGGATAAATAAATGTGGCCGAGACTAAGATCAGACAGTACAGGCATAAAATGTATTCTGATGGGCTAATCTCAATTATTGATCAGGTTGTAGATTCTTTCAAAATCTAGACTGTTAGCAGTCGATACTGCACTCTTATCTAACTCTGCCACCAAGCAACAAAGCAATTTGTTCTCGAGTTTTAAGACAAAGAATGAGATGAATATAACAAGGGTAGTATAATTACAAAGTTTATTTATAGAATAGTATTTATATTTATGTCTCATTCTTTGTCATTTCATTCTACGCATTTTTGTATTTGTGTCTCTTACCTGTCGTCTTTTCCGTTGCATCCGGTTTAAAATCATAATAATTTTAAAGGAGTTTCACTTCAAAAACTAATAAATCACTATTGTTTCGCTCTTTTACACTAGGATCGCAGCGTTGAGAACAAGTGCAAATGGACGCGGTTAATGTAAGTAATTGCAAGGTCGAGATTTTATCGGCAATGACTCCCTAGGACGACTATCTATGTGCCTTATCGCTGTGGGATGAAATGGCAATCAACAAAACCAACCACATCGACTTCTGTAATAATTGTTATTAAAAGAAGACATACCTAAGTATAATTTGGAGCTTCTTTTGGTTTTAAATATTAGTAAAATGTCAAAATAATCAAAATCTTGACAATTTTTTAATATCTGAGTTGATAACTATGTTGAGGCGACCTCCGTGGACGTGTGGCTTATATACCGGTTCCCACGGTGTCGACAACTCTCGTTTTTTCGGGTTTAGTTTTTGTTTTTATTGCGTTATATAAAACTGTTTTTTTTTTATATCACCATTTAATTTTAAATCCACGCAATGGTCACAGTAGGGCACTATGTTATTCAATCAAAAAGGTCAAAGTCAATCTATGGTACATTCATAACTCAATCGCGTATTAAAGAAGCAACTTTGTTTAAACTTTTCACCACAACTCATTCGCAAGGTTGGAATTACGTACGATTTTAACCGTATAGAAGAAATAACTCCTTTTCGTACCGCGGATGAGGTCAGAGACGACAAAGGGAAAGCCTTGAGAGTACCATAGGCTGCGACAGAGAGGATCAGCTTTCCAAGCTTGGCGATTATAGCAAACCCCATCCATACAGGAGAGGCTCGGGCCGACCGGCCGGAACACCAAAGTAGAGTTCTCATCTTACTATCTTATCCTCACGAATTTCCCAATGCAGGGGTAGCCAGGAATCGAGACAATTTAGTCCTTTCAACCTACATTTCACCGGAGCTTATTTTGGGACTACGTGACAGGTAATGAGCCTCTCCCCGTCTTTACGCCTAACGATAGAAATAGGAAATAAGTTTTAAAAAAAACTTATTGGCCATGATCCTATCTCATGAGTATCAAAATCGGGTCTTCTGACTGGTATTCCGCCCACCCAACCACTCGGCATATAATATTTTATTTTACTAATATTACAAATGTGAAACTTTGTGCATTGATGGATGGATATGTTACTCTGCAACGGATTTTGATAAAATTTTGCAGTATTCTAGTTTATACATCAAAATAGGACATGGGCGACAAAAAAAGATTTTGTGTAATTTAGCCATAATATTACAATAAGTATCAAGTAAGTCGGATAAATAAATGTTGCCGAGACTAAGATCAGACAGTACAGGCATAAAATGTATTCTGATGGGCTAATCTCAATTATTGATCAGGTTGTAGATTCTTTCAAAATCTAGACTGTTAGCAGTCGATACTGCACTCTTATCTAACTCTGCCACCAAGCAACAAAGCAATTTGTTCTCGAGTTTTAAGACAAAGGATGCGAGTAATAAATTACGGGGCTGGGAGACATTTAATCTTCGCGCATAACGCACCTATAACCTTTCTGAAATCGATTGAATGAAATCGATTGCTAATGTCCATATGCAGACACTACACGTGTATAGCTTGTCGCCTGGTGGATGGGCTATTAGCTCGTAATTCATCATAATAAAGAAAAATTTAAAATGACACATTTGCCTTCCGATTCATTACGTTTTTTTGATAGGACCACGTCGTCCATTAACAGATGTAAGAAGTTTATTAAAGAAATGTTTGTTGAAAGGGTTATTATAGTACATTAAGTCACGATACCCGAGTTAGAGTCAGGAGTCCCGAGTACGATTCCCAGGTGGCTGCCTCGTACCTATGGGTTTTACAAAAAACTTATGTACGATTTATATCGCTGACATGAAGACGGTGACGGACTCGCTACCTGACACGTTGTCCCAAAATATTTCGGTAGAGTGAAGGTCAAAGGGATTTAACTGTCTCGGCTTCTATCTACCCCTCTATTGGGAGTGCCGTGAAGATACTCACTATTGTAATACACATAAATACGCTAATGACAGTAACTCCTGGGAATGAGGTTAACGTTCCCAAGCTATTTAGAAAAAAAATCTTCAATTTTGTATCTTAAAGGAAAAGAGGATACCTACTGAGTTCCTTTCACTTATTTCTTCTTCGTTAGTTTCGTAATCTCATTACGAAACGGTGGCAGATAAAAAATTACTATCGATAAACAAATATATATTCTTGTTTCAGTAATAGGTCGGCAAAAAATCACGATAGCGGAGTGGTTGGGTGATCGGAATGCGAGTCGAGAGACCCGAGTTCGATCCAGGTAGGCTCGAACCAATGTGTTTTTAAAACTTACGTTGCGTAATATATACGTTTTATATCGTTTATATACGTTTTAGCTTGGAGATAAAGACGGCGACGGGCTCACCATCTGTCACGTTGTCGGAATTGTATGAATAAATAAATAAATATAAATATCTTCACTTTGGGAATTGCGTGAAGGTATATACATATAAATATATAATTTTATTTGGACGATCACATCAGTATATTATCAAGAACCTCCACAAAAGTCGACCATAGCCCTCTTTTTTCGTTTTACACATTGATTTTTGTTTCCTATAAAATTGAACGCAGCATGGTAAGTGGTCTACCCGTTTAAATAGAACGTGGCGACCCTGAACTCAATTACGAGACAGTACGGACAGAAACTATTGACTTTTTTATTCACTCAAATGTTTGTATATCTATCGTATGGTGCTCCATTAGCTGTACCATATTTGTTGTACGAACATTGCGATTCTATTTTTATAATATATAAAATTATAATGTATAACTCACGAAAGCCGAGTGGTTGGGTGGTCGGAATTTCGAGTCAAGAGACCAGAGTTAGATACCAAGATGGCAGGCTCGTACCAAGGATTTTTTTAAAAAAACTTACGTACGAATTATATCATTGGCTTGGACATAAAGACGGCGACGGACTCGCCACCTGTCACGTTGTCTCGAAATAAGCTCCGGTAAATGTGGGTCGAATGGACTAAACTGTCTAGACCTCTTGCTATGCCCTGCATTGGGAAAAGTGTGAAGATAAATAATGAGTGAAGGAATATACTATTACTTCTTAATAACTTTAATGAAAACTCGTGTATGAATCAAGATAGATCATGAGTTGGGTGATCGGAATACAAGTCCAGAGACCTGCGTTCGGGCCCAGGAGGTAGGCACGTTAGCAATTAATTTTTTTTTTTAAATTAGTTCGATTCATATCGTTGGCTTGGACATAAAGACGGATATACGAACACGTTCTTCGTCGTTTGTGATAAAAATTCTCTTCTCTTCTCGTCTCTTGACTCGAATTCTACATTGAACACGGGTTTTCTACAATGGAAACCCATCCGGAAATCAAACCCGGAAACTCAGACATCAGACAGAGGTCATCAAAAAAATCAAAGTACCAGGCTGACATGAGTGTCCAGCGGATTGATCTCAAAGCTGAAGACACTATAAAAAACGATGTGCGCGTCACTTTCCACGCAGGTCGTGATGCGTGAAGACATGTTTTCTGTGCGATGTGACGTGTGACGAAATACATAACGTGATACAGTTCTTCAAAACAACAGCGGCCTTCCATAACAAAGAGAAGTACGCATAAACGGACGCGGCGATACGTAATTGATTGTGTGTGAGATAACGTGACCGTAAGCGTGGACGTTGCGTCGCGGCTTGCGTAGCTCTGATAGCATGCAGAGCGATAACAAACACTTAGCGAATATCGCGCGGACAACATAGTTGCGATAGACTATGTTAATACGAACATTTCTCTATGTCCTTACACTTGCCGACGATTAATGTTTGTCGAACTCTTAGTTTTGCGTCGTTTGATATCGGAAATTATCAACAACTTCCTTCCCGTTGTTGTCGTAAGACATTGCCGCAATTAAAGGAACATTCTCGAAAATGGTAATGACTATACATAGCGGGATATTTTAACCATTTTTATTTAACCGCACTGCAGTGACTAAAGCCTTAAAAATGGCAACGATGAAAAATATTAAAAAAAATCTTCACGCCATTCCCAATACAGGGGTCTCGACAATGAAGTCGGTTCAATAAAACCCACCTTCCACCAAAGATATTATTGTGACAATGTGACAGTTGGTGAGCCCGTCACAGTCTTTATTATTCACTGGATCAAGTAAGTTATAAACTAATATATGGAAGTTCGTTATTTTCAATGTATGAAGCATAAAAATTGATTAGAAACAAATGTCATATTTTTTAAATTTAATATGAATACAAAAATTTTTAAGACCTATAACATAGAAGCGACACAAATTACCAAGTAAGTTTATTTTTCAATAATTTCTATTGGCAAATTAGCAATGCAACAAGTGTATTCCCATTTGAAAAGTATTGATAAGCCAGTATATGAAAGAGACAGATTTTAGATATTCAGGTATTTTCCTTTATACCTGCCTACCTTCCTATGTATACTGATTTTCTAATAAGAATGTTGCAATTACTTTAACATTAAAATTAATTTTGAATGGTTCTCCAAGTTGTCACAATTCATGTTTTATCAAAAGCATATTGTAATTTAGTTACTTACTTGGTGCAAATCATCTGAATCGTCTAAACTGCTCATTTCATCTATGTTACTCATATCATCAATATTACTCATGTTGGCATCACTGAAGTCATTGCCTGAGAGTCCCAAACCTTCCGCCTCATTCTCCAATTGTTCAATGAAACCACTTGCACAGTATGGACATGTATAATCCTGAAATACAGTTAATCAAAACTTTTTTTATCATGGGAAAACTATTAAAGTTGTATATCAATCAATCTTGAAGTGTACAAAAATAATAAAATTATAAAACCCTAAAAAGACAAAATAATTAGGTAAATGTTATGCAAAATTGTACAGAAAAATTTATATTGGAGAATTCTGTTATCAATTGATTTTTGATCTAGCCTCTAAGTATTTGTGTTGTAACTTCTAGAAAGACAACTCTTCCATGAATTTTTGAATTTGTGAAAATGATGAAATTACATGAAATATATAATTTACAATCCAATGTTTCAAAAGTAGCATGACTAATTCCAAATTTGTCTAATTGCACCACCAGAAACGTATACAGAAGTGGAAGTTTTTCTAGTTGGAAACATGGCAAAACTCTACATGAGTGACCTTGAATATAATGATCATGCCATCCAAACCGCAACAGTTCTTGCTTATTCTAATAAGAAAAGTAACAATTAAATAGCTATTGATTTTTACCTGCAAAACATCTTCAAATTCAATGTTACATCTATGGCAGAAAAAACGAGCGGTTGGTCTCTGCTCTACTAAAGCGTCAGCCATTCTGAAGTTTTATTGTTACACTATATAGTATCGAATTCACAAGATTTTTATGTTTCAGAGGATCGTGCTTTCAAACAATGAACAGAAATTTATCATTCGCCATTTTTTGAGACATGCACAATCCGAGTTTTTTTTTTTCTAAAATCAAACCACAGATGTACTAGAAATTTACTAGACGTGAATCACACTGAAGAATATGCATAGATAAAAAATAAATCAAGAAAAAACATAAACAAAACACAGACTACTAAGTAGCTATAACTAAAACGCAGAAAATAAACAGTTTCACAATTTCTATACATAACAAGTCACGATATAATTTCGAGTCGAAAGACCCGAGTTCGATCCCCAAGTGGCAGTACCAATGAGTGTTTCAAAAACTTATGTACGAATTTCATCGTTCGCTTGGATATAAAGACGGCGACGAGCTCAGCACCTGTCACGTTGTCCCGAAAATATCTTCAGAGGAAGGTGGGTCAAAGGGACTTAATTGTCTAGACTTGAGCTCTGTCTACCCCTGTATTGGGAATATATATATGTGGTACCTTCGTTGTTTCTGATTCTAATACCAGTGATTTAGTATTTCTTACTAAAGCTAAAGTGCTTACTATAGCTAAAGCTAAAGTATATATATATATATATATATATATATATATATATATATATATATATATATATATATATATATATATATATATATATATATATATATATATATATATATATATATATATATATATATATATATATATATATATATATATATACAATTTCTATGCTAGGAAATATCTTCTCAACAAAGCTTTTTTAATTTCAGATATGCTCATGGAGTTTACATACATACATATGGAGTTTAGATACATACATATAAACAAAAATAGGAACAACATGACATAGTTTGCTTTGATCCCAAAATAAGTAGTTAAACTTTAGCTTTAGTAAGAAATACTAAATCACTGGTATTAGAATCAGAAACAACGAAGGTACCACAAACTCTCAAACTCGAGAAATTGTAGAATAAATGATTTCTACATTGACCCGACCGGGAATCGAACCCGAGGCCTCAAAGCTAAAAACATCATGGTAAAACCTGATTTGCCTTTTCTCCACGCATGTTGTCGAAAACATATATGATGTTATTTAGGTAATAATACTTCTTTTTTTATTATTAAATGTGTATGCTAGTGTAAAATAGTAGTGTGTATATTGACAGCAACAATGACTTAAATTGGGAAGGTTTCATTGCAGATAGTTGTCCACTATCTGCAATGAAATCTTGCAATGTTACATTGAAAGAAGTATTATAAAAAAATTGTGAGCCAATTAGAACTGTACTATTTTATTATATAATTTTGGACGATTGTATAATTATGTATGGGTCGAAATGGCTAAATTGTCTAGACCCCTGACTAGACCATTATTAGAAAGAGGTGCTTTCTCCTCTATACCTACGTAATCTACATGGCAATGAACATATAATCACTAAGTTTTAGGCAAGATGCTATAGCATCTTGATCTATGACGGCGACCAAAGAGTATATAACCGCTACGTGTGGTAACACTGTTTTTATATGCTCTTTGATTTGGCAACATTAACTTTATCTGTCTCTGTCGTTGCATCGGGTCATATCTATAGAATTTAATTCAGTTTATATTAATTTTATCTGATTTTACGAAAAACACAAATTAATGTTGTTTATCTTTATAAACTTATAAGAAAATGATTCGCTTTACTCACATTAATCCTCATTCCAATTGTACCAGATGAAAAAGAAAACAATTTGTTGTATCTGTATAGTGTTTATGGGAATAGTTGTTATCAAATTAGTGTAAAATATCTGATAATCATGGATAGCACTTCTTATATCATCACATATACTCGTACAATTCAATGGTTATGAATAAGTGGTAAAATTTTTGTGTAAAAATAAGGTCGACAGGAGTTTAAAGTGGGTCAACATAGTGGTCATACATTATCAATACGTATTGATTACAATGAATGAAAAAAAAGTGATCCAAAATTTTAAAAGTTACATCAACGAGGCGCCTTTGGTAAGCTATTACTTATAAGCAAATATTACTAAAACATGAATACTATAAAAGACATATTTTATATTTCTTTTTTTATATGAACTGTGCATCTTCTATCACTGGTTTAGATTTGTTATTGTATATTTGTATTACGCGAAAGAGAATTCAGTTCATAAAATATTTTGTTTGCAGAATAATGGTGATAAAAATGGTACTATTCAAGAACCAAAACCAAAATTATTGAATGGTAAGTATTTTTTTCCAGTAAAATATTTCATTGGTGATGTTCATCCCCAAAATGAATATCATAGAATAATTTTTTTTTTAAATATAACAACTGTAGATCTTCAATGTACTGATTTACAACGTTTCCAACAAATTATTATGAAATGTACAAATATTTCATAGTAATTTGTTGTAATAATACTACTACTAATATAAACTTATCTGTGTGTGTTATTTGTGGGACATTTCTGGCAGTTTTCACTGTTCACAAAATTCAAAATATTATAATCAAAAACTGGCAATAATATTTTATTTTGTAATAGAAGCTATAGTAACCCTGGACACAAAAAATTCTCAAAGCTCAAGTTGTTATTTCAAGTTTACCTATTCATGTAATGTAAATGTTTGTATTAGTAGTTTTCGGTCTCCTCATGTATTACCGAGCTTATGCTTAAGCTGATAAGTTTCTAAAGTAGAAATCAGTCAACATATAAAAACATTTCAGAAGAATCTTAATGGAATACATTCTCAAATAAATATCGAGTACGAGGCTGGCACCTGGGGATTGAACTCGGGTCTCTCGACTCGAATTCCGATCACCCAACCACTTGGCTATCATGACTACTACTATTATAAATATATAGTCACGATAGCCGAGTTGTTGGGTGGTCGGCATTTCGAGTCGAGAGACCCAAGTTCGATCCCCAGGTGGCAGTACCAATGAGTTTTTCAAAAACTTATGTATGAATTTCATCGTTGGCTTGGACATAAGGGCGGCGACAGGCTCACCACCTGTCACGTTGTCCCGAAAATATCTTCAGTGGAAGGTGGGTCAAAGGGACTTAATTGTCTAGACTTGACCTCTGTCTACCCCTGTATTGGGAATTGCGTGAAGATATTTATTTATTTTATTATTTACTATTATAAACAAACATTAAATATGATGATTAACCGGTAACCTCAAGGGGCTGCTGGGATTCCTTGAAGAGCGGGGTTGGTTTGAGTAAGCTTAGACAATCCTGCTCATACGCAAAATCACTAGGATGTGGAATTGCGGAAATCAGCCATTCTAATCTAATCTAATCTAAATTTGATCTTACAGGAAACAATATTGTAGGGTTGTCTACTTCCTTTTTATTTTGGAACATTTAAAATGTTTCTTGTAAAAACACCCTCTAGAAGGTAAAATTTTGAGAAACATATGATGATAGTCCTGTTTATTTATTAATTATTATTTATATTGCATATAATAATAATTGCGTAGCATCAAAAAATGGTAATAGTAAAACTAGTGATAATGCATTTTAGTAAAATTGGGAACTGAAAAGAGTAGCAAATACCAAGCTTCTTAGTTTGAAAATTATGAACTTACATAGAACCGGTAATCATTTCTTCAATCAATCGTCAAAAAACGAAATTTATAGATGGAAGCCACCTGGTTTAGGCTCAGCAATGTCTAGTTAGTCGGGACAAGTAATAAAATAAATAAAAATAAATATCTTCACGCAATTCCCAATACAGGGGTAGACAGAGGTCTAGTATGGAAAATAAGTCCCTTCAACCCACCTTCCACCGAAGATATTTTCGGGACAACGTGACAGGTGGTGTGCCTGTCGCCGTCTTTATGTCCAAGCCAACGAGATAATTCGTACATAAGTTTTTGATAAACCCATTGGTACGAGCCTGCCACCTGGGATCGAACTCGGATCTCTTGACTCGAAATCCTGACTACCCAACCACTCGGTTATCGTGACATTTTTCAGTAATAATATGTTTATATAAATACATATGTAGATGGGGACATCACATACATTGCTCCCATCCCAAGATGTAAGAAAATGCAAGAATGCAAGAAGTAAGATGCTAAAGCACTTTTGGTATGGGAATCGGAAACACGAAGGCACCATAAACACCCATATCCGAGAAAAAGAGTAGAAAAAGTGATTTTTCTACATTAACGCAACCGGAAAATAAAAAAATTACGATAGCTGAGTGGTTGGGTGGTCGGAATTTTGAGTCTAGAGACCCGAGTTTGATCCCCAGGTGGCTGGCTCGTACGTGGGTTTTTCAAATATTATGTACGAATTTCATCGTTGGCTTGGACATAAAGACGGGCTCAGCACCTGTCACGGTGTCCCGAAAATATCTTTGGTGGAAGGTGGGTCAAAGAGACTTAATTGTCTAGACTAGACCTCCGTCTACCCCTGTATTCTAATTGCGTGAAGTTTTTTTTAACGCGACCGGGAATCGAAACCGGGAAATCGAGATGCCTACACCTTGAAAACAGGTGTTTCCATTCACTGAAAACATTTTTTGGGACAATGTGACAGGTGGTGTGCCTGTCGCCGTCGCTATGTCCAAGGAAACGATATAAATCGTACATAAAACTCAATGGTACAAGCCTACCATCTGGGGATCGTACTCCACATCACCCGACCACTCGGCCAGCGTGACTTTTCGTATTTAATAGCAGTTTATATTATTTCGTATTTATATAGTGATTTCAATTGAACTTTTTTTACGTGCGTACATACCCAGGTCATATCTATATATTTAGTTACGTACGACCTAAGCCTCTAGATTATCTTGATAGGCATTGTCTATGAGACAGTTCATTTTAAATCCATACTGAAAATAATCCGAGGCATATAACAATAATTAGGTGTATCATATTTAGTTAGATAATTATAATAACATTATTATTAATTACATTTTTGATTAATTTGGTCGACAGCCCTAAATTAACGGTTTACTGTATTTTATTACGTTATAATCAACTGACACATTGGCTGTGATGATGTAAATCACAATAATAACCTCATTGCATATGCGTTACGGCCGCATAACTGTACATCTATTTATGTATGCTCCCCTGGTACAACGAGTAGCGAAATTTTTTTTCCTACACATTTTATATGCGCTTAACATGCGAACGTAGTCAATATAGTCTTATCGAATAAAGGCGTAAATGGCTTAAAGTTCTTTTCGACAATAACACGATCATTGTTAGTGACTGTTTGTGTGATGCATGTGATGGTAGGAAATGGTGACCCACACAATCCGGTTCAATGTGTATTGTGGTGTTTGTAAGATGGGGACCGCTTCGTCCAGGTTAGTGATATAGGAGACTTAATTTATTATAGATTATTCGAAATATAAAATATGCTTATTTTTAAGAAGTCACGATAGCCGAGTTGTTGGGTGGTCGGAATTTCGAGTCGAGAGACCCGAGTTCGATCCCCAGGTGGCAGTACCAATGAGTTTTTCAAAAACTTATGTACGAATTTCATCGTTGGCTTGGACATAAGGGCGGCGACAGGCTCACCACCTGTCACGTTGTCCCGAAAATATCTTCAGTGGAAGGTGGGTCAAAGGGACTTAATTGTCTAGACTTGACCTCTGTCTACCCCTGTATTGGGAATTGCGTGAAGATATTTATTTATTTTATTATTTACTATTATAAACAAACATTAAATGTGATGATTAACCGGTAACCTCAAGGGGCTGCTGGGATTCCTTGAAGAGCGGGGTTGGTTTGAGTAAGCTTAGACAATCCTGCTCATACGCAAAATCACTAGGATGTGGAATTGCGGAAATCAGCCATTCTAATCTAATCTAATCTAAATTTGATCTTACAGGAAACAATATTGTAGGGTTGTCTACTTCCTTTTTATTTTGGAACATTTAAAATGTTTCTTGTAAAAACACCTCTAGAAGGTAAAATTTTGAGAAACATATGATGATAGTCCTGTTTATTTATTAATTATTATTTATATTGCATATAATAATAATTGTGTAGCATCAAAAATGGTAATAGTAAAACTAGTGATAATGCATTTTAGTAAAATTGGGAACTGAAAAGAGTAGCAAATACCAAGCTTCTTAGTTTGAAAATTATGAACTTACATAGAACCGGTAATCATTTCTTCAATCAATCGTCAAAAAACGAAATTTATAGATGGAAGCCACCTGGTTTAGGCTCAGCAATGTCTAGTTAGTCGGGACAAGTAATAAAATAAATAAAAATAAATATCTTCACGCAATTCCCAATACAGGGGTAGACAGAGGTCTAGTATGGAAAATAAGTCCCTTCAACCCACCTTCCACCGAAGATATTTTCGGGACAACGTGACAGGTGGTGAGCCCGTCGCCGTCTTTATGTCCAAGCCAACGAGATAATTCGTACATAAGTTTTTGATAAACCCATTGGTACGAGCCTGCCACCTGGGGATCGAACTCGGATCTCTTGACTCGAAATCCCGACTACCCAACCACTCGGTTATCGTGACATTTTTCAGTAATAATATGTTTATATAAATACATATGTAGATGGGGACATCACATACATTGCTCCCATCCCAAGATGTAAGAAAATGCAAGAATGCAAGAAGTAAGATGCTAAAGCACTTTTGGTATGGGAATCGGAAACACGAAGGCACCATAAACACCCATATCCGAGAAAAAGAGTAGAAAAAGTGATTTTTCTACATTAACGCAACCGGAAAATAAAAAAATTACGATAGCTGAGTGGTTGGGTGGTCGGAATTTTGAGTCTAGAGACCCGAGTTTGATCCCCAGGTGGCTGGCTCGTACGTGGGTTTTTCAAATATTATGTACGAATTTCATCGTTGGCTTGACATAAAGACGGCTCACCACCTGTCACGTTGTCCCGAAAATATCTTTGGTGGAAGGTGGGTCAAAGAGACTTAATTGTCTAGACTAGACCTCCGTCTACCCCTGTATTCTAATTGCGTGAAGTTTTTTTTAACGCGACCGGGAATCGAAACCGGGAAATCGAGATGCCTACACCTTGAAAACAGGTGTTTCCATTCACTGAAAACATTTTTTGGGACAATGTGACAGGTGGTGTGCCTGTCGCCGTCGCTATGTCCAAGGAAACGATATAAATCGTACATAAAACTCAATGGTACAAGCCTACCATCTGGGGATCGTACTCCACATCACCCGACCACTCGGCCAGCGTGACTTTTCGTATTTAATAGCAGTTTATATTATTTCGTATTTATATAGTGATTTCAATTGAACTTTTTTTACGTGCGTACATACCCAGGTCATATCTATATATTTAGTTACGTACGACCTAAGCCTCTAGATTATCTTGATAGGCATTGTCTATGAGACAGTTCATTTTTAAATCCATACTGAAAAATAATCCGAGGCATATAACAATAATTAGGTGTATCATATTTAGTTAGATAATTATTATAACATTATTATTAATTACATTTTTGATTAATTTGGTCGACAGCCCTAAATTAACGGTTTACTGTATTTTATTACGTTATAATCAACTGACACATTGGCTGTGATGATGTAAATCACAATAATAACCTCATTGCATATGCGTTACGGCCGCATAACTGTACATCTATTTATGTATGCTCCCCTGGTACAACGAGTAGCGAAATTTTTTTTCCTACACATTTTATATGCGCTTAACATGCGAACGTATTCAATATGTCTTATCGAATAAAGGCGTAAATGGCTTAAAGTTCTTTTCGACAATAACACGATCATTGTTAGTGACTGTTTGTGTGAGCATGTGATGGTAGGAAATGGTGACCCATACAATCCGGTTCAATGTGTATTGTGGTGTTTGTAAGATGGGGACCGCTTCGTCCAGGTTAGTGATATAGGAGACTTAATTTATTATAGATTATTCGAAATATAAAATATGCTTATTTTTAAGAAGTCACGATAGCCGAGTTGTTGGGTGGTCGGAATTTCGAGTCGAGAGACCCGAGTTCGATCCCCAGGTGGCAGTACCAATGAGTTTTTCAAAAACTTATGTACGAATTTCGTCGTTGGCTTGGACATAAAGGCGGCGACGGGCTCACCACCTGTCACGTTGTCCCGAAAATATCTTCGGTGGAAGGTGGGTCAAAGGGACTTAATTGTCTAGACTTGACCTCTGTCTACCCCTGTATTGGGAATTGCGTGAAGATATTTATTTATTTTTATTTATTTTTTTTAATTTGGATAAAATGTACATTCTTTTTAATATGTTATTTCGTTTGCTAATACAGTAACAATGTTTTGAAACGCTCAAATGTTTCAAATAATTTTTCCTGTTTATCCTGGGCAAGATACAATGGCACGTGGGGAGTCCCATGAGATGTGTTGTGATCCTCTGCTACCTATTATATTACTTACATTGAGGAAAAGGTTACTCCCCGCCCTGTTGTAGAAACTTATTACTGTTAGCAAAGTAAAATTTTAACTGATACGGAGAAGTGCAGTAGCTCGGACGTAATAGCATCGCCACAGTATGGCTGTGATCGCGGGTTCGAATACCGAGCGCGTCAGTAGAAAATTTTAACGTTACACATTTATCTAATTCTCTTTATATTTATAATTAGCAAGTCTCCTTAATTTAAGAAAATGTTATTTTCGTTCCTACTAAATAGAGAGAAGATTATTTATTATAAACAAAATCACGATAGCCGAGTGGTTGGGTGGTCGGAATTTCGAGTCGAGAGGCCCCAGCTCGATCCCCGGGTGGCAGACACGTATAGTGGGGCCGGTATTGTAGCCGGGTAGTAGACAATGGGTTTATGTACGAATTATGTCGTTGGTTTGGACATAAAGACGGCGACGGGCTCACCACCTGTCACGTTGTCCCGAAAATATTATCGGTGGAAGATGGATCGAAGGGACTTAATTGTCTAGACTAGACCTCTGTCTACCCCTGTATTGGGAATAGCGTGAAGATATTTATTATTTATTATGAGTATGACACTCGTGCAATATAATATACATATAGTAAAGATAGTCTCCGTGGCATTTAGTATACTTAGCATGATTAACATGGTACGCATTATAGTACATACTTGTTTGCATATACGTAGTGATAACCATGTTTTAAATCACGTGACGAAATGGGTTATCGATATACCCATCGGTGTACGGGCTGGGCTGGAAATCAGTGTTATATCTACCCGGAACTTATACTGAGCGCAGACCCTTTTGTTGTTTTACTTGAATGCCACTAATGTATTTTTTTTCCTTTCTTTTTTTATTATTAATTAAGAGTGTTTTTTAGTTAAGGCACTTTTATTTTATTGTTTCAGTAAATGTATGCAACAAATAAATTTTATTTATTTCTTTCTTTCTTTCGGTTGTTCTCTTTGTTTATTTTTTTATCATGCAATTTCCCATGCCGGGGTTGGTAGAGGTCTAGACAGTGAAGTGCATTTACATACATAACGGCTTGTAAAACTACAGTGCAAGTCTTAGACCCCTCCGGTAAGTAAGGCAGAGGTTTGCCATAATCGCGACGCTTGGCAAGCGGATTGGCAAACGCAGTACTCGACACCTCGCCCAGATACCTCGCACAGACACCTCGCACCATAGACGCTTCTGCCCATCACTAGGCTGTTGAATTTTGCACTTGCACTTTTTTGATAGGAAGTTCCTTATGGGACGATGAGGAGGGAACCTGGAAGAAACGTCCCTAACGTAAGATTATTATTATTTAATGTATACCCAAACAATTATTTTCTTTACACCTCCAATAGAACTTAAAATAATTATATTTATAATCAGGAACTTTGTTCCTATCCAGAGTCCCATGACACCACACTTTTTTTATATCTAGATGGTTATGTCGCCATCGGTCAATGATATTTTAAGGCGTCAGCGGCCTTTTAATGTGTCTTGTAAAGACACCGCTAATCTGTTTGATTATATCATAGTCATTATGACTATGATATAATCAAACAGATTAGCGTCTAATAAGTCACGATAGCCGAGTGGTTGGGTGGTCGGAATTTCGAGTCAAAGGACCCAAGTTCGATCCCCTGGTGGCAGTACCAATGAGTTTTTAAAACTTATGTACTAATTACATCGTTGGCTTGGACATAAAGACGGCGACGGGCACCCCACCCGTCACGTTGTCCCGAAAATATCTTCAGTGGAAGGTGGGTCGAAGGGACTTAATTGTCTAGATTAGACCTCTGTCTACCCCTGTATTGGGAATTGCGGCGTGAAGATATTTATTTATTATTTTATTATGACTAATCAACATCAATGCGTCAAATCTTTGTTGTCACGAGGAAATTTCTTCATGGCTGTTAAAGTCATCATCACACAAAAAGTACTATAAAAGAAACGTGTAGAATAAAGGTAATGTCTATACTTTTTTCTGCTTTACTTTGTAGCTTCTCCTACTGGTACAACATTTAATTGCAACTAAGGACAGTCAGTCTCTTGTAAAACTAATTAATTTCGTGGAAGTAAAGTGAAAAAAATTTGTTCTGCGTCAATGCAATATAAACCAACCGTGGAGGTCGTTAGAGAAACCGCGAAGTTCGTGGATAGATACAACTGATCTAATTTAACTAAGTAGTAGTAAATCTTGCGAAGCGACTTTGTGTTTTTGAACAATTTTGTTTAATCGTAAAAGTCACGATAGCCGAGTTGTTGGGTGGTCGGAATTTCGAGTCGAGAGACCCGAGTTCGATCCCCAGGTGGCAGTACCAATTAGTTTTTCAAAAACTTACGTACGAATTTCATCGTTGGCTTGGACATAAAGGCGGCGACGGGCTCACCACCTGTCACGTTGTCCCGAAAATATCTTCGGTGGAAGGTGGGTCAAAGGGACTTAATTGTCTAGACTTGACCTCTGTCTACCCCTGTATTGGGAATTGCGTGAAGATATTTTTTTTTGTTTAATCGTAGAAGTCGTGAATGAAAGTGAATGAGCACATAAGTTGGTAGTGACCCTGTCTTCTAAGCTATGGATTGTGGGTTCGATTCCTGTTAGGTTTAAACATTTTATGATGAATAAGAGTTAAATAATTAGAAACGGCTAAACTCACGTATAAGTAACCTGTGTAGGTACCGACTAGTTTCGGACCTAGCGGAGCTTGTTCATCAGGGCGAGTGGAATGAGTTCGCGCCCGAGTCCCGCCTCGCACTAAGATTGCCTCCGATAGGTCCGAAACTAGTCGGTACCTAAACAGATTACTTATACGTGAGTTTAGCCGTTTTTAATTATTTGTTTAATTATCACGAGTCGATAAGTCGCCGAGTACATAAGTTTTTGGATAAACCCATTGGTATGAGCCTTGAAGATCGGCATTCGGCCGTGGCTTCCATGGATGTTCATGAAGTCGCAATCAAAATTACATAAATTTTAATGAAATTATAATGTAAAAAAAGTTAGAAAAAAGATTAAAATAAACTCCGTCGGTAATGTCACTAACGGAGATAATTTTGTGTGATTCCTCCTCGTCAGAGTCAACTGCACTAAGAAACGGTGGAAGCTTCAAGGAATAATTTATTTAATATCATTAAAGCATAACTACGGAAATAACAAAACCACGTCATCGTGATTTTACAAATAACAATTTTAACCACTGCCCTCCTCCACATTTAGTCGCAAGCCCGAGCGCCGAAAACAGTGCGGGTGGTGAATTTATTATCATAAAATGCACTACTCATCTACACACAGATATTACCAAACATGTGTGCAGTACATATTTATTTACAGCTGAGTAAGCTTTCTTACTTTGTGTACGCCCTAGACCACGTTAAGAAAGTTTTTTTTGTACCGCATGAATGTTTGAAATTGTCAAAACTAAATAAAAAAAAATATCTTCACGCAATTCCCAATACAGGGGTAGACAGAGGTCAAGTCTAGACAATTAAGTCCCTTTGACCCACCTTCCACCGAAGATATTTTCGGGACAACGTGACAGGTGGTGAGCCCGTCGCCGCCTTTATGTCCAAGCCAACGATGAAATTCGTACATAAGTTTTGGATAAACCCATTGGTATGAGCCTTGAAGATCGGCATTCGGCCGTGGCTTCCATGGATGTTCATGAAGTCGCAATCAAAATTACATAAATTTTAATGAAATTATAATGTAAAAAAAGTTAGAAAAAAGATTAAAATAAACTCCGTCGGTAATGTCACTAACGGAGATAATTTTGTGTGATTCCTCCTCGTCAGAGTCAACTGCACTAAGAAACGGTGGAAGCTTCAAGGAATAATTTATTTAATATCATTAAAGCATAACTACGGAAATAACAAAACCACGTCATCGTGATTTTACAAATAACAATTTTAACCACTGCCCTCCTCCACATTTAGTCGCAAGCCCGAGCGCCGAAAACAGTGCGGGTGGTGAATTTATTATCATAAAATGCACTACTCATCTACACACAGATGTTACCAAACATGTGTGCAGTACATATTTATTTACAGCTGAGTAAGCTTTCTTACTTTGTGTACGCCCTAGACCACGTTAAGAAAGTTTTTTTTGTACCGCATGAATGTTTGAAATTGTCAAAACTAAATAAAAAAAAATATCTTCACGCAATTCCCAATACAGGGGTAGACAGAGGTCAAGTCTAGACAATTAAGTCCCTTTGACCCACCTTCCACCGAAGATATTTTCGGGACAACGTGACAGGTGGTGAGCCCGTCGCCGCCTTTATGTCCAAGCCAACGATGAAATTCGTACATAAGTTTTTGAAAAACTCATTGGTACTGCCACCTGGGGATCGAACACGGGTCTCTCGACTCGAAGTTCCGACCACTCAACAACTCGGCTATCGTGACTTGAAATTGTCAAAACGATTACTATAATTCTAAATTTAAACAAAACAAAATTAAGAAAATGTCACCAAGCCACTTCCAATAATGTATTGTAGTAGGATGGATAGAGGTACAGACAATTAAGTCTTTTCGATCCACCTTTCACCGAAGAAATTTTTTTCTGAACACGTGACAACCTGTCGCCGTCATAATATCAATACCAACTATATAAATAGTACGTAAGTTTTCGAAAAACCTTTTGGTACAAGCTTACCACCTGGGGATTTAACTCGGGTCTTTTAACTCGAATTCCGATAACCCAACCACTCCACTATCGTGACTGTAAAAATCGTATAGTCCTTTGTCTTTTACAAAACTCACGGAAAGAACGGGATGTTATATTCTTAGCATGTTTACAAACAACTCGCCCATAAGAGGTCTAGACGATAAAGTCCTTTCGTCGCACCTTCCACCGAAGATATTTTCGGGACAACGTGACAGGTGGTGAGCCCGTCGCCGCCTTTATGTCCAAGCCAACGATGAAATTCGTACATAAGTTTTGAAAACTCATTGGTACTGCCACCTGGGGATCGAACACGGGTCTCTCGACTCGAAGTTCCGACCACTCAACAACTCGGCTATCGTGACTTGAAATTGTCAAAACGATTACTATAATTCTAAATTTAAACAAAACAAAATTAAGAAAATGTCACCAAGCCACTTCCAATAATGTATTGTAGTAGGATGGATAGAGGTACAGACAATTAAGTCTTTTCGATCCACCTTTCACCGAAGAAATTTTTTCTGAACACGTGACAACCTGTCGCCGTCATAATATCAATACCAACTATATAAATAGTACGTAAGTTTTCGAAAAACCTTTTGGTACAAGCTTACCACCTGGGGATTTAACTCGGGTCTTTTAACTCGAATTCCGATAACCCAACCACTCCACTATCGTGACTGTAAAAATCGTATAGTCCTTTGTCTTTTACAAAACTCACGGAAAGAACGGGATGTTATATTCTTAGCATGTTTACAAACAACTCGCCCATAAGAGGTCTAGACGATAAAGTCCTTTCGTCGCACCTTCCACCGAAGATATTTTCGGGACAACGTGACAGGTGGTGAGCCCGTCGCCGCCTTTATGTCCAAGCCAACGATGAAATTCGTACATAAGTTTTGAAAACTCATTGGTACTGCCACCTGGGGATCGAACACGGGTCTCTCGACTCGAAGTTCCGACCACTCAACAACTCGGCTATCGTGACTAAAGTATCGTGACTATTTTAGAAAGTGATTTGTTTATTGTATGACATCGCTGTACAAAACCACACAACTGTCCAAACAATATTTCATAAAAATTATGTGACTCACTTACGACACTCTCAAGTAAACAGAGTGATGTTAATTATTAATTATCTCAGAATTCGCGTATAAAACCAGCACTGTTCTATGTTGAATAAGGCGTTGTTCGTAATCAAAGCTTTAGAACGCTGACCATATAATGGCGTAAGGATATTGCCAATCCCTTTCTTCCCGCGGGTGTCGTAAGAAGCGACTATGGGAAACTGTCATGAGTATCGTTATGGCAACCGACAGATGGCGGGATAACCATTTCTATAAATATCAGACCGTGGATGGGCAGCAGCGTCTGAGGTGGCAAATCCTCCCTGTGCGAGAGGCCTTCGTCCTGCAGTGGACTTTAACATTATGTATGTGGAAGAACTTAGAAAAATATTCAATGTTAAATTTATCTTTTTAATAACTAGTAGACGAAAGGATTTTAATGACCTCCGTGGACGAGGGCTGTAAGCATTATTTTCATGGTGTCGCCTGATAATAAAAATATATATTTAATGTATATATATATATATATATATATATATATATATATATATATATATATATATATATATATATATATATATATATATATATATATATATATATATATATATATATATATATATATATATATATATATATATATATATATATATATATATATATTGCTCGTAGGTAGTACTTTCAAATCCATTAAATAAGATTTAATTAATGACAAGCCTGTCGCCATATTATTCTCCAAAACAACAATATAAGTTGTTTTGAAAAAGCCTTTACTAGGATATTAATGCCGGTTTTGGATAAACCCATTGGTATGAGCCTTGAAGGTCGACATTCGACCTGCCGTGGCTTCCATGTGGATGTTCATGAAGTCGCAATCAAATTACATAAATTTTAATGAAATTATAATGTAAAAAGTTAGAAAAAGATTAAAATAAACTCCATCGGTAATGTCACTAACGGAGATAATTTTGTGATTCCTCCTCGTCCAGAGTCAACTGCACTAAGAACGGTGGAAGCTTCAAGGAATAATTTATTTAATATTAAAAGCATAACTACGAAATAACAAAACCACGTCATCATTGATTTTACAAATATGATTTAACCTGCCCTCCTCATTTAGTCGCAAGCCCGAGCGCCGAAAACAGTGCGGGTGGTGAATTTATTATCATAAAATACTACTCATCTACTACAGATATTACCAAACATGTGTGCGGTATATTTTACAGCTGAGTAAAGCTTTCTTACTTTGTGTACGCCCTAGACCACGTTAAGAAAGTTTTTTTTGTACCGCATGAATGTTTGAAATTGTCAAAACTAAATAAAAAAAATATCTTCACGCAATTCCCAATACAGGGTAGACAGAGGTCAAGATACAAACAATTAGTCCTTTGACCCACCTTCCACCGAAGATATTTTTGATACACCGCGTCAAGTAGTGAGCCTGACGCCGGCTTTAGGTTGACATCGATATAAATTGTACATGACTTCAGAAAAAAAACATAATCGCCTTTCACGTGGGGATCGAACTCGGATCTCTTGACTCGAATTCAGGTCACCCAACCAATTAGCTATCGTGACTTGAAATTGTCAAAACGATTACTATAATTCTAAATTTAAACAAAACAAAATTAAGAAAAATGTCACCAAGCCACCTAATAATGTGGCTGTAGTAGATTGATTAGAGGTACAGACAATTAAGTCTTCTTTTCGATCCACCTTTCACCGAAGAAATTTTTCTGAACACGTGACAACCTGTCGCCGTCATAATATCAATACCAACTATATAAATAGTAATGTAAGTTTTCGAAAAACCTCTTTGGTACAAGCTTACCACCTGGGATTTAACTCGGGTTCAACTCGAATCTGATAACCCAACCACTCCACTATCGTGACTGTAAAAATCGTATAGTCCTTTGTCTTTACAAAACCTCACGAAAGCACCTGGAGCAGCATATTCTTAGCATGTTTACAAACAACTCGCCCATAAGAGGTCTAGACGATAAAGTCCTTTCGTCGCACCTTCCACCGAAGATATTTTTTGATACACCGCGTCAAGTAGTGAGCCTGACGCCGGCTTTAGGTTGGACATCGATATAAATTGTACATGACTTCAGAAAAAAAAAAAACATAATCGCCTTTCACGTGGGGATCGAACTCGGATCTCTTGACTCGAATTCAGGTCACCCAACCAATTAGCTATCGTGACTAAAGTATCGTGACTATTTTAGAAAGTGATTTGTTTATTGTATGACATCGCTGTACAAAACCACACAACTGTCCAAACAATATTTCATAAAAATTATGTGACTCACTTACGACACTCTCAAGTAAACAGAGTGATGTTAATTATTAATTATCTCGGAATTCGCGTATAAAACCAGCACTGTTCTATGTTGAATAAGGCGTTGTTCGTAATCAAAGCTTTAGAACGCTGACCATATAATGGCGTAAGGATATTGCCAATCCCTTTCTTCCCGCGGGTGTCGTAAGAAGCGACTATGGGAAACTGTCATGAGTATCGTTATGGCAACCGACAGATGGCGGAATAACCATTTCTATAAATATCAGACCGTGGATGGGCAGCAGCGTCTGAGGTGGCAAATCCTCCCTGTGCGAGAGGCCTTCGTCCTGCAGTGGACTTTAACATTATGTATGTGGAAGAACTTAGAAAAATATTCAATGTTAAATTTATCTTTTTAATAACTAGTAGACGAAAGGATTTTAATGACCTCCGTGGACGAAGGCTGTAAGCATTATTTTCATGGTGTCGCCTGATAATAAAAATATATATTTAATGTATATATATATATATATATATATATATATATATATATATATATATATATATATATATATATATATATATATATATATATATATATATATATATATATATATATATATATATATATATATATATATATATATATATATATATATATATATATTGCTCGTAGGTAGTACTTTCAAATCCATTAAATAAGATTTAATTAATGACAAGCCTGTCGCCATATTATTCTCCAAAACAACAATATAAGTTGTTTTGAAAAAGCCTATTACTAGCATATTAATGCCGGATTAGGTAAAAACCCTTCTACTCTTACTAGGGGAATGAACTGGAGCCTCCTTGTTCAGGTTCAGACTCAACCACTTGGATATTGTGCCTAGGTGATTGATATTTAAAAATAATTTTTAAAAATTCTATATATACACCCATTATCATGAGTTATTATCTTCTTCTTGTAGGTGAGCTAGTGGTGGGGGCTGCGCATAGCGTGGTTCTGCTGACCCCCCTGAGCGAACGCGACAGCGGCAGGTTCGGATCCCTGTTCGTGACCAACTACAAGCTGTCATTTGTGCCGTTGGAGACGTCACAGTACGACGTTAGTGACGAGTATAATAATCTTCTTGAAGTGAAACTTCTTTAGGATCTTTGTGATTTGAAACTCGATGAAACAATGAAGATACAAACACATAAATGTATAGGATTAAGTCGGCGCGAGAATGAGATGGAATACAGTACACATTATTTTATAATCTCGACATATAATCAGACATGGCAGAACTGAAACCACACAAAGAAGAGACTTCTTTGTGTGGTTTCAGTTCTGCCATGTCTGAATTGCACACAACTCACACTTTTAAATTTCATGAAAAACCTCCAGCTGATTTTCGCATCAACGAAAGGCTGAGAATAACTAATACTAGTCTTAGGTTTATTTTGTAAAAACTACTAACAAAATGGATCTATAATGAATAATATTATAAATAGGAAAAAAAGTATACTTTTCACAAGGCTAAAAAGCGAATTGGTGATCGCAGTACCCAGACCTTTGCATCATGGACGATGCTGACTTTGTGGTGTTTTTTTTTCGATAATTTTATGTACTTTATCCTAGTATCATTTTAATTGGTCTATCCAGCGCGTCACCCTTTCGACTCTCTCTTTTTTTCTTTCTATTAAATAAATTTTCAGGATTTCTGTAAATTTGCAGGAGTGTGGCCAAAGGAACCAACTCCTCGGTACATTCGACGTGCCTCTAACGGGCGTGGGTGCGCTGTGGCTGACGGATGGGGGGCCGCAAAGGAGGCGTCGACTGCTGCCCTACGCAGACATGCCCGGCAAAGTCAAGGGTCTGCAGGTTATTTGTAAGGTTCGTCACTGTCTCCTATAAACAATGTATTAGTATTTCATTTTTACTCAACGTTTTTTTTATAGGGAAGGCAGGCAAACGAGCAGGTCGCTCACGTGATGGTAAGTGATTACCGCCGCCCATGAATATCCGCAATACCACAGGCATAGCAGATGCGTTGCCGCCCTTTGAGAAAGGTATAGGCTCTTTTCTTGAAGGTCCCTAAGTCGTATCGGTCCGGAAAAACCGCTCACGGCAGCACACTCCATAAAGTGCAAGTGGATAGGAAAACGAGTTTTATATGGTGAAAGTCAGCTGATGCTACAGTTGGCATGTGGTGGATACAGGATGTAGGTGGCTGAGGACCGTTTACTGTGGAAAGTTTTGGGGGAGGCCTAAATTCAGCAGTGGACTCTTGATAGGCTGTAAAGAAGAAGAAGAAAATGCTACAGATTACTGTGTGGTACTATATACCATCCACTATTCTCGGCGGATGTCGTAACTATCGTTGAAAAATACTGGATGAAAATTCAGACCAGTGGCGGGCACACGTGTTTTCTTTTGTTATTTCTCTAACAAACCGGTCTCTCAATATTGATTGTTTGTGATACTAAAATTCATCACAATTGTGATGAATTTTTGTAGTGCCAGATGTTGATTAAATTCACGCAATTCCCAATACAGGGGTAGACAGAGGTTTTGTCTAGACTATTAAGTCTCTTTGACCCACCTTCCACCGTAGATATTGTCGGGACAACGTGACAGGTGGTGAGCCCGTCGTCACGTACTTTTAGCACAGACAGTGGATGACGCGCGCGTTCAAAAATTAAAAATGACCCTCCCTTAATTCCAGAATATGAAAGTAATGACGTTCAATTTCGCGAACTCACCGATCGGCAACGGCCGTAAAGTTGCGATGGCGCTGATCCATCACGCGTTCCCCAAGCGGCACGACCTCCTCTTCGCCTTCGAATACCGCGAGCCCTACTACCCAACTCTCCCCTCGGACCTGAACATGTTCCAACGTCCCGGGGACTGGAAGAGAGAGCTGGAGCGTTGCGGGTGTCCTCACTGGAGGATCACATGCATCAATGGCACTTCTGACGCCTTCATGCTGACAGCCGGTGAGACGCTCATAGTGCCAAGTTCGGTGTTGGATTACAACTTGATGGAGTCCGCGCGGCACTTCAGGTCCGGGAGGTTGCCTATCTGGGTGTGGGGGAGGCCGGAGGGGGCGGCGTTACTTAGGAGCGGGGAGCTTTTGCAGACCGAACAGTCGGCGACGGCGGAGAGTGTTTTATTGGAACAGGTATGTATAACACCTGTTAGGTCATTGTAATTTTTTTTACTAAAATTCCAGTTACCCACTTAAACTAAGCTTTGTGCCTGGAGTGGCTTACGATAACATTTGAATGGCATCCACTACATTTTTTTTTTTAGATTGATGATGCCTTCAAAAAACTTTTTAAATCCGTTTAGCATGTGTAAATAGATTTTTCATCACTATTGTAATAGACTATACTAGATTGAGATAGCAGACATAATTTTTAAGAATTGTAAAAAGATGTAGATACTGTAAGTCAGAAATTGAAGTTGTCGGAATTAAAAAAAAAGAGACTTGTTTATATTATTTCTCATAAATGGTCACTAGTAGCTTAAACCGGTATTTATTCAAACAGTAAATATATTTCAGACTCTATAATAAAGGTACATTTCTGAGGTAGTAGTATGCCGCTAGGACATATTTTAGGTCCACTGCTCTTTATATTATATGTAAAGATCACTAACAGATTTCTCAGAATCACTAAAAGATCACAGATTTCTCATCTTTGGGTTAAAAGTATGCCCCAGCGGACACACATACATTAGTAACCCGTGACTTTTAGGCTTAAATAAATAATTCCCCTTTTATTACTAAGCTATTATCATTAATAATATCACGGTATTGTAATAAATTAATATAACATGGAATAATAACCTATATTTGGGGTTTGGGGTAACATGGAATAATAACCTATATTTTTGTATGGGGTTTTTCCATGTCGTATGAATTTATTTTTTGGCGCATGTCAGGTGCGCCGCTCGCACCCGAAGCTGACGCCGCCGCACGTGATGCACCTGTGCGGCTCCGCGCACGGCGCGCCGCCCGCGCCCGCGCTGCTGCCGCCGCTGCCCGCGCTGCTGGCCGCGCACAGGAAGCTCGCCGACCTCTGCACGCCCGCCACGCTCGCCAACTTCTGGGTGAGTCGCCGCTGCCCGCGCTGCTGCCGCCGCTGCCCGCGCTGCTGGCCGCGCACAGGAAGCTCGCCGACCTCTGCACGCCCGCCACGCTCGCCAACTTCTGGGTGAGTCGCCGCTGCCCGCGCTGCTGCCGCCGCTGCCCGCGCTGCTGCCGCCGCTGCCCGCGCTGCTGCCGCCGCTGCCCGCGCTGCTGGCCGCGCACAGGAAGCTCGCCGACCTCTGCACGCCCGCCACGCTCGCCAACTTCTGGGTGAGTCGCCGCTGCCCGCGCTGCTGCCGCCGCTGCCCGCGCTGCTGCCGCCGCTGCCCGCGCTGCTGCCGCTGCCCGCGCTGCTGGCCGCGCACAGGAAGCTCGCCGACCTCTGCACGCCCGCCACGCTCGCCAACCCTGGGTGAGTCGCCGCTGCCCGCGCTGCTGCCGCCGCTGCTGCCGCCGCTGCCGCGCTGCTGCCGCCGCCCGCGCTGCTGGCCGCGCACAGGAAGCTCGCCGACCTCTGCACGCCCGCCACGCTCGCCAACTTCTGGGTGAGTCGCCGCTGCCCGCGCTGCCGCCGCTGCCGCGCTGCTGGCCGCGCACGGGAAGCTCGCCGACCTCTGCACGCCCGCCACGCTCGCCAACTTCTGGGTGAGTCGCCGCCGCCCGCGCTGCCGCCGCTGCCCGCGTTGCTGCCGCCGCTGCTGCCGCCGCTGCCCGCGCTGCTGGCCGCGCACAGGAAGCTCGCCGACCTCTGCACGCCCGCCACGCTCGCCAACTTCTGGGTGAGTCGCCGCTGCCCGCGCTGCTGCCGCTGCTGGCCGCGCACGGGAAGCTCGCCGACCTCTGCACGCCCGCCACGCTCGCCAGCTTCTGGGTGAGTCGCCGCTGCCCGCGCTGCCGCTGCCCGCGTTGCCGCCGCCGCTGCCCGCGCTGCTGGCCGCGCACAGGAAGCTCGCCGACCCTGCACGCCCGCCACGCTCGCCAATCCTGGTGAGTCGCCGCTGCCCGCGCTGCCGCCGCCGCTGCCCGCGCTGCTGCTGCCGCCGCTGCCCGCGCTGCTGGCTGCGCACAGGAAGCCTGCTGACCTCTGCACGCCCGCCACGCTCGCCAACCCTGGGTGAGTCGCCGCTGCCCGCCGCTGCCCGCGTTGCCGCCGCTGCCTGCGCTGCTGGCTGCGCACAGGAAGCTCGCTGACCTCTGCACGCCGCCACGCTCGCCAACTTCTGGTGAGTCGCCGCCCGCGCTGCTGGCTGCGCACAGGAAGCTCGCTGACCTCTGCACGCCCGCCGCTCGCCAACTTGGGTGAGTCGCCGCCCGCGCTGCTGGCTGCGCACAGGAAGCTCGCTGACCTCTGCACGCCCGCCGCTCGCCAACTTCTGGGTGGTCGCCGCTGCCCGCGTTGCTGCCGCCGCTGGCCGCGCACAGGAAGCTCGCTGACCTCTGCACGCCGCCACGCTCGCCAACTTCTGGTGAGTCGCCGCCCGCGCTGCCGCCGCTGCCCGCGCTGCCGCCGCCGCCCGCGCTGCTGCCCGCGCTGCCGCTGCTGCCCGCGCTGCCGCCGCCGCCGCCCGCGCTGCTGCCGCGCTGCTGCCGCCGCTGGCCGCGCTGCTGGCCGCGCACAGGAAGCTCGCCGACCTCTGCACGCCCGCCACGCTCGCCAACTTCTGGGTGAGTCGCCGCCCGCGCTGCCGCTGCCCGCGCTGCTGCCGCCGCTGCTGCCCGCGCTGCTGCCGCCGCTGGCCGCGCACGGGAAGCTCGCCGACCTCTGCACGCCCGCCACGCTCGCCAACTTCTGGGTGAGTCGCCGCCCGCGCTGCCGCCGCCGCCGCCCGCGCTGCCGCCGCTGCCGCGCTGCTGGCCGCGCACGGGAAGCTCGCCGACCTCTGCGCCCGCCACGCTCGCCAACTGGGTGAGTCGCCGCTGCCCGCGCTGCTGCCGCCGCTGCCCGCGCTGCTGGCCGCGCACAGGAAGCTCGCCGACCTCTGCACGCCCGCCACGCTCGCCAACTTCTGGGTGAGTCGCCGCTGCCCGCGCTGCTGCCGCCGCTGCCCGCGCTGCTGCCGCCGCCCGCGCTGCTGCCGCCGCTGCTGCCCGCGCTGCTGCCGCCGCTGGCCGCGCACGGGAAGCTCGCCGACCTCTGCACGCCGCCACGCTCGCCAACTTCTGGGTGGTCGCCGCTGCCCGCGCTGCTGCCGCCGCTGCCCGCGCTGCTGCCGCTGCTGCCGCCGCTGCCGCGCTGCTGGCCGCGCACAGGAAGCTCGCCGACCTCTGCACGCCCGCCACGCTCGCCAACTTCTGGGTGAGTCGCCGCTGCCCGCGCTGCTGCCGCCGCTGCCCGCGCTGCTGCCGCCGCTGGCCGCGCTGCTGGCCGCGCACAGGAAGCTCGCCGACCTCTGCACGCCCGCCACGCTCGCCAACTTCTGGGTGAGTCGCCGCTGCCCACGCTGCTGCCGCGCTGCTGCCGCCGCTGGCCGCGCTTCTGCCGCCGCTGGCCGCGCTGCTGCCGCCGCTGCCCGCGCTGCTGGCCTTAACCTCAATCGCCACTTTCCGAATTACACTTGTTCCTAAATATTATATATGCGACAATAACGAGATACTCGATGACGTTCTCAGCTCCAGGACTCGCAGTACTACTCGACGCTGGACTCCAGCCGCTGGCTGCGCTACGTGGCCAACTGCCTCGCCTTCGCCGACGAGGCCGCCGCACACCTCACCACCAACGTCACAGTTGTTCTGCAAGAAGGTATCTACATAGGTTTCCACATTTGTCAATAAAGTTTTATTAAATATTTTTAGCTGTGTATAGTCTGTTGATAGTCCTGTACTCCTTAGTGAGATTGAACTGCGTACGCCATCAACTTCTCTTAGTAAACCAAGTCTCCAATACGTACCATTTGCTAGGAGCTCACACCGTCAAAACTCCTACGTCACTCGGGCGTGTAATACATTCAATGCTACGGTCCAACATGTAGATATAAACTTATTTACGATTAGTACATTAAAACTAAAAAAAAAATTATGTGATTTATTTTATTTATTTTTGTACTCATATTGTATTAACTTAGCTATATGTAAAACTTGTAGTTGCCTTTTTTTATATTCCATGATAGCTGTAAGTTAGCTCTTTATCTCGAAAATTAAACTAATAAATAACTAATCAAACGAGTCAGTTACTGTTAACTAATTTCTTTAATAATGTCCGTTCCGGTATGTGTTGCCATGTAGCGACATCTATTGGATACATATTTAATCAGTCTCATCGATCTGGATCGGACACATACATTTGACTTTGTGAAATTAAATCTTTTGCCTAACCATCTATCGTGTTCAAGCAATAACTATGATTACTGGCTGTCTATTTTGATATCTTGAAGTTACATCGACATATTCCTTCGTCCAGGTGACGGCGTGGACTACTCTGCAGTAGTGTCGTGTCTGACCCAGCTCCTCGTGGACCCGCACTTCCGCTCGATATCGGGCTTCCAGTCGTTAATTCAAAAGGAGTGGATAGCACTTGGCCACCCCTTTTGTGATAGGTGACATTTTAATACTACTACTTGCCATTGTTGTCACTTGGTGAAATTGTGTATTATTCAAATTCATTGTTGCACACTTGTACTCATTCACTGTCCATCTATTTATTTTCTGGTGCCGTAATTCGAAACCGGTTGGTTTAATTAAAGTATAAATAATTTTTTATTATTATCTTAAGTGTGTAATTAATAAAGTGAAAGTGTACAAGTGTACAACAATGAATTTTAATTACATTTAGCGGTTGGTTTAATTAGAGAATAAATAATTTATTATTATTATCTTAAAAGTGTGTAATTAATAAAGTGAAAGTGTACAAGTGTGCAACAATGAATTTTAATTACATTTAGCGGTTGTTTTAATTAAAGTATAAATAATTTATTATTATTATCTTAAAAGTGTGTAATTAATAAAGTGAAAGTGTACACAACAATGAATTTTAATTACATTTAAAAAAATTAAAGATGAATTTAACAGAAATAATATATTTCATCACCGTTACGATTTCTGAACCGATATTATTTGATCCAAATACATACCATAACCAAATGTAACATAAACCTCTTACAAATTTCCACCGCCATAAAGCTGTATAACTGCTCATTAGTTTCGGCTTGGGTATAGAAATTCAGTGTAATCACAGGGAACGAGGCATTCCAACTTAGTCCGGGAGGGGGATAAGACATCTGTAACCTTCACTCGAAATTTTGAATGTTTGCAGGTGTTATGAGCTGCACTAGGCACTTTCTTTTAGGCGAAAAATTAGCTTGTTTTTCACTTTCATCTTTTAAAAAAAAAACTCAGCAGGACCTCAAAAATTTATTTAAATATTAAATTGTGTTAGATGGCGAATACCCTATCTGCTAAACGCGGTGAGATTTTTAACAATTTTCCTTCCTTCACGGCGAATCTGACGCTACCTTGCGCAGGCTGGGGCTGCCGCGGCCGGGCGGCGCGCCGGCGCCGGCGCGGGCGGCGCCCGTGTTCCTGCTGTTCCTGGACTGCGCCTGGCAGCTGCTGCGGCAGCGCCCCGCCGCCTTCCAGTTCACCGACACCTACCTGGTGACGCTCTGCGACTGCCTGCACAACCAGCTCTTCGACACCTTCCTCTTCAACTGCCCGCGCGACCGCGACCTCGCCGTCTCCAAGGTTCGTTTTCTTTTTTTTTTTTTTTTTTTAGTATAGAAAATGGGAGGAGAACGGGCAGGCGGCTCACGCGGATGGTAAGCGATCGCCGCCCGCCCGTGAACACCTGCAATACCGGAGGCATAGCTTAGAGAGCATAGAATTGGGGGGGGGGGGGCACCGGTTACCTGCACTCACCAGACGAAACGCAGAAGTTTGTGAGACTTCTACTTCACGCCGGTATTCTATGAGGTCGCGGTACATCCCCGATCGAGCCGGCCCATTCATGCAACAACAAAAGCTGATGCGTGGCTATACCACTGAAAAGAAGTAAAAGGCTGAAAAAAGCCACTTGCAACCCATAAATCCATGGCTCTCTGTCCGTAATGGAGGCCTAATGTCACTGCTATTAGTGTATTCGTGTGTACACGTAAGTTGTTCTCACGTCACGTCCGTAGTTACGTTAAATTAGAAATTTAATATTAGAGTTAAACTAAAACCGATTATGAAGTGGTTTAATGTTATTTGATGTATTAATGGGATGAACGATTCAAAAAAAATGTTGACATTACACATCTTATGTAAAGACCTAATATTGATTTATAGTCCTCATAATCAAGAAATGAAAACGAAGATAATAAATTTATTTTTATCACTAATTGATAGAATTGGTAAATTGAATAAAAATTGGTGAGCCATCAGCTTTCTATTTCAGATCACTTTTTGTCTCTCACAATCTAAGCTAGATTATGTTTTTAATTTTTATCATATACCTTTATTAAAACTATGTTGCAATCGAAGTATAATTTTACTTCTAGAATTTCATCTCGAGGCCGGTGTGGGACTGGGGCGAGCAGTTCTCGGAACAAGACAAAGCGTTATTCTACAATCCATTGTATATGGTAAATAAACCCGCTCCCATGGCTGTTAATAGGCTAAGTAAGTATCTCACAACCTACTGTTATATCATAAAAAAAATTTACTTACATTTGTATCTTATCACAATCTATTGACGTAGATACAACAAGAGATATGTAATAATAACAGATATGAACGAATCAATAAAAACAGGATTTTGAAAAAATATTTCAATATGATGATTCAATACATTTATTTGTTATTTACATACATAAAGAAAAACATTTATGTACATATAGTAGTAAAAATAAATAAGAGCCTAGCCGAAGTCGTGACAGCAGAATAACTTAAAAATTATATAAATGTATAACATTTATTTATAACTGGCACAATATTATAATTTTCTCTATATAATTAATTTTCAAAATGTTTGTAAATTATTTTTCTTTTAATTTACTGAGTTGGAATAAGATTTTTCGTAATTCATATAAAAATTAGAGTAATTTTTTTCATAGTATATTAACATTAAATTGCAATTTTGTTCGATAACTCTTTGTTATTGCTTCCGTAGTGGCGTAATCCCATTATTTTAGAAATTTTGGGACGTCCTACCAAGAAACAGTCCTTTAGACAAGTGGGTTTGACAATCCTCTCCTGATATTAACCTAAACACTACTTTTGTAGTGGTAGTATTTCTATGTGTGTATATGTTATATGTTATGTGTATGTCCTTACAATTTTGAAGAGACTGAAAGAAGTGGTGAACAAACAAACAATAGAACCAAAGAGATTATAAATACAATTTTGTAACTGTAAAATACTAATCCATGACCTTTTTAAACAATTTTTTAAAAATAACTTACACTTTACAAAATCAGACTGCAATTTAAAATATTATCATTGCACACTTGTACACATGCACTTTATTAAATAAATTCACTTTATAAATGAAGTGAATGTGTACAAGTGTGCAACGAAAATTTTAATGTCCAGCAATTCGTATGCACAAATAGACAACTGGCAAATATAAAATTATATAATTGTTTCCGTCCTTGAAATTTTAGGATGGTTCTATGTTATTAGAATTATTTTCGGACTAAAAGAAGCATCAGACGTCAGTTTTCTCTCATTAGCAGCATAGCTTAGTAATCTTCATGAAAATTAAACTTTATAATGAAACTGGGCCGGCCACATACCTTGTAGAACTTGCAAGCAATGGTGAAGAAAGGTTCTCAAGTCTTGTACAGACAAATGAAAGACGCTTCGTAAGATGAAAGGGCGCCCTAGAGAATATTGAAAGAAAGAAACTCTTTATTGACATCACAAGGGAAAAAAATAACATTGTACAAAATACTAAGAAAAAAAATTACAAAAATTGTGACGTCAAATTAGGTTTCCATTTCAGCATATTGCTGCAGTACTATTGTTGATTTTCAAATGGAGCCTACAGTTGACTTCACGGACGACATTACTAAAACGAATACTATAAATTATATAGTTATTCTAAAGCTGAGCACAACTTCACCAAAGTAATTGGTTTATATAATAGTACTAAAGAAAAATAATAATAATAATGCAACAGTGCATACCTCACAGCACTCATTCAACTAAATAAATAAATGCTAAATAATATATATATATATATATATATATATATATATATATATATATATATATATATATATATATATATATATATATATATATATATATATATATATATATATATATATATATATATATATATATATATATATATATATATATATATATATATATATATAAATAAATATATATTCCAATAGATCTCCGGACAACCACACAATTATCCCGATAAACATACCGTTCAATGGTTTATGTTTTAAAAGGAAAATATAATTATAAATATAATATATTATCAAAAAAGAAAAAAATACGTTATGTAAAAGAAATAATGTAGAATTAATCAGTGAATTATTGTCACTAATTCACTGACAGTACTGAAGTGAAAAAGTATCAAGACGTTGGATTCATCAATCCAGCATTAAGAATACTTATATGAATGTGTTTTTGTTTTCTTTTTATAAATAAGTGGGGTTTTGATCATTGAGTAAAAGTACTTAAAGCTTTTTTCTAAAGACTCCTACTGTTTTTACTAAACGAATTGGTGGTGGCAAATTGTTCCAGCAGCGAGAAGCTGCGTATCTAAACGACCCCCGAAATCTCGTGGTCCTATGCTTAGGAGTTACAAAAACGTTAGTACATTTTCTACTAGGATATATTGATAAAGTCACGATAGCCGTGTGGTTGGGTGGTCGGAATTTCGAGTCAATAGAACCGAGTTCGATCTCCAGTTGGTAGGCTCGTACCAATGGGTTTTTCAAAAACTTATGTACGAATATCGTTGGCTTGGACATAAAGACGGCGACGGGCTCACCACCTGTGACGTTGTCCCGAAAATATCTTCGGTGAAAGGTGGGTCGAAGGGACTTAATTGTCTAGACTCGACCTCTGTCTACCGCTGTATTGGGAATTGCGTGAAGATATCTTGATAGCTGACTGTACCATACTAATTTTTCGTATAAGTAACGTGGAGTATTATTTGCTATTATTTCAAATAAAAGAGTAGCTGGATGTAGTTTTTGTCGCGATAACATTTTCAGTAAACTTGCATTGTTAATAAATGATGTGACATGCATTAAAGGTGGTATGTAAAAGCAAAACCTTGCACATGCGTTCTGTACACGCTGTAAAAGTCTTTGGGTTTTACTTAGGAGACATGGACCAAATACATCGCAGTAATTTAATTTGGACAAAACAAGAGATTCGCAAAGCCTAACCCTTAAATGCTCCTAGACGAAAGGTCTGATTTTGTAAATAATTTTTAGCCTAAAGAAACAATTACGTACGCTTTCCGTTACATGCTCTTCAAATCGCAAGTTATTATCTAGAAGAAGCCCAAGGTTTCCATCCAGCTAGCCATCGTGACCTGTTCAATAAAATCATTTCCAATTTTCAAATGTATAGGGACGTTTTCAAGTTTGATAATGTTACCTTTAGAGCCAAAAAGAATAAATTTAGATTTAAGTGGATTTAATATTAACGAATTTAATTTTGACCAGACAGAAATTGCTTCCAAATCCAAATTAATTTTGTTCACTGCTGCAACAATAACTGATGGTGTAAAGGAATAGTATATCTGCAGGTCGTCAGCGTACATGTGGTATTGACAATGAGTGATGTTCTTAATTAAATCTGCAGAATATAGCGTGACAGAACAGAACAGGCCCAAGCACGGAACCCTGAGGAACGCCCCTTCTCACATTCTGGAGAACTGATCTTGCTTTTGTACCGTCACTCCTAGTAATTTCTACACATTGCTGCCTTCCAGTGAGATAACTATTAAACCATCGGATTGTAGCAGCATCAAACCCATAATAAGCCAACTTGGATAGAAATAGTGCTTGATTAATAGAATCAAATGCTCGTGAAAAGTCAAGAAGGACTAAGATTGTGCACATTCCTATATCCTGAGCAGCAATCAGATTGTCAACCTCATCAAGCAAGGCTGTGGAGGTACTATGACCTTTTCTGAAACCAGATTGCATTTTGGGCAGAATAGCATTAGATTCTTTATTAGATCTGTCTACATACTACTTTCTCTAATACTTTTGAAATGCAAGGTAGATTGATAGGTCATAGATCTTGAAGAGAAATTGGATTTGGCTTGACAGCAATTGTCAAGCCAAATCCAATTTCTCTTCACTTTCCAGATATCAGGAAAAACCGAAGTCCGAATTGACTCATTAATAATATTTGTGATTGCTTTTAAAGATTGAGGAAGAGTCATTAAAATAATTTGAAGTGATATATTGTCAATACCCACAGCATTAGATTTAAGTTCTTTCATAATAACTAAGATCAAAATTTCAGTGACTGTGGATAATGAAAATATATTAGAAGTAAATCTATGGAACTCAAAATATGTATGACTAGATAAGCTTACGAAGCTTTCTCTTGGGATGTTAAAAAATGTGTGTTTATTAAATTAGGGTCATTAAATTGGTAAGGAAGCTCTTTTATTTATGAAAGGTATAACGGTATTTTTTACATTTTTCCACAGCATTTTGGAGTTACTAATATTTTTATTAATGTGCTTCAAATTAATGTGTTCAAAGTATACTTTTTTTTCTGTCATCATAGCTTGGCATACAATACTTTTCATATTTTTGTAACAACTTATAAATGATTCACTTTTCGTTAATTTATATTTCGCATAATAATTATCGCGTATTTTTATCATTTTACGTATAGAATCCGTGATCCAAGGGTGGGGTGGTGTCTTAAAGCGTGAAGTTTTAAGTGGAGCATGTAAATCAAATAGGAAATTTGAAATAGCACAAAAATGAGTGGCCAGATTGTTTACGTTTGTGGAGCTAGAAAAATATGACCAATTTGTAGTCTCTAAATCTTTCGAAAAAAGTTCTATTAATATGTTTTTCATTGGTCTGTACGTTATGTAGCGCGGTACGAGTTTTTGTTTTTTTATGTTAAATTCAGCTATGACAAGAGCATGGCTTTCCAAATCAGGCGAGTTTTTGACTGAAATAGTTCGTACTTGAGCATCTGTGCAAATTATGTCTATCAGCGATTCACTGTGGCTAGTAAAATGTGTTGAAGCTGTGACATTCGAGAAATTTATTTAATAACTTCTTGTCTCTTTGAATTTTTACTTTGTCTTGTTACTTTGTCTGTCAATTACATTTATGTTAAAGTCCCCCACCAAAACAACCTTATCTGCATTGGCAAAAGAGGAGATTGATTCGTCTAAAGCATCCAGAAAAATATTAATATCTTGCCATGGAGGTCTGTATGCAGTTCCGATAATTACATTGACTCCTGAAAGTTTAACATTAAGGGTTAACTGAAAGTTTAGCATTATTGCGACCAGTCTATGGGTACAAGTGGCGCAGGTTCGTACTATGGGGCAATCTTTAGGAGAGATCTATGTTCTGCAGTAGACTTTATATATGCTGAAATAATGATGATGATGAATGAAATAAGTAGAACATAGACTAGCAGTAATATTCTTGACGAACATAGGCGTTCCCGAAAGTGTTTTTTTTGTTTGTTTTGCAGCAATCTACTCCCCACAACATTTTGCAGTTCGTTACATCATCTTGTGGGAGTTCAAAATCTCGGTAAACTGGGAATGGTATGAAGATATTTAAATTTTGTTTGTTGCAGGTCAGTCGCCGGCGGGCTGGCGGAGCTCGCGGCTGGCGGAGCTGGGGCTGGGCGGGGCGGCGGCGGGGGCGGGTTCGGCGGCGGCGGGGGGGGGTGGGGCGAGCGGCTGCGGCCGTGCTGCTCCGTGGCCGCCGTGGAGCTGTGGGCGCTGTGCTACGAGCGCTGGCTGCCGCCGCTCGACACGCCGCACGCCGCCCGCCTGCACTTCCATCTGCAGCACTGCTGGCTGCGCGCGCAGGTAGCACGCGCGCACGCACACACGCACACACACACATACACGCATACATATATATATATATATATATATATATATATATATATATATATATATATATATATATATATATATATATATATATATATATATATATATATATATATATTCCCAATACACCCCATTCCCAATACTGCGATAGACGTCCGGACAATTAAGTTCCTTCGACCCTGCCGCCGCCTTTACGTCCAAGCCAACGACATAAATAAATAAACAGATTTTGGAAAAACCTATCACCTCGAGATTGATCTCGGGTCTCCTGACTCACCATATAGTGACCGGCTCGCATGATGAAAATCTACATACCTCTTTCCAGATCCAACAGCTGACCGAGAGGCTGTCCTCGCTGTCCATAATGAACAACCGGCATTCGAACGGCGACGAGGTTGTCGCGGAGCCGCCGCGCGCGCCCGCCGTGTCGCGCTTCTTCCCCTTCAGCCTCGGCCGCGGCGAGCTCGCCGCGAGCCTCGACACCATGCAGGTCAGCCTCATCGACGCCAGTCTCCTGCTCGACTCACAATCACTGTTAAACGCCCCCGATTAAACTGACACGCGATTTGTTACTTTAACGCATATATACATAGAGTGTATTTTCGATTGCTTTAAGTCCAAACTGTAATAAAGATATTTATTAAAGCCGATGACTCACAATCACTGTTAAACGCCCCCGACTAAACTGACACGCGATTTGTTACTTTAACGCATATATGCATAGAGTGTATTTTCGATTGCATTAAATCCAAACTGTAATATAGATATTTATTAAAGCCGACGACTCACAGTCACTGTTAAACGCCCTCGACTAAACTGACACGCGATTTGTTACTTTAACGTATACACATAGAGTGTATTTTCGATTGCTTTAAGTCCAAACTGTAATATAGATATTTATTTAAGACGATTTCGCCTACGAATGCATCATAGGGGTGAGTTAGTGGAATTTTCACCCGAACAGAAAAGCCAATGTATAGATGAGTATTAAGTAAGTGTATGTAGATATTAATATATTGTGTCGATAGATTGTACTGACGTTGATTATTATTGTTCTGTGTAAATATTTTTAGGCTATGTCCACTACAAAAGTAAGCTAAGAAGTAAGTAATTATTGGCGTATGTGTATTTCGCGAACAAATTAGTGATACTACTTATATTGCGATTTGTAAAGTTATTTATTTCAATTGATTAAATTAATATAATTTTTAAATACAAAGTGTGCACCTGGAAAGTTAAACTTTGAAATTATAAGAGGATTTTTCCTCTGGTTAAAAATTAATAGAAATATTTTTAAACAGGTTACGAAATAAAACGTAATCTGTAGTCTATGGTCTCTGAAAAAGATAATTGAAATATACCGTTGACTAAGAAATTCAACTGTCGCAGAATTAAAAAAGGAAATAAGGAATGTTATCAGATTAAAAACTATTTTTGCACTGTAATGCTTTTTTAATTTTATGTAATGTGAAAATACATTGATTTATGCGAAATGACGCCTCGTTGTATGTTATTCGTAAATCGTAGCTTTACATAACAAGGCTGATTTTTTAATAATCCAATATCTGTTTTATATATAGAAGTCACGATAGCCGAATTGTTGGGTGGTCGGAATTTCGAGTCGAGAGACCCGTGTTCGATCACCAGGTGGCAGTACCAATGAGGTTTTCAAAAACTTATGTACGAATTTCATCGTTGGCTTGGACATAAAGACGGCGACGGGCTCACCACCTGTCACGTTGTCCCGAAAATATCTTCGGTGGAAAGCGAGTCGAATGGACTTAATTGTCTAAACTAGACCTCTGTCTTCCACTGTACTGGGAATAGCGTGAAGATATTTTTATTTCTCATTATTTATTATAGTATACTACTGATAAAACTTTGTAACCAAAGTAATAAACACAAAATACGATTCTACTTATGCATATATTTCTATCTTCTTCACGCCTAAATCTGTCATTTTATATTTAATATTTATTTGTTGATGATTAAAAAATCAGCTCTAAATGAATATTCAACTACCTGTTACCATTCTCATAGAAACAATAATTTATAAGACTCGCATACGGTCAGTCTGTTGTTAATATTTTAAATTAAAAAAGAGACACATTTTGCTCTATTTTCTTTCCCTATAGGTTAAGCCGACTGACATTTTTAGAGTTGCAGTAAGATAATATTAATTGAAAATAATATTTTGAAGTCTTTACGTTTTTCATTAAAGCCAAAATAACAGTTTTAAAAACTCACCTGTCTGCTACTCTAAATATATTGTAAATAAAAGAATATAGATGAATTAAAATGTTTTGCTGTATAGTCCGCCATATTTTATCTCTGATAATGGCACCTTATAGTATTACAACATCTTGCTCTCCAGATTTGTACTGATATATAATTCATATGGAGTTTGCCATCTAAGTCTATACGGGGGTTTTTTTATTAATTTTCTTACTGAATTGAACTTAATTAAAAAGTATAATTTAATATAGATATCGCATTAGAGATATGTACAATGTCTCCCAACTGGCTAAATGCTTACACGCATTTTTATTTATTTTTAGTACATGATTATAAACGGATGATTAATATTTATTTTATTTCATTGAAATAGGATGCTGCGTGATATTCAATGGAACAAAAAACATAAAGTAGGAATTTAAAAGAAACATTTTAATTGTGTATATCTACCTGTAAAGTTATAAGCACTGAATTGGAAGTTGTAAAAGCTTCCGATAGATGTCGTCAACGCCACTAAGTGGCTTACTAGAGACATTCTAAATTTCCACTGATGCGGGTGAGACACAACGGGTCGGAGGTGTCGAGGCTCGTTTGCTGGTTCAAATCCCGCTGAAGTCGGTTGATTTCTTAAATTATAATCTATTTAATAAGAAACATAAAATGTGTAAAAACGATAGAACTTTCTGTACAGTACATTCTTGCTACTTGGAAGGACCAAAATTTATTTAATATTTATTTGTTGATGATTAAAAATCAGCTCTAAATGAATATTCAACTACCTGTTACCATTCTCATAGAAACAATAATTTATAAGACTCGCATACGGTCAGTCTGTTGTTAATATTTTAAATTAAAAAAGAGACACATTTTGCTCTATTTTCTTTCCCTATAGGTTAAGCCGACTGACATTTTTAGAGTTGCAGTAAGATAATATTAATTGAAAATAATATTTTGAAGTCTTTACGTTTTTCATTAAACCCAAAATAACAGTTTTAAAAACTCACCTGTCTGCTACTCTAAATATATTGTAAATAAAAGAATATAGATGAATTAAAATGTTTTGGTGTATAGTCCGCCATATTTTATCTCTGATAATGGCACCTTATAGTATTACAACATCTTGCTCTCCAGATTTGTACTGATATATAATTCATATGGAATTTGCCATGTAAGTCTATACGGGGGTTTTTTTATTAATTTTCTTACTGAATTGAACTTAATTGAAAAGTATAATTTAATATAGATATCGCATTAGATGTATGTACAATGTCTCCCAACTGGCTAAATGCTTACACGCATTTTTATTTATTTTTAGTACATGATTATAAACGGATGATTAATATTTATTTTATTTCATTGAAATAGGATGCTGCGTGATATTCAATGGAACAAAAAACATAAAGTAGGAATTTAAAAGAAACATTTTAATTGTGTATATCTAACTGTAAAGTTATAAGCACTGAATTGGAAGTTATAAAAGCTTCCGATAGATGTCGTCAACGCCACTAAGTGGCTTACTAGAGACATTCTAAATTTCCACTGATAGGGTGAGACACAACGGGTCGGAGGTGTCGAGGCTCGTTTGCTGGTTCAAATCCCGCTGAAGTCGGTTGATTTCTTAAATTATAATCTATTTAATAAGAAACATAAAATGTGTAAAAACGATAGAACTTTCTGTACAGTACATTCTTGCTACTTGGAAGGACCAAAATTTATTTATTCCGTAGTTTGATTAATATGTTGTATATATGGCAGCTACTGTTCTATGTTTAGTTTTGTTTATTTAATGTTTGTAATATTGTGGACAGTTATCTTAAATTTACTCACGTCTTCCGATTATTACAACCGTAATATATTGGATTTTACAAGTTGACTAACAGATGTAATATTAAGTATTTCATTATTGTAACACTTGAGTTTTTTTTATTAAATCTACGCAAGTTTTATATGGCAATATTTATTTTAACTTGTTACAAATTACTAACATTTGTATGAATTTGTAATAAAGTGAGATGACTTGAGTAAGTACTGCAAAAATTACACTGTAAAATCCATTGTTGCACACTTGTACACATTTATTTTAACTTGTTACAAATTACTAACATTTGTATGAATTTGTAATAAAGTGAGATGACTTGAGTAAGTACTGCAAAAATTACACTGTAAAATCCATTGTTGCACACTTGTACACATTTACTTTATTAGTGAAAGTGAATGTGTACAAATGCGCAACAATGAGTAAAGTTCTACCATTTCATCAAGAGAAACAATCAAAAGTATTAATTATGTAATTACACTTTTTTCTATTGTATGTTGCACAATTCGCTAACGAGAATAAAGGTATAGATACCTGTGCACATGTGACATGTAAATATATACAGTTTTAATTATTCCTTCATCATGGGTGTCCCTAAGGGCACCAATGGAAAAGCCTCGAATACCGTGATGGCGAAACCGTCATGGAAAACACCAGACCAAAATGACATTCATCGAAGGCGGGCTCAAGATTAAGATACGAGGTGTCTGTTACTGCGATGTCAATCCGTTCACCAAACTATCAGGCAAGACCTTCTTACGCGAGATGGCTATTTTTTTTTTCGACAATTAGTCTAATAGTTTAGTTTAACTGTAAAGCAGAGAATATTTACAAAAGCGGCTAAAAAGTACTTTGTATGTCATAGATGTAATTATTAAAAAAAAATACACATTTGTGAGAAGTCTCCATCAAATCACGTATATAATTATCTCCTGTCTTCGATGTAAATGATCTTTCCTTATACAATGTTTCATGTAACATGTTTTTTGAAAGTTAAAATGTATGTTTGTAACAAAAAGGAGAATTTTATGTCTACTTCATTTTCTAAATGGACGACACACCATGTTTATTGAATTACCTTATTATATAAAAGACTGTTGTAAATTTAAACAAAGCTGATGATAACATTTTATTGTAATATTTTTTTTTTTCGACAATTAGTCTAATAGTTTAGTTTAACTGTAAAGCAGAGAATATTTACAAAAGCGGCTAAAAGTACTTTGTATGTCATAGATGTAATTATTAAAAAAAATACACATTTGTGAGAAGTCTCCATCAAATCACGTATATAATTATCTCCTGTCTTCGATGTAAATGATCTTTCCTTATACAATGTTTCATGTAACATGTTTTTTGAAAGTTAAAATGTATGTTTGTAACAAAAAGGAGAATTTTATATCTACTTCATTTTCTAAATGGACGACACACCATGTTTATTGAATTACCTTATTATATACAAGACTGTTGTAAATTTAAACAAAGCTGATGATAACATTTTATTGTAATATTTTTTTTTTTTCGACAATTAGTCTAATAGTTTAGTTTAACTGTAAAGCAGAGAATATTTACAAAAGCGGCTAAAAGTACTTTGTATGTCATAGATGTAATTATTAAAAAAAATACACATTTGTGAGAAGTCTCCATCAAATCACGTATATAATTATCTCCTGTCTTCGATGTAAATGATCTTTCCTTATACAATGTTTCATGTAACATGTTTTTTGAAAATTAAAATGTATGTTGTAACAAAAAGGGGAATTTTATGTCTACTTCATTTTCTAAATGGACGACACACCATGTTTATTGAATTACCTTATTATATACAAGACTGTTGTAAATTTAAACAAAGCTGATGATAACATTTTATTGTAATATTTTTTTTTTTTCGACAATTAGTCTAATAGTTTAGTTTAACTGTAAAGCAGAGAATATTTACAAAAGCGGCTAAAAAGTACTTTGTATGTCATAGATGTAATTATTAAAAAAAAATACACATTTGTGAGAAGTCTCCATCAAATCACGTATATAATTATCTCCTGTCTTCGATGTAAATGATCTTTCCTTATACAATGTTTCATGTAACATGTTTTTTGAAAATTAAAATGTATGTTGTAACAAAAAGGGGAATTTTATGTCTACTTCATTTTCTAAATGGACGACACACCATGTTTATTGAATTACCTTATTATATAAAAGACTGTTGTAAATTTAAACAAAGCTGATGATAACATTTTGTTGTAATATTTTTTTTTATTTTTTGTTTCTTTATTAACAGAATGAAAATCACATTTATATTTACAATAATCATTAGCTTAAAATTACAATTATCGTATAGCTTCGTGGCGCGGTGAATTGTTGAATTAGATACGTCGATATTTATTTTTTTAAATTTACAAATTGTTATTGTCTCGCGAACCAACTCGTGATAAATAAGTAAATATTAGAGAATATCTAAAAAATTTGTTATGTAAGCACGTTAGAAGTTATACTTCTTTGACGTAATAAAAGTGTATTATTCCGCATGTGTGTTATTTAAATTAATAAAACCGAAGATAATTATTTTATAACCAAGATTAGTCATTGAAAAAATACAGTCATCATGTCGCACTTTTGTGACGGGCTGCCCTCGACTCGTATTTTATCCTCTCTAGACGCGCCAAAAATAACGGAATTATAAATGTAATCAAAGGATTATTGAATTAATAAATATGCCGAGGACTATTTTTGTATATTGGTGGATATGTCATGATATTTTGTGCCATTAATCGTTTACACAAAAATTTCTGTGTGCATGGTTCAAAGTTCAGTGTTACAAGCAAATTAATAAATCTTTAATTTCCCGAGCTTGGTTGGGAACCTGACTGCATCAAAAAAACTGATATGTTCAAATGTAAAAATAATAAACAAAATACTATTGACTTTTTTGTGTTTTTCTTAATACCCAAAAATACAGCGAATGCAACAATATGACATTTATGCGTTATATTCATTAAAGTCTAAACTATGTCTTGGAAAAATTTACAAGGTGACTGGTGGACATATGATACATTAATTACTTTTTTAAGAATTTATTCTCTTCTATAATAGCAATAGTTATTATATCTGCGTAAGATACATATATCCAGCTCAAAGGACCACAAAATGTTTGGAAGTTATCTATGAGGAAAAATAATGCACTTAGTTTTAAACATAAACATGTAATTCGGTTGATGCGAAAACAACAAAACAAATTAAAACTACTCATGTCGTCAAAAAACGATCCTTTATATACACTTCTCTATGATTATCTGTTTTCTTCTTTCTCTTTCGCCGCTTTGAGTCTTCTTATCTTGTCGAAGTGTTTTCTTGCGATGTGGAATTTGTTTAACAATATGGTCCTTTTCCAACTCCACGCGGATAGGCGCTGTTGAAATAATTTTAATAACTAGATATAAATAGAAACGATTGATTTTTACACTTTACTACACTCAGGGATACCTTATTAAATACAAGTTTTTTTTTAATCAATTGACACGGGCGTGTTCATCTATTCTAAAATGATACTCCATCAATTTGTTATTATCTGCATAAAACGGGATTTTCTCCAATTTTATTGTATGTAAACACTGAAGCCTGTCCCTGTAAGCATAGTGAGCAGATGTTTAATTATGATTATTTGACACAAGTAAACCTACAATCTACTATTTGTTTTCAAGATAGAGATAGCTTCAAGGTATGCTCCTGAGATTACCATTCCCTTTTTAGGAGAAGTACCTTAAACAACCTTTTAAGAACCAAAAATAAAGGGTTTGTCAGATTTATAAATAAATAATATAAATATCTTTACGCAATTCTCAATACGGCGGTAGACAGTTCTAGTCTAGACAATTAAGTCCTTTTGACCCACCTACCACCGAAGATATTTTCGGGACAACGTGACAGGTAGTGAGCCCGTCACCGACTTAATGTGTGAAAAACCCATTGGTTCGAGCCTGCCACCTGGGGATCGAACTCTGGTCTCTTGACTCGCAATTCCGACCACCCAACCACTCGGCTATATTGAATTTTGTCGTTCTATTGTATTCATTTTTATTCTGAATTTTCGATTTACTAAGAAACATGAAACTTCACTGAAGGCTGAATGAGGAGGCTCAAATTAGCTCGGCTTGCGTTACGGATTGCGTGCTATCTCTGTGTGGTAGAATCCGTTACGGAGACTTCCACAGCAGAACCAGGGTAAACGACATAATTGTTGGAATCAGCACACTGAAGTGACAATGGGCCGGCCGCATTCCTCGTAGAACTAACAAGGGCTGGGAAATGTTCTCTAGGGAGGCTCATACATTGTTTTTCCTAAACAGAGTGTAGGACGATCCTGCAGAAGACGGAGTTATGAACTGCACAATATTGTGCAGAGTCGATGCATGCAACTGACACAGCACCACTCTATATGGCAATATTTGGAGGAGGCCTATGTTCAGCGGTGAAATATTGATAGTTATGATGATGACGGAGAAACATAAATAAATAAATATATACATGCATTTCTTGATAAAAGGGGTAGACAGAGGTCTAGTCTAGACAATTAAGTCCCTTTGACCCACCTACCACCGAAGAAATTATCGGAACAACGTGACAGGTAGTGAACCCGTCACCGACTTAATGTGTGAAAACCTATTGGTTCGAGCCTGCCACCTGGGGATCGAACTCTGGTCTCTTGACTCGCAATTCCGACCACCCAACCACTCGGCTATATTGACTTTTGTCGTTCTATTGTATTCATTTGTATTCTGAATTTTCGATTTACTAAGAAACATGAAACTTCACTGAAGGCTGAATGAGGAGGCTCAAATTAGCTCGGATTGCGTGCTATCTCTGTGTGGTAGAATCCGTAACGGAGACTTCCACAGCAGAACCAGGGTAAACGACATAATTGTTGGAATCAGCACACTGAAGTGGCAATGGGCCGGCCGCATTCCTCGTAGAACTAACAAGGGCTGGGAAATGTTCTCTAGGGAGGCTCATACATTGTTTTTCCTAAACAGAGTGTAGGACGATCCTGCAGAAGACGGAGTTATGAACTGCACAATATTGTGCAGAGTCGATGCATGCAACTGACACAGCACCACTCTATATGGCAATATTTGGAGGAGGCCTATGTTCAGCGGTGAAATATTGATAGTTATGATGATGACGGAGAAACATAAATAAATAAATATATACATGCATTTCTTGATAAAAGGGGTAGACAGAGGTCTAGTCTAGACAATTAAGTCCCTTTGACCCACCTACCACCGAAGAAATTATCGGAACAACGTGACAGGTGGTGAGACCGTCCCAATGGAGAAACATGTGTATACATTATTGAAATTATAATAAAATTCCAACGACCAACTCATCAACCAGTACCCATGCTAGAATTTCCTGTCTCGCTAACTTATTATTAACTTAGGAATATTTATTTATGTATGATGAAGATACATACCTAGTATCTTCATCATACATAAATAAATAATCCTTCGTAAATAAAACATTTATATATCTAGTGCTAACAAACATTTGTATAAAACAAATGTTTGCCATTAGTGGGATTCGAACACCCAACCCATAGCTTCAAAGGCACTGTCCTATAATCCTTCGTAAATAAAACATTTATATATCTAGTGCTAACAAACATTTGTATAAAACAAATGTTTGCCATTAGTGGGATTCGAACACCCAACCCATAGCTTCAAAGGCACTGTCCCACTAACACCTAAATTTCCGGGTAAGTACATATAAACACAAAAGTATAGGTAAAACAAAAACCTTTTCAACGAAAACAATATCTTTATTCAGTCACCATAAGTCAAAAACAATCAACAAACCACATTCCAAATTCTCAACTACAGGAATAACTATTCTACACACAAACCAAGCATATTTAAACTACAACATTTTCAAAACTAAAATTCTCACACTTACAAAGTCTTTCTAGGTTAAAACTAAGATCGAAGAACACATAGACCTAATGAATCGGTTTAAAAATAAACCCGACACTTAAATGCATATCTCGCACTTCTCAGTTCTACATTGTATAAACAATAATTGTCACATAACAATCTTTTACAAGAATTTGTGACACTGTAACCATCAAAATGCACCCCATTATTGTTGCAAAGATGTCTTAAATACAAACGGATATAAGTAGGGTGAAAACAAGCTGATGGTAAGTGTTTACTTCAGTCCACCATCACACCATTTCAAAAAGTTTTCTAATATGTTTTCACCCCTCTAGGACTATGATAAAATGCCCATGTTTACACTATCTCTATACCAAGTTTTCATGAACAAGACATTGATCAATTAAGAATTACCATTCAATTAACTTGTTTTTTAAATAGAATAAAATAATATATAATAGAATAGAATAATAGATTAAAAAGAATTTCTAATACAACTATAATGTTTCAAGGTTAACATTACTAACAAAGTAAACATACTATCATATAGGTTCCTTCTTTATGCAGTGAAAATAAAGTGGTTTATAAATATTTCTATTAGTGAAGTTCAAGTTAATGAAAATATTAAATTCAAGTGTTTTTTTTGCTACATTAAGCAGGTATTCAATTATACTGAATTAAATAATTTTACTTTCCAATATAATTGTATTGTGTAAAACGTTTATCTCATGTCTTAAAATCTTTCTGCAACCAGTAAGTAAGGTGGTATATTGTATACCAAAAAAAATAAAAGTGTAAGTTCTAATGAGGAAAATATATTAATAAAATAGTGACAGACAAGACAAACAATAAAACATGCTTCTATAATAAAATTATATACAGCTGGAAGTTTAAAATCACATAGCAATTTGTGCGTGTCGGGGTCTGCTTTGAAGATAATTTTAAGTAAAACTGTACCTAATAAAATTATGCTCTTCTAGACTCTGAAATAAGTTATATGCATTGACAATATAATAAAACATTAAAAACTATTTTTGGCAGGCGACACTTGTATAACACAGTTATAAGTTCCACAGCCACTAACTTTTTTTAGTTCCGTTGAACTTGATAATTTCTTGAAAATCACTATAAAGCCACGATAACAGCACAAAAGGTGACACTTTGTCAGTCTGTTCACCGTCCGTATGTGTTCGCCGATCAGTTGTCGTCTTCCTCATTCTCAAACATCTCGTTGTAATCTTGGGAATGTTCGAAATCTTTTAAGTCCTGAACAGAAAGAGATTTTCTTGTGAGAATGAATAAGCATACAACTTTTAATACAAAGATATTATATCTCACGAAGGCAGGTGAGCTATTATAACGTATAGCGTTCAACAGAGCGCGCACACAGTAACAATGGGCAACTCCGTAATATACAATATCTATGCATTCTACAATACAAGCGAGGGAATTCTATGCACTGTTAGGTAAACTAAATATATACTATTTATAACAGCATTACTGTGGAGAAGGACCAACTGATTAGAAAGAAACTAACACATATAAAAACAAAATAGTAGCTACAAATAATAATAGGGAAACTTTTTGAGCTATGAGGTCCCGGGTTCGAGCTAGACCAATGTGGAAACTCACTTTTTTACATCTCTCGACTTATTTCATAAGACTAATGACTTTGGGATCAGAGCAAAATATGTGATGTTGTCGCTATACATACAAATGTTTTTAAATTTATATTTAACTATGGCAATAATAATATTTATATTTCCACAATAATTGTCTGGGATAGAGGCAGCCAATTATATTTAGATAGGATAACGCTGTGAAATCAGAGGAAATGCAATCTACAAAATTTCATTCCATCAAGTCATACAAACGTTCAGATGTGTAGTGGTATAAACATACAATCTTTCAGATTTATAATATTGGAGGATTTCAGACAGAAATTAAATGCAATAAAATCTATGTATAATTGTATTCACATACCGCAAAGTATAAGAAAATTGTGTGTCTGTCTATGGCACTGTAACTTCTAAACAAATTGACCAATTTCGATGCGGGTTTGTCTATATGAAATCTGATGTGAACGAGATGGTTCTTAGCTATAATCTATGTGACATGACATTGGCAGAAAGCTTTGAAGGGAGGCCATATACTTAAGAAAGAAGAATCTTTGAACACAGTCATAGGTTTAAAAATATTCGGGGGTTTATTTAAATATCAATTTAGTGACCTCCATGGACGAGTGACTTACATTCCGAGTTCGATTCACGGGCAGGTCAACATAGAAAATATTTTTTCCACGTTTTCTCGGAAATGGGTGTTTATGGTGCCTTCGTAGTTTTCGATTTCATAGCACGCCTGTTATAGCTGCCTACTTTGGGATCAGAGCAATGTATGCGATGTTGTCCCTATGTATGAGACGACCTCTGTGGGTGAGAGGCATAAATACCGGTTTCGAGGTCCCGGGTTCGATTCCCGGTCGGGACAATGTAGAAAAACCACTTTTTCTACATTTTCTCGGGTCTGGGTGTTTGTGGTGCCTTCATTGTTTCCGATTCCCATACCTCTTTACAGTGTCTCTTTACAATCTTTTTTTTACAGTGGTAGAGCCAAGCATCAAGTTTTGTTGTTGCATGAATGGGCCGGCACGACCGGGGAAGTACCACGACCTCACAGAATACCGGCGTGAAGTAGAAGTCTAACAAACTTCTGCGTTTCGTCTGGTGAGTGCAGATAACCGGTGGCCCACACACCCTCCGCCCCCAATTATGGGGGAGGGGGGCATTCTAAGGGGGGCAACGCATCTGCTAAGCCTCTGGTTCTGCGGGTGTTCATGGGCGGCGGTAATCACTTACCATCACGTGAGCCACCTGCTCGTTTGCCTCCCTTTTTCTATAAAAGGAAAAACCTCAAGTGTTAAATCTTACATTGGGATCGGAGCAATGTATGTATGTGATGTCCCTATTCATATAATATGTATTTGTGTCTGTATATATATTTAATTGAATATTGTAACTCACTTCAAACATTCCACTGGCGACCGCGTAGCCCGTCATGGCGACGGCTGCGAACAGCGCCGCCAATATCTTGTTGCGCGTCTGGTTGGGAAAGTTCTCTCTGTCCGACTGCGTCCCGGTCGACTGTTTCTTCGCATTCAACCGGTTGTACTCTGAAATGGATTTTATATCATTGTTGATTGGGAAAGAGAACTCATACAAAATATGAAAGTCATGATGGCCGAGTGGTTGGGTGGGCGGAATTTCGATCCGCAGAGGGTCTAAGGGAATTAATTGTCTAGACTAAACAAACATCTGTGTACTCCTGTATTGGGAATTGCGCGAAGATATTTATTTATTTATTATGTATTATAGAAAATACAATATAATCTCGGCCTCTTATGGTATTCTTTCCTTTTCATGCAGCCTTTACAGGTACAATTTGTAAGTTATTTGGTTTTAGCACAGTTACAGAACCCACATTAAAGGACAGGACAAGGACACAGAAAGGAGAGTTACGATAGCCGAGTGGTTGGGTGATCGGAATTCGGTCGAGAGACCTCAGTTCGATCCCCAGGAGGCAGGCTAGTACCAATGGGTTTTTTCAAAACCTATGTGCGATTCATATCGTTGGCTTGGACATAAAGACGGCGACGGATTCACCACCTGTCACGTTGTCCCGAAATATCTTCGGTGGAAGGTGAGTCGAAGGGACTTAATTGTCTAGAATAGACCTCTGTCTACCCCTGTATTGGGAATTGCGTGAAGATATTTATTTATTTATATTTATTTATTATTTATTAACAATTTATAAGTTACTTGGTGGTAGTCATGTCATTTACAATCAAGGATGACTTTGATTTGATTTGATTTGTCGTTATTTGAGCTTCAAAAGGCTTCATTCAGAGCGCACGCAACGACGGTCCAATAGCTCTTTCTATATCGAATTACTGGGTTCATACCCAGTGATTTCTAAATACTCGATCCATACCAGTTAATAATAATTCTTATATGCTTTCGAAAACAAGCGCTTGCAGGAGTTGCAGGTAAAGCTTAAAGAGCTCAAAGCTTGAGCATCGACGGCTGCATGTTACTATTACTGCAACGGTCTGTCCTGTGCTGGGTGTGCTCGTACATTCATTTACGAGCACACGAGTGAGAGGAACAGCAGAATAACTGAAGTAGAAAGACGACACGAGGACATAAAGTCTATTTAAAAGCTATTGATGCGACCGAAATCGTTTATGAGAATTGTATTATGGAATGAGGTCAATGATATCTAGGTCAAAGAACTTCAAAGGTTACCGCTCTTACCGAGGTCAATAAACTTTCAGTCGTGAGCATTTCAATAGCGTTGGAGGTTTATTTGTGGAATGAAACATCTCAATTTCTATACTAAAATTTTTGCTTTTTTTTTAACTAAATATTCCTAAAGACATTCCATTAATACTAATTATTGAACATTGTGTTTTATACATGTATGGCCTGTATAAGTTCACTGCAAGACATAGGCCTCACCTATAATGGAAAAACTGTCATGTTTCATAACCGCCATGTTTGCAAGCAGAATAACAAGGGCAAAAACAGATTCTGTTTGGTTCTTGTGATCATCCCGCCATCTTTTCCCACTCATTGCCATTTTTAAAGCTTTTCCCTTAATCGCCTCTAACGTCACTTATGATACGAAACTGAATGTAAATTCTAATGCTGACGCCAATATCAATAAGCATATTTATATTTTAAAAAAACCTTCACACCATTCCTAAAACAGGGGTAGATAGAGGTCTAGACTATTATTTATTTCGACCCACCTTCCACCGAAGATATTTTTGGAATAATGTGACTGTTGGTGAGCCCGTCGTCGTCTTTATGTCCAAGCCAACGATATAAACCGTATATAAATTTGTAACAACCCATTACGACGCCTGCCTGCCACTTGGTGATCGAACTCGGGTCTCTACACTCGAATTCCGATCACCCAACCACTCGGCTATCGTGACTCTTACATCTCTATATTTAAATTTCATTTAGGTTCACCGTCAGTAACATGTCTGAAGTTCTTCTGGTTGATCCTCGCCACAAATCTGCTCAGATTGGCGATCCCCTTCACGTGGCCGGCGAGCGTCGCGTTGGGAAACGGAGCCTTGACGAGCGGAGCCAAGTATGCAAACACGACAGCGTCGAAAGACGACGGTCGGTTACCGAAGAAGTATTCACTCTCGCCCAGACGGTCCGACAGGGTCTTAAGGCACTTCTCTGCCTCTTGGTATATCTGAAGAGTTATGGAAGAAAGAAATTTGTTCAACTAATAAATGCTAAGTAAAATAATATTGCTACTCATTGACGTATTATGAAAAGGAAATCTGATAGGGTGAGAAATAATATCATAGCGAGAATGCTAAATCATTAGTCAATAAAAATCAAGTACGTAAATATTTAAAGTTTTTAATTCACATCTAAACTTCACGTTTTAGTATTTTAAAATTTAACATGTGATTGTGACCCTCACCCCCACTCATGCCCCTTGTCACACTTTGTTACATTTCGGCGATAACGTAATTAAATACGATACGCAATAAAATAAAATAAATAAATAAATAAAAATAAAATAAAATGTAATCAACTTAAGTAATAACATTCTCTTTCCATAGGTGTTGTTGTAAAAAACAAAAAGGAAAATTATCAAACTGAAATAATTTGACCGATATCTAAGATGTGAGAAGTGTATTATATAGGCATTTTAATTAAATGGTACTCTTAAGGCTGACAGTACTGTTATAGTCTTTATGTGAAAGGCCTATGACCTGCATTAGACCGGCCATACAAATACATTGGTTAATTTAAAGCCAACTATTTGGATTGAACATCATGTTAATTAAAAAAGATAGAATCCCAGCAATATAAAAAATAACATATCCAACTAAGCTGCAACGCTTGTGTCTGCAATGGTTAATGACAATAAGCAAATGACGGATTCGAACCTGCGACATCATATTGCGCAGCCTGTAACATATTAGAATTTGTGTTGCACGTTATTTTTCTATCGGATATTTCCGACGCAGTCTAAGCGCGAACTGCATATTGAAGAGATAAGGGAATAGTAAATTTACCCTTAAAACGCGAGACATACACAAGAGAGATTTGCAGGTGTGGTGAATTCATCTTGTATACAAGCGACGACACGCGTTGAAGTATGGTGAGGCGACGTAATACATGTCTCCGTACTATGTACTTTGGAATTCTCACTCTCTTCACACCATCACCTCACCAGCAACCGTCGCTTTTTGTGTATGTCCCATGCCTCCATGTTTACTATTTTTTATGGAAATAGGTAAAGATGGAGTATTATGCTGGCATAAAAATTTATCACACCTTCCTTCTTCACAGTAAGTTGTAATGACATTTCTTGCAGACCCCAATAAATATGTAAATAATGTGGACTTTTGCTAGCTACACTAAATGTTATTTTAGTGTAGCTAGCAAAACTCCACATTATTTAAGAAGAGCAATATTTTTCTTTGTTAATAAATAAAAAAAGTAATGTTGTTGTAACATAATATTTTTAACACTTACTGTTTTTTCAACCTCTCTTAAATCTGTATGCTCTCCATACAAGGCATCTATCATCTCCTTAGCCGAGTTTTGATACCGTCCTGGATAGTAAAAGTTAAATGGTACTCTTAAGGCTTTGGCATATGCTGGTCTGGTGAGTTCAGTGTAATTTTTTTCATCAACCCACCATGCATACTGATATGCTGGGTAAAGTTTTTCTCCCAAATACTGTGTGAAGGCACTGGCTTCGGCGGCTTGGTTGGTGTTTAGATGAACATCTGTGCTGTAATGCTTAAAATGTTTATAAAAATTAGTTTACATAAATTATTTGGGTATTATCTTGAAGAATTAAAAAAGCTGGTACAGAGATGGATTCAAGAGAAACATATCAGGCATAAAAGGAAAAAATATCTCTGAACAACAGTCTGCCTGCTCCCATGATGAATATAAAATTCAATCCAATCAAAAATCATAGTATTTAACTATTCATTTAGTAACAAGTTAGGAAGAATAGAAAATTTAATCATTACATTAAATTAATACATTTTTCTCTTCACAATCTCTGACCACTCCAAGCTCAAATGCAGAAAGCGGTGCTCCTCGATACTGCCCGTATCATCCTCCGGTTTCTCTCCCTGTCGCCCTAACCCTTGGCCGTCTGATCTTCCCTGTCGAGGGCTTCCGTCTGGTTGGGTCTTAATATTTATTTATTATTTTTATGTATTAGGATCTATTATATATATATTTTGTAATACTTTATTTTATTTTATGTATTTTTATTTTATGTGTATAAAAACCCAACCAGACGAGAAAATGTAATAAATACCCCTAATAATAATAATTCATTTATTTCGGACCAACAGTCCATACAAAACATAGTAATTATTAATATGAATTTTGAAGTAATTTTTATTAATTTTTAATATGAATTCTTTTCATTTTACTTATAAATTATAAATATTTCACAGTACACATATATGTAATATAAATGTAATATAATGATATAATTACAGAATATTTTTACTTACTAGTGACTTTAAATGATCCACAACCTCTTCAAAACTTGTAAGTACTTTTCGACCATCTCTCATGACAGGTAACCGACCTTTTGGAGCAAAATATGGATTGTTAGCTTCGTGAACTTTAACAGGTACTCCAATAAATTTCATGTAAGTCTGTAATAAATAAGAAATGTGAGAAAACGTATGCCGGTTCAGAATACTCTTCTAGGTTATTTTGGAAATACTTACCAGAACCTTGAGACACTCTAAATCTATCGAGGCAAGACCCCACTCACCTCGCCATATATCTAATTCTATGTTGGCCATTATATAGTCTTCGACTGAATATAATTTTTTTGATACATTAATTTTTAATTTACAGATGGAATTGTCATTTTATATAATTTTTATAATTATATCGTATTGAAGTGACAATGGCATTGACTACATAGCTTTCAGCCACACCTCAGATTAATAAAATCAATTATTTATAGAAGGTTCTCTCAAAAGAGATAGAATAGAAGCAAAGCATAACTGCAAGCATAACATAACTTCGGGCCAAACGTGATGGCGGAATTGTAAAAAGTTACATTAACAAAGTTTCTTCAGAGTTGCATGAAAATCAAGTCACATCGCATATGCTTTTGAACATATACAGTAATATGATAACTACAGAGAACCATTAGAAAGAAAAAGATCAGAAATTACTGAGATTAATATGGAGGACAGAGTAGAAGCAAGGAGAACGGTCTGGTGTTTAATTGAAAAATCGTCCATTGTGTACTGTAAATAAAGGTTGAAATACCTACCTGAATAACGCATACGTAAGAAAAAATAAAGTATGAACTTAGCTGTTGTTGACGCAATGAAATAAGTTGAGTTCTAATATTTAAACATTTTCATGACTGTAGTAGATAGTAAAATGCTAATACACAAACCTCAATTATATACATATTAAACTATGTACTTAGTCTAAAATATTCTAGTAAATGAATGAAAAAATATTTCTTTATCTTATTCTTATAAAATTTAGCGCTTTTATTTAATTTATCATACGCTATCGCAGTATCATCCTTATTGAATGCGTTAACATGTGCCTGAACATGTGTCCTTCGTTCAGAGAGGGAGTTCGGTTCTCTACCTTTACCCTCTACCCTGTATAGATATAAAATTTTGTAGCACATTAGATAAAAAAAAGATGATGAACTTAAGGATACTACTCCTGGCGATATATTTTAAACATTTAATTATTCAAGTTCATAAAATCATTATTATCAAAGTACATAAAATATTTTTGACAATGGCAAAGAGATAATACTGTTGCCAATATTACTATAGAGACAGAGAGAGAAGAAAAAATTACTCTGTGTCATCTGACACTTGACATTCACTTTTTATAATAAAACCATAGAGTGCCATAGAGTAGAATTTATATGAGAATCAAATGTCATTAATAATTTTTATTTAGTGTTGATTCTAAGCTTCTAAGACTGGTCCAGGACACATAATAGTGCTTTCTTTTGAAGGTATTTTTTGGTTTTTATTTCTGATACTAACAAACCAAGCCTTACGTCAAGAGGTAGAGCTAGAAAAGTACCGCAGAATAGAAAGTTTACATTTCACCATATTACATCAGCATATAAAAATATTCTTATTACGCCGGTTGTGTTTGGTTCAAAATGTCTATTCAGTGGACTTTTATTGCTGGCTATTTATACTTCGAAATTGCTGTTGTGATCATTATGATATTACCAATATTCAGTCCACGAAGATGGCACCAGTTTTTTAGATCGCGCCTATTCGCAATATTTCAACAACACGCTGCGTGGTATTTTTACGTATTTCTGGGTGTTTTAAGTCTCTTTTTACTCGATGCAATTAGGGAAATGAGAAAATATTCGCATGCTTCTGATGCATCAACTACTCATTTGTCTACTGAAATGAAAACGCATGTCAAACTTTTTCGAGCTCAGAGAAACTTCTACATAACTAGTTTCGCCATATTCCTTGCATTTGTAATTAAGCGCCTTGTTACAATGTTGATTATTCAATCGGAACTTGAAATGAAAGCTGAAAAGATTATCAAGCAAGCTGAGGACACTGTTAAACAAGCTAAAATCACAGTGCTAGAAAGTAATTTGCAAGCAGGGGATTCTCAGAATTATAAAGAACTTAAAAATGTACTTGAACTAACTGAAAACCTTCTGGAGGAAGAAAAGCTAAGAGTGAAAGAGCTTGAAGAAGAGGCAACAAAATGGAGACTTAAATATGAAGATCTTGTAAGATCTACAAGTGGTAAAGGTGATGAGGAAACATAAAGATTTTAATTAGGACTATGTTTACCAAAAGATTCATGTCACTAAAAAAAGGTGATAAAAAAGTTTTCAGATGTTCATTTGTAAGATAAAATAATAAACACTATATAATTTACGTTTTCTTAATAAATAGAAAGAGTTAAGTGGTCAATAGTTGTATCCCACTTTTGCATGCTATGAACACACACATGAGTTCATAGCATGCAAAAATTTAATTCTATAAAGAATTTGTACAGTAATAAATATATATTTATTAATTTACTTACTATTAGTTCTTTAACACTATAAAATTTATTTTCTTTTAGCTATTGATATAGCTTTATTTTAAATAATCTAAACTTTAACATTTTAAGAGAACCTGGAATTTTTTTGAATTTACAGAGATGGGATATGGATATATAGTATCCAATAGTCAAGTAATTTGCACAGGAGTTATTATAGTGCACCATACATTAAAAGTGTCAGTGTTCACACTAACACAGATGCACTCTTGCCCCTGCCACTATTATCGCAGGAGAAGGGTCATGACAGCAGAAGCTAGAGCAGTTTGGGTTGTATACCTGTAGTGATTCCTACAGTGCCAGATAGACAGCTGAAGGAAGCACCCCCTGACCCTTAGTTCAGGGTGTTTCCTTCAGCTGTATTTAGGGATATGAATAATGTGTCTAAATTATTTCTTATATTGTCCTGCAATTACCCATACTGAGGTAAGTAGAGGTCTTGACAAAGTCCTTTCAACATATTATTTACCAAAACTTTTTTGGAACAATGTGATATTTGATAAATTTGTAAAAAGCAAAAGAGCTATGTAGGATTGTGACACTTGGTGATCTGTTATCTCTGGCTACCTGTGAGGGACTATGCATGACAATATTTAGTAGAAGATATTTATCTTGACTAGTATTTTGATCTCCAAAACCCTTGGCTAATATTTATTTATTTATCATTTATTTATGCATATAACTTTATATTAATTTCATGATATATATTGTTTTCTGTTGGCTTGCAATGATGAGTATTCTATCTATCTTAAAAATATTTAGTGCGGAAGCTAATATTAAAAGTCAAAGTAGTGCCGATACTAACTTTCAAAGACCTTATGAGCAAACTGCTGGAAGAAGAGGAGAGACTAGAGTACTTAAATCCTAGACTGCATGTATGAAGAAACAGCTGAATCTGAAAGAAGCAAAAGAGGTATGTAAAGATTGTGACATTTGGCGATCTGTTCTCTTTGGCCACCCCATCAGGGACTGTGCATGAAGATAAATTAAATTATTAATGTAAAAAGTTCAAGTAACCTGCTGGAGTTTTTTTTTTGTATCATTACTATTGAAGATGGCATTTTAAAAAGGATGTATTTATTTTGAAAATATTGATATAATTTTTTTTTTTTTCATAAAAATATAACTTGATTTTGTATATTTTTTAAAGAAAAAGGTGTAAAGTTAATATTATTTTTGTGTGTAATCTAAAATTTTATCATTGTTAAAAATTTGAGAGACTGAGAATAGGCGATATGTTATTGTTAATTGAGCCGGACTAGTCTAAGGAAATTATTTTAAATGATGCTGTGAGCAAAAATTTTATAATTATTTGCATTTTTAAGCTTAAGAGTTTTAATTAAAATATTACGTGCATGAAATGTTTTTTAACTTTTAACATTTGTATTCTTAACAATCACTTAAAATAAACTGGTTTTATATACATGACTTGTTTTTTTTTTTTGTTTCACATATATTAAGTTTCCGTCTGCAGCTTCGCCCACTTGGACAACTATTAATGGCAGAAGCCTGCTTACGATTTGTATATTGTAATTGGATGTAGAACACACAATAGTATTTTATTAGTTTGATGCATTCAAATGTGGGAAAAATCACATACATTGCTCTGGTACCAAAGTAAGCAGGTTAAGCACTTGTATTATGAAATCGGAAGTAACGAAGGTACGACAAAGACCCAGACCCGAGAAATTGTAGAAAGTGTTTTCTATATTGACGCGATCGAGAATCGAACCCGGGACCACTGAGCTGACGACATCTTGAAATCCGACGTGCACGTCATTCGTCCACGAAGGTCGTATAACGAAGATAATAAAGAGTTTTATTTGAGTTAAAGGCTGTAATGGATTTCATATTAGTTCTCTGGTGTTACTCATCAGTAAACTTATTATTTTTTTGTTATAAATAGGAGACTTAAAAAGGGAGTTGCGGGTTTTAATCTAAATCCCACCCGTGTATTGTAATGGAAAGAAAATACACAAAAAAAGAACATTTATTTATTGTTTATTGGTACACCAGAAACATGTTCACTAAACATTTCAATTAAAAATACATACAAAACACAAAAGATATGAAAACAAAAGACATATCAATAACAGGCGTACACAACATTGCACTAGGTAATAAATTCGTTTCTTTGTAAATCTAAAAAGTTTTTTGAATAATTGACAGACATTTGTAAAAATATTTTGCCGAGGAAACCATATGCGAAGGTAAAATAAAGAAAATTTACAATACTTCAAGACTTAATGAAGCTAATATATTAAAAGCTAAAATAAAAGAAATTTTAATATAAGAATTTACTTTATTTCAATTCGGAACGACAACAGGTTTAGGGTGCGGATTGCGAAACATGAACTAACAGGTTCGCGTCCATCATTCGACTATTGTTATAAAAATTGAGATATTGTGTAAGTATTCAATAGGTTATACAGCAATTCATTGCTTGAAAACCGCCCCAGATTCAAGACAAGCACTAGCATTGTTACATTACTGATATAGCAGCGCTTGTAATATTTTTTTTTTATTTAAATATATTTTAATAACTACGCGCAACAGGGGGACTGCAATTTATTTTGATAATAGATACATTTCTATAATCCATCCTCTATAATAAAATGATATTTTATTAAATAATAATAATGTTGTGTGTGTAAAGAAATAGCTTGTATGTACGCCTAAGAGAAAATTGTCCACGTTTCAAGGATCTGCCAGTTAGTATAATCATGTGAGGTACTCGATAGAAAAGGAATAGAAATAGGTGCAAGGCTAACCATCTCGATGGATACTAGACCAAAATTTTTGGGACAAAGTGATAGGTAGCGGGTCTATCACCATCTTTATAAATAAATAAATATTAAATAAATAAATATCTTCACGCACTTCCCAATACAGGGGTAGACAAAGGTCTAGTCTAGACAATTAAGTCCCTTTGACCCACTTTCGGCATAGAAAGACATTTTCGGGACAACGTACCAGGTGGTGAGCCCGTCGCCGTCATTAAGTCCAAGCCATTATATCGTAGGCAAACTATTTCGTGACTTCGGTTTGATGACAAACCGAAGTCACGAAAGTCAAGACCAATGGCGACGAATCTCTGATAATATGCATATTTGTATGATATATCCAAAATAATAATGAATAGTACTATTACTTCTTTTGACTGTAGAATATTAAATATTGTTCCTTGTATTGTCAATTGGGGGAAGATTTTTTTTTTCATAGGCAAAATTAAATAAAAGAAAAGATATCTATTAACGAAAACGTTTAATGTAACGATTGCACTATCCCCTTGCTATTTATGTAGTAAGTTTATCTTACAACGATCTTAATTTGTACAAGTACACAAGAGAGGGCCAAAAAAAAAAATTCGAAGTCACGATAGCCGAGTTGTTGGGTGGTCGGTATTTCGAGTCGAGGACCCGAGTTCGATTCCCAGGTGGCAGTACCAATGAGTTTTTCAAAAACTTATGTACGAATTTCATCGTTGGCTTGGACATAAAGGCGGCGACAGGCTCACCATCTGTCACGTTGTCCCGAAAATATCTTCGGTGGAAGGTGGGTCAAAGGGACTTATTTGTCTAGACTTGACCTCTGTCTACCCCTGTATTGGGAATTGCGTGAAGGGCCAAGAATTCTTTAACATTTAAATGTAACTTACCGCGCAAACTATTACCGCGCGGGGCGCGGGCGCGGACGGGGGCACTAACTGCCTTCTTGGAAATTTAGTTTAAACAGTAGAAAAATTTAGGTTAAACAGTAGAAACAGTTTTATTCAAACGACTTTTCGCTCATTACTGTGAGACGCTTATTTCGCGTTGAATATGGTTTACACGACTTAAGTCAGTGTCCAAGTGCTCCTTAGAAATGGGTGAAGAAGTTCGAAGAGACGGGATCTACACTAAATGTGAAACAAACCGGCGGCCCACGGACTTCTCGGAGCGAAGCAGATTTATCGACATGCAAACGTTCGGCTGAATTAGGATTATCCCGCACATCATTTCGCCGTATTTTGAAATTAGATTTGAAACAAGAACTAAACCCTAATGATTTAAATGTGCGTAAGTCATATGCCGAAACAATGTTAACTCGTTTCAGTAATTTTCACAACATCTTATTTTCTGACGATGCCCATTTCCATCTAAATGGACATGTAAACCAACAGAATTGCAGGTATTGGAGCAGCGAAAATCCTAAAGCTAAACATGAGAGGCCACTTCACTCTCCTAAGGTGACTGTATGGGCTGCAATTTCAGCAAAAGGAATCATCGGACCTTACTTTTTTGAAGATTCTCGAGGCCGTTCAGTTATTGTTGATTCTGCCGAGTATGTGAAAATGTTACGAGAGTTCTTAGCACCGATGCTACTGGAATTTGCTGGCTATAATCATAACACATGGTTTCAACAAGATGGAGCCACGTGTCACACATCGAACGAGTCCTTGCCGGTGGTCAAAGACATGTTTCCGGAAAAGCTGATATCCAGACGGGGTGACATCCCATGGCCACCCAGAAGTCCAGATCTATCCCCAGCAGACTTCTTTTTATGGGGTTATTTAAAGAGTCGTGTGTACATTGATAAACCGAATACACTGCGTCAACTTAAATAAAAAATCATCAAAGGGATGTCGGCGATCTCGCGGTCTCTTTGCAGAAGAGTATTCGAAAACTTCAGGACTCGCTTAAATGATTTTGCACTCGCTATGATGATTTCGGTTTTTGCACTCGCTTAGATGAGTGCAAAAATCGAAAAGGTGGTCATTTAGACGAAATAATTTTTAAAAATAAATTACAACTAATTAGCTTTCTTGTAAATAAACGATTTCTAAAATATGTTAAATGGTTTTTTATAGGATTTTTTTAAATGTTAACTAATTCATGGCACACCCTGTACATCACTTAGGCAGATTAGCCGACTTTTGTAAATTGTATGTTTTTTTTACATTTATTATATGTACTCTGGTAAACTCAATGTTAATTAGCGATAAATATGTGTGAGCATATGTGTATACTTGAATTTGTATAAACTTTGTAATCAAAACCTCAAAACGTTTACCTATCGTTTTAAAAAAAAAAAGATAAGCAAACCTATAATTAACTGGCACACACACTTCTTCATATCAATCAATTATTTAATGTACGTTGTACATATAACAAATAAAAACAAATAAAACGTTTTAAAATATTTAGATCAGATATATTTAAGTAAACTATCGATTTTAATGAAAATTTATAAGTATGTAACACAAAACACCGAGTATGCATGCTATTCATTCAGCTCATTGCTTTTAAAACTTTATCAAAATAAAGTTTTAAAAGCAATGAGCTAAACCGAACAAGTATTATACTATGACTGAACTGAAGTATTTTCATTGACCATCGACTTCGGTCTGGCCATAGCCTATTGCTTGACTTCGGCCAAAAATCGACCTTCAGTTGGAAACGAATAAAGCAATACTTCAAATCTACTATCCTTGTAGATTAAAAGGAGATTTATTATTATCTGGCATAAGGCAGGCAGTTTGCACTACTGATGGTGTCAGTATCCTTTGAGTTCTCCAATGATTAGGTATTACTTAAATGTTGAGAACAAACATTGTCAAAACTGTTTTTAAATTGATTGACACTTTTTTGACACGCTTTGACTACTCGATTACTTAAAAAGTGTTTGTCCGGAGTTCGAAAAGACAAAACGCAATTTTAGTTTGTGACCTCTGAGACGGATATTGGTGTCTCGTTTTGCTAGCAGGTTTTGGAATTCCTGGATGTCATAGTGACCATTCAATATCTTGTATGTCTCAATCAAGTCGCATCTGTCTCTGCGGGCCATTTGGGTTATTAGTTTTAGAGCCTCAAGTCGTTCTTTATATGGAAGATGACTGCGTTGTATATTCTTCCCATTTTAAACCCTCATTTAAAATCCATATACCAAAGATGCTAACATCAGAAAGGTTAAAGGTATATACATAACAGGACTTTAACTAAGGTTAACTTTAACTAAAGTATGTAAGTACCATTTTGTTCGATAACTTTTGCCATCTCTTAGGTAGGGACATGATCCCAATGCTATGGAAATTTTGGGGCTTCTGATCAAAATACTGCGACAATTGGTTTTGGCAGTTCTCTCGTGATGTTAACCTGACCTAAAGAATTCTGAAGAGACCGAAACAGGTGGAAATCTGAAGGTGTAAGGTCAGGATTATACGATGGATGCTAAAACACCTCCCAGCCAAGCTCTCTTAATTTTTGCTGAGTAACAAAAGATGTGCGATCATGATGAAAAACCACACCCCTTCTGTTGATTCCGTCCGGCCTTTGACCACGACCTTTTTCGCATGATCTTGTCGTACGTGATCCACTTATCATTACCAATTATCAGCTTCTTCAAAAATAGTTCGGTCTCATTACTTTGTAATATTTATTTATTTATTTATCTTCACGCACAATCCCTGACGGGGTAGCCAGAGAGAACAGGTCGCCAAGTGTCACGATCCCTACATACTTCTTTCGCTTCTTTCAGATTCATCATCTTCTTCATACATGCACGTCTAGGTATCCGAGTACTCTTGACCCTCCCCTCTTCGAGCAATTTGCTCACATGGTCTTCGAAAGTTAGTCTCGGTCTATCTCGACACCTTTTAATATTAACTTTCGCGCTACATATTTTCTTCACCATTCGGTCTTCACTCATTCGCTCAACGTGCCCAAACTATTGAAGCACGCCCTTATCCATTTTTGAGACAAGGTCATCTTTCAAAACTGCCATATTGCGAATCTCTTCTTTTCGCTTTCGATCGGCCATGGTAAGGCCGCACATTTTACGAAGAGATCGCATCTCCACTGCATTCAACCTGCTTTTATGCTTCTTCTGGCATACTCAGGTTTCGCTGCCATATAACAAAGTCGGTACCAATACTAAAATAAATAAATATAAATATCTTCATGCAATTCCCAATACAGGGGTAGACAGAGGTCTAGTCTAGACATTTAAGTCCCTTCGACCCACCTTCCACGGAAGATATTTTCGGAACAACGTGACAGGTGGTGAGCCCGTCGCCGCCTTTATGTCCAAGCCAACGATATAATGTGTACATAGGTTTTTAGAAAAACCCATTGGTACGGCCACTTGAGGATCGAACTCGAGTCTCTTGACTCGAAATTCCGACCACCCAACCACTCGGCTATCGTGACTATAACAACCAACACTGCGTTATGTATTGCATTGCGTGCACTTTTCACACTAGATAGTGATCCGTTCCCAGGTCAGCACCCCGGAACACTCGCGTATCCATCACCTGTTTTCGCAGTCGGTCATCCACCAGGAATAAATCGATCATACTTCTCTCATTCTCTCTTGTTCTAGTATACATATGGATTTTCTTGTTACTAAACATAGTGTTTGTCACAAGAAGACCCTTTTCCTTGCATACAGCCAGTATAAGCTTGCCAGCATCGTTAACCCTTTTATCACCAAACATTCCAAGCACCGACTCGTACCCTGGCCGAGTGGTACCAACCCATCCATTCAAATCACCACATACAACAATTCTTTCGTTTCCTCTAACCAAGTCTAGAACTTCTCTTACATTCTCCCAAAACTCCTCCAGCTCAGCTCTGGACGACGAAGCTACCGGCGCATAAACAGCCAAAAGGAATAACTTCGTCAGTTCCAATTTAAAGCGAACCCAGAGAAGTCTCGAGTTCACAACCTTATATTCAGTCATAACATCGACCAACCGAGACGACAGCAGCACCCCCACTCCCTGGCAGGCGCTCTCGCTCTCTGGGACTCCGGACCATAGAGCTAACGCCCCGCCAGGGAGCTCTTCAGTACCGCTGCCCTTCCGCTTGGTCTCCGACAAACACACGACATCTAATTCTCTTTCTTTCATTATTTCAATCAACTCATTCGTCTTATCTCTCATGCCTCCTAGAGGACATGTTAGAACATTCCACGTGCCAGCTCTGCACTCCGTCCTCCACCTTCCGCCGTGTCGGGCTGTGCGTGACGGGTGGCGGTCCCCATCGCCGCTTTGCTCGCTGCATTCCACACCAATGAGGACGAACTGGTGTGCGTCGCCTTGGGGGGACGCCCTAACCCTCGTTGGCATGGGTGCGCAGCTGTGTAGAATTGCAGCCCTGAAAAGGGTTGGCAGGGGTCGCGACGAGCACGCTTCTACAATGAACCCCATGTGACCACTTTGTAATAAAGAATCACAAATGAGTACACGGTTCATTAGGTTTCTTTCAGTGACCTCGTGAGGTACCCAAATATCGAGCAAAAACTGCTCGATATTTGGGTACCTTTCAAATGCGCCAAAACTGTTTTGTGGTCATTTCCCAGTTCTTCAGCTGCGTCGTAACTACTGATATGCCGATCTTGCTCCACTTTTTCAAAAATGGCATCCATTTTATCCGTAATAGGACGACCAGAGCGACGTGTATCTTTGACATCAATATTTCCGGATCGAAAACGCTTAAACCAAATTTGTACTACTGTCACAGAAATTGCACTAGGTCCATAAACATCTCAAATTTTTTTGCGGCTTGCGTCGAATTATTACCTTTTGTGTAACTAGTATAATTTTATAATGTATCGAATTTTTTCATTTGATTCACTCATCTTGACTGTACGAAAAATAAATGAAAATCACACATTTTCTTAATTTGAATTTGGAACATCTTCTTTGAAATTTAAACTTTTAATGATACCAAAACCATCCAGTTACAAGTAGCCAAAGATATTTTATCACAAGTTCATACATGCGAAAAGGCTTTTCCCCGACTCATATTTCGCGTTGTTTGGATATTGTAGCTCCAATTTCAACTTGAAATGTTCTGCTTTGTTGGAATTCCTTGAACCAGGCTAGCAATATACCGCGTATAACCACATTTTCTAATTATTGTAGGAGTCTTCTAGTAGAGACTTTATCAAACACTTTTCCGTAATCCAGATAAATGACGTCAGTAGGTTGTCTAGCATTAAACTGTTTTGTCCATGATGACATTAAAACATGATATTACATTTGATATTGTAGAGCGGTGTGGATAAAAATCATGCTGTTGTTCTGGAATAATTCGGTATTCTGCGACAAAATCCCGCAAGTGTTTGACAATCACTTTTTCCATAGCTTTGCATAATACGCTAGTCAAACTTATAGGTCTATAATTGCAATGATCTACTTTAGTTCCTATTTTGAAAATAGGTCTTAGAGTGTCCGACTGGTAAAACACCAGTTTCATATGATGTCTGCATTATTTTTGTTTAATATTTGGTAATGTCGCACTTCTGTAAGATTCTGTAAGAAGCAAAGATTAAGTTTAACTACACAGCCGACTGCAACACGGGTCGTAGGTTGCGTAAATTTGTTTGTCGTAAATTGCCTAAGGCAAAAATTGATATTAGTCATGTAAATCTGTCACAATTTCGATTAGCAGACCCCTATTTTAATAAACCCTCAGACATTAAGATGTTGATAGGCGCGGACATATTTTGGGACATAATATGTTCCGAGTCGCAAGAATTGGGTAAAACAATCCCGTGCTTCGATTTTCTAAGTTGGGTTGGTTATCGGCTCTGTAACCCGCATAAAAAATAAAATTAGTAAATTTTCAGAAAACAAAGCAATATATTGCAACCTTTTATCGATGGAAGACTCATCCAGTCTTCATTCGGACTTAGCCAAATTTTGGGAGTTAGAGAGCTTTCCTCAGACATATCCCCTTTCTATAGAAGAAGTTTTTTGCGAAAAGCATTTTATTGCTAACACAGTTCGTAATGAGGATGGAAGATTTTCTGTAGCCTTACCTCTTCGTGATACGCCAGATTGCCTCGGTGACTCTTACTATGCCGCAAAAAGGAGATTATTAAGCTTGAAAGCTCGATTCAAGAGACAACCGGAGCTTAAAAGGTTGTACCGTGAATTTATTCACGAGTATAAGTGCCTCGGTCATCTTTCTCAAGGCCCCCATCAGAAACCTAGGGTAGCTTTTTTTTGCCTCACCACCCTGTAATAAAGGGGAAAAGCGAGTCCACTAAGCTTCGCGCCGTGTTTGAGGCTAATACTCGCACGTCCTCAGGAGTCTCTATTGATAACAGATGGTAGGGCCGATGATTCAGGATCCACTGTTTAATATAATCATACGATTCCGTCAACACAAATATGTGCTATCCGCGTACATTGAGAAAATGTTTCGACTAGTCTCTTTAAGAGAATCGGATCGTAACCTTCAACTGATTTTGTGGCGTGATGAAGAGTCAGATCTTATAGAAACTCTTCGATTAAGTACTGTCACCTACGGGTTTTCTAGTGCTAGCTATCTATGCACGAGATGCATTTGGCAATTAGGAGAAGAGTGTTCCAACCTCAAAATAAAAAATGTGATTCAAAGGGATTTTTATTGCGACGATTTATCAACCGGCTGCGACTCTAGAGAAGAGTTGTGCTATATTCAGCGTAGTGTAGCTAACGCTTTAGCTAAAGCACAATTTCCTCTGCGAAAGTATCCCTCAAATGCACCTGAAATTCTTACAGGTGAGGAAATTGATTTGGAGGAAGGTAGATTAATGATTAGTAGCTCTACTAGTACATTTGGCGTGGGTTGGTACCCTTCGACAGACGAGCTTCATTTTAATATTAATTTTACTGCCCCAGAGACTACTACTAAACGCAATATGTTGTCATCCACCTTCAAAATTTTCGACCCTTTAGGTTTACTTTAGGTTTACTATGCACTATCAGACTGAAAATCCTTGTTCAAGAATTATGGAAACTGGGTTTTTATTGGGATGACCTCAAGAGGTACCGGGTCCCTGGTTGAAATTTACGCAAAATCTGCCATCCCTGTCTTCAATTAGGGTTCCTAGACGTGTATTAATCGATTACCCGGTCTCAATTGAAATGCATTGTTTCTGTGATGCATCGCAGCGCGCTTTAGGTGTTTGTATCTATTTGAGATCTGCCAATAAACGTCAACAAGTGCCATTAAACGTCAACAAATCTACTTTGCGCAAAGGCTAAAATATCACCTATAAAACCTACGACAACTCCGCGCTGGGAACTGAACGCCGCACTTTTATCCGCAGAACTTTCTCAAGCGGTGTCTAAGGCTCTACGCTGCAATATCGATCGGTTCGTGTATTGGTCTGACTCGAGTGTGGTTCTGGGCTGGCTTAATTCGTCAAACAAACTCGACACGTACGTCGCTAACAGAATAGCTAAGATAAAAGATTTAGCTGTTGCTATACCCTCGACATGGCGGCACGTACCTACAGCTTACAATCCCGCCTTGGTCTCGCGCGGCATGAGTCCTCAATTGATTGGCAGCTCTTCGCTTTGGTGGCACGGACCCTCTTATCTGCTTGAATTAGAAACTACGTGGCCATCTTCTTACTTTACTCATGCTACTAACTTTACTGAAGTTGAAGCCTTTCCACCCGTGGTGGTGGTTACTCCACCTCTGATACAAGGTAGTGGCCTTAGTAGTTGCATACAAAGATTTTCTAAATTTATTTCCCTGCAAAACACATTTGCTAGGGTGCTAAGTTTCTTGCATAATTGTAAGAACTCTAATTAAAGGTTATTAGGACCTTTACAAGCCTCCGAATTAGAAAGGGGTTTAAAATGTTTAATAAGACTGGCTCAAGGAGATACCTTTGCAGCCACAATTAAGTTGCTAAACAACAAAAAATCTAAGAGCTCCCAAGTTACTTTATGCTCTCTTAATCCGTTTATTGACAGCGAAGGTATTATACGTGTGGGAGGCAGGATAGGCTCCACGAGTTACCCCTATGACAAAAGGCATCCCATAGTACTGCATAGTAATCATCAATTAACAAGGTTATTATTTCAGAATGAGCATAAGCGCCTTCTTCATGCTGTACCACAGCAACTACTAGCCTCTATTCGTGAAGGTTACAGGCCTATAGGGGGCCGGAAATTAGCACGACAAACAGTCCGTAATTGTTTAATATGCATACGTTTTAAGGGTAAGGCATTAAATAAATAATACATAAATATCTTCACGCAATTCCCAATACAGGGGTAGACAGAGGTCTAGTCTAGACAATTAAGTCACTTTGACCCACCTTCCACCGAAGATATTTTCGGGACAACGTGACAGGTGGTGAACCTGTCGCCGTCTTTATGTCCAAGCCAACGATATAATTCGTACATAAGTCCTTAAAAAACTTATTGGTACTGCCACCTGGGGATCGAACTCGGGTCTCTTGACTCAAAATTCAGACCAACCAACCACACGGCTATCGTGACTTATTAAGTAAGGTAAGGCATTAAGTAATATAATGGGCGATTTGACGTCCGAACGCCTAGATCCAGATTTCCTTTCCGCACCGTTAGTACAGATTTTGCAGGGCCATTTTTAATAGCTGACCGAAAGGGTAGAGGCTGCAAGATATCCAAATGTTATCTTTGCATCTTTATATGTTTCCGTTACAAATGCATTCATCTCGTAAGCGATTTAAGTAAAGACGCGTTCTTATTGACGTTGAAGCGATATTGCCAGACGCGGTTTGCCTAAAACTTTTTATTGCGACAACGGTCGTAATTTTGTAGCAGCCTCCAAAGATATTAACAAGTTTTTTAAATCACAAACTAAATGGGGGTCATTGTAGAAGCGTGCTCGTCGCGATCCCTGCCAGCCCTTTTCAGGGCTGCAATTCTACACAGCTGCGCACCCATGCCAACGAGGGTTAGGGCGTCCCCCCAAGGCGACGCACACCAGTTCGTCCCCGTTGGAGTGGAATGCAGTGCGCAAAGCGGCGAAGGGGACCGCCACCCGTCACGCACAGCCCGACACGGCGGAAGGTGGAGGACGGAGTGCAGAGCTGGCACGTGGAATGTTCTAACATGTCCTCTAGGAGGCATGAGAGATAAGACGAATGAGTTGATTGAAATAATGAAAGAAAGAGAATTAGATGTCGTGTGTTTGTCGGAGACCAAGCGGAAGGGCAGCGGTACTGAAGAGCTCCCTGGCGGGGCGTTAGCTCTATGGTCCGGAGTCCCAGAGAGCGAGAGCGCCTGCCAGGGAGTGGGGGTGCTGCTGTCGTCTCGGTTGGTCGATGTTATGACTGAATATAAGGTTGTGAACTCGAGACTTCTCTGGGTTCGCTTTAAATTGGGACTGACGAAGTTATTCCTTTTGGCTGTTTATGCGCCGGTAGCTTCGTCGTCCAGAGCTGAGCTGGAGGAGTTTTGGGAGAATGTAAGAGAAGTTCTAGACTTGGTTAGAGGAAACGAAAAAATTGTTGTATGTGGTGATTTGAATGGATGGGTTGGTACCGCTCGGCCAGGGTACGAGTCGGTGCTTGGAATGTTTGGTGATAAACGGGTTAACGATGCTGGCAAGCTTATACTAGCTGTATGCAAGGAAAAGGGTCTTCTTGTGACAAACACTATGTTTAGTCACAAGAAAATCCATATGTATACTAGAACAAGAGAGAGAACTAGATGAGAGAAGTATGATCGATTTATTCCTGGTGGATGACCGATTGCGAAAACAGGTGATGGATACGCGAGTGTTCCGGGGTGCTGACCTGGGAACGGATCACTATCTAGTGATTACTAGATTTAGGGGTCTGTTCGCGAGTTGGCGCCACCGGACGGCGATACCAGAACCACAGTCGGTCGGTACCATCCGAAGCTGGAAGCTTCAGGAAGCGGACACTAGGGATAAATATCAAGCATGGGTAGCCGAAAAGCTGGACAGCATTGATGTCAGGAAAGAATGTGTGGAAGAAATATGGCAGAGCCTTAGAGATGGAATGGTTAGTGCAGCGGAAGACGTGTGTGGAACTGTGAAAAGAGGTAGTAGTAAAAAGGGTGATGCATGGTGGAATGACGAAGTGAAAGAAGCTGTAAATAAGAAGAAGAAAGCATGGTTAGACTACTTGGCCTCTAGTAATGATAAGGATATGAGAGAGAAGAGGAAAGAAAGATATAAGCTCCAGAAAGTTCACACGAAAGCATTGATTGAGGAAGTGCGTGAAAGGAGTAGAATGGAAGCGGACGAAAGGTTGTCGCACAACTTCAAGGAGAACTCCAAACTCTTCTGGAAAGAGGTTGGAAGGACCCGGAGTGGTGCGATAGCCTTAAGGATGAATAAAGTGCTTTCGGGAACCAATGACGTCCTCTCAGAAATATCGGACGTCATGCAGCGATGGAGCGAATTTTATAGAGAGATGTATGCGTGTGATGATCTTAGTGAGGGATCCGGGGGTGACGTCGTGATTGGTACGCCAGACTCGGACCTCGATGACACTGAGGTCATCAGTATGAAAGAGATTGAATGTGCGATTAGAAGTTTGAAATGTGGTAAGGTTGTGGGACTAGACAGAGTTACTGCTGAAATGGTCAAGTATGGTGGGCCACGCGTCTGAGACAGCTTTCATCTGCTGTGCAATTTGTGCTGGCGAACGGGGGCTGTTCCGGATGATTGACGATCCGCGGTCATTGTGCCTTTATATAAAGGTAAAGGTTCACATTATGACTGCGGGTGCTATCGGGCGATCAGCTTGACCAGTTTAGCAAGGAAGTTTACACGTAGGATGCAAGATAAATCGGAAAGATTTCTATGGGAGGCACAATGCGGATTTAGACCTGGAAGAGGATGCACGGATCAAATGTTTTCTCTCCGCATGATCACGGAGAAGCTTCTGGCTGCTAACCAGAAGATTTTCTGTGCTTTTGTGGATCTTGAGAAAGCATTTGATAAGGTTGTAAGGAAGAAAATGTGGGAACTGTTGCCGGGGTATGGTCTGGATGGTCGATTGCTAAGGGCTGTGCAGTCACTTTACTGTGACTGTAAAGCCTGTGTGCGGGTAGGGCATGACCTGTCACCCATGTTTAGCGTCCAAACGGGCGTAAAACAAGGTTGTGTCATGTCTTCCTGGCTGTTCATACTGTATCTCGACAGCTGTTTACAGAAGCTGAAAGATAGCTGTTTGGCTGTGAAATTGGGTGACATAAAAGTAAATTGTCTGCTTTATGCTGATGATGCAGTGCTTATTGCACCATCAGAGGCAGCACTGCAGGCATTAGTCACGTGTATGAAAGAAGAATGTGATATTAATGGTCTCCGTTTGAATGCTAATAAAACTAAGGTTCTGGTATTTGAAAGGGACGAAGTGTGAAAGAAGGAACGAAGTGCGAAATTTGGGTAAATCAGGAATGTCTAGAACAGGTGAATGAAATTGTATACTTGGGGAGTGCGTTTCGCCGGGATGGAAGATGTGGACAGGCGTGTCGCTGCCGGGAACAAAGTCAATGGTGCCCTGACTGCGTTAATCAAAAGGCAAGGCGTTGTGAAAAGTGCACGCCTTGCCATAACGCAGTGTTGGTACCGACTTTGTTATATGGCAGCGAAACCAGGGTATGCCAGAAGAAGCATAAAAGCAGGTTGAATGCAGTGGAGATGCGATCTCTTCGTAAAATGTGCGGCCTTACCATGGCCGACCGAAAGCGAAACGAAGAGATTCGCAATATGGCAGGTTTGAAAGATGACCTTGTCTCAAAAATGGATAAGGGCGTGCTTCGATGGTTTGGGCACGTTGAGCGAATGAGTGAAGACCGAATGGTGAAGAAAATATATAGCGCGAAAGTTAATATTTAAAGGTGTCGAGGTAGACCGAGACTGACTTTCGAAGACCATGTGAGCAAATTGCTCGAAGAGAGGAGGGTCAAGAGTACTCGGATACCTAGACGTGCATGTATGAAGAAGATGATGAATCTGAAAGAAGCGAAAGAAGTATGTAATCGTGACTCTTGGCGATCTGTTCTCTCTGGCTACCCCGCCAGGGATTGTGCGTGATGATAAATAAATAAATAAATAAACAAACTAAATCTCTAATAGAATTTGGTGCTCCTTTAGGGATAGAATTCAGGGATAGAATTTAGTCCAGCATATGCTCATCATTTTGGCGGTCTCTGGGAGGCTGGGGTTAAATCCGCGAAATATCACATACGGAGAACATTAGAAGATGCTCATTTTACATTCGAGGAGCTGATATCACTGTTCTCTCCAATAAAAGCCATCCTCAACAGCCGACCCTTGTGTCCCTGAGTCCTCTACCCGACGATTACCAGCTGTTAACTCCGGGCCACTTTTTGATTGGAAGACCCCTAACCTCTCTTCCATCACCAAATCTCTCCGAACACAATAGTCATCGCTTGGACCGCTACGAGCGACTTAAAACAAGTCCGTCAACACTTCTGGAAATGATGGGCCCCAGAACACATAGCAGAGCTGCAATCCCGCACGAAATGGCGTGTCAAATCTAAGGACCTGCAATTGAATGATTTGGTGCTTATTAAGGATGACAGCTCCTCCCCAATGTCATGGCGCTTGGGCCGTGTCAACAAATTGTTTCCAGGTCCAGATGGTGTACCGCGCTACGCCGACATAACTACTATCAATGGTACTGTGCGTAGAGCTTTAAACCGCCTGTGTTTGTTGCCTACGCCTCGGGATGAAGAAACTTGAAAGCTGTCTCAGTTTTCAAGGCCGGGAGGAAGTCTGCGCTACGGACAAGAATATTAATAGACAACCATACATTATTTATGTCATATTTATATCAAGTATTTATGTAGTAACACTCGATCGTTTAACGGTTCACCTTTCAAATAATAAGACACGATTCAACTACCAACGGGCACGCATGCAATTTAAAGTTATTGTAATTAAGGAATAAAATTTAATACAAAAAGAATATTTTTCCTTGTTCTATCCTGAACAGCAACAAAAGCAATGATTTCATTCAAGGAGCCATGACGAAACAAACACGGACTTTCATGCCCAAAAAGTACCGCCATGCTTGGCGACACTTTTTTGGCATGAAAGTCCGTGGAGGCCTAACTCTTCGACGTCGCAGCCACAAAGACATCGATGTGGTTGACAAATCGGTGCTCCCAATTGGGAGTCCTACAACTATGTGTAAACTTTCGCTATCCAGTAATGTACCTAGGTTACTTTTTTATTTGATCTTGATTTTCTTTATTTAATGGCTTGTTTATTTCTTCTTCTTTAGTAGTTTTATAGCCCCTCTATTTAGAATACTGCCAATATAGAGTCAATCATGGGAGGCCTCTCTTATCTTTTTTTAATGAACAATGCTTTATTTACAGAATCAAAATTATGTTAATATTTACAATACCTATTAAGTAAAAACTATTGTAATAGTATGGCCCTATTCTCGTAGCAAAGTACGAAGAACGTTGGCTGTATTTTGCTTTATATTCTTGTCATAAGCAACGACTAGTCGCGGATACAATTCCTGTAGAAACTGCAACTGTTTAATCCCACGGATAATCCTTTGATGTCTGTGATATGACACTGACAGATAAATGACTGAACAGATAACATGACAGCTGACACGAATGTGACATTCAGTTAGCCGTGTTGTGTTGTGTTCATGTTTTTGTGCTGAAAAAGAGATTACTAATTGCTTGTTATTATTAATATTATAAAAGTAATTACAAAAGTTATAAATTGAAACAGGTGTTTCGTTTGTGCTTAACTTTTTTGTTTGTCTGTTAACGCTACAGTAATTATTTGTAAGGTAGTAAGTGATAATACCGTTAGGTATATTTTATTTATGAATGTGGGAATTTTCAATAGAGTTAATTTTAAGGTATGTATGTTATATTTTATTTTTTGAGTGTGGAAAACACTGTACTAACAATATCTGTTAATGTAATCTGTTATCTTTTTCTCAGATAGTGTATAGGAAAATATTTATATATTACTTTAAATCACTGCTAAATGAATCGTATCGAATCTTCGTGCCAATCGTGCATAAATTGTACCGGGTGTAGTAATTCTCATTTAAAGCGTTTATGTTATATTAAATTTACGAAAGTTATAACATAAATAAATAAAAAAATATCTTCACGCAATTCCCAATACAGGGGTAGACAGAGGTCGAGTCTAGACAATTAAGTCCCTTCGACCCACCTTCCACCGAAGATATTTTCGGGACAACGTGACAGGTGGTGAGCCCGTCGCCGCCTTTTCTGTCCAAGCCATCGATGTAATTCGTACGTAAGTTTTTGAAAAACTCATTGGTACGAGCCTGCCACTTGGGGATCGAACTCGGGTCTCTCGACTCGAAATTCCGACCACCCAACCACTCGGCTATCGTGACTTTATAAAGTTATAACCATACAAAGAATTGCTTGGGTCAAAATATGAAAAGCAGAAAAAGGGGGTGTCAAATTCTTACACAGATAAGGTGAACATAACTATCGAATAAATAGTTCATACCTTAATAAACAGTACAATTTTTGACAATAACAGCAACAGTTTGCGACAGTATTTTTGTATTAAAAACTTATTTAAGTTAGAAGTTAAAAAAAGATTTGCAATCAAGGAATGTACACATATTATTAACTCATTCAACATACCGACTCAAGTCACCTCTTGACGTGACAACTGTGGGTAGAAAGTGGGTGGTAAACACTAAACATTATTATGCCAACATCACATAGCAGGAATCCTCAGTATCATCAATATTTTGATGGTAACATTTTACTCAAGCTTGCAATTATAGATACACAGGTATTATTACTTTCCATTCACTAATTAGAAGATTTATGCATATCATACTTATAACTTTATGCATATCATATTATTAATGACCATTAATGACCTTCCTAAGTATGTGGCCTCAAAGTATTGTTGTTTTTTTTTATAGAGAAAAGGGAGGCAAACGAGCAGGTGGCTCACATGATGGTAAGTGATTACCGCCGCCCATGAACACCCGCAATACCAGAGGCTTAGCGTTGCGTTGCCTCCCTTATAGTGCCACCCTCCCCCAGAATTGGGGGAGGGGGGTGTGTGGGCCTCTGGTTACCTGCACTCACCAGACAAAACACAGAAGTTTATTAGACTTCTACTTCATGCCGGTATTATGTGAGATTGTGGTACAACAACAACAAAAGCTGATGCATGGCTCTACCACTGTAAAAATTGTATTTATTACATACCCATACTTATATGCTTTCCTTCACTAAAAGTGGTGAAATAATTTTTTTTTATTTATGAACAATTTCTGTAAGGACTACTAAACAATGTGTTTGAAATTGGAGCCAAGTGTTTATAAATTTGCATTATCATTGCAATTTTATTCAGCTAAGATAGGCTGTTATGTCTGCACCACTTTCAACCATGTAAGTAAGTCATGCTTATAAGGATATTTCGTTTATAATATATTAACAAGTATAGCTAAGAAAGTTATTCTTTGTTTATTTTTGGGTTCTTTTTAAAAGTGGTTAAACATAAAAAACTAGACTCATTTTATCATATTCTATAGGTTTAAATTTTTTTAAATAGCAAAGTAACCTTTTAGTAGTCCTTTGCTATGTTTAAAAATATCTGTAGCCATAAAAGCATATTCTAAAATATAAACAATACCATAGAAGGAAACATGAATTACTTTAGTGGGACAGTATCATTAAAAATCGGCTAGACTCACATCAAAACAATTGGTATAGGTAATGACTGGTTAGTTCTTGAGTTTGCGGTCACACCCCCTCTCCCAACGAACATGATGAATTTAATTTTTTCGTCTTGCATAAATCTTGGTAACAGTTGGTTAAATATTTTCAAAATAAGAATGATTAACAATATCTTTTCACAGAGCAAGGACAGTGACGGCATGTATTCAGAATGGAGCTCATTACCACTTGAGGGTGGTGGGCACGGTGTTTTGGGCGCGGTCGGTGGCCGCGAGGTAGTGTTGGCTGTTGTCAAGCAGCTCGCTTCACATCAGCCAAGCCCACTAACAACCGACACTGAGGTATATGTTCATCAATTTCCATACTTTATTGACTCGTGTCTTTTAGGTGTGTTTGTATCATATCAAACAAACGAAAAATAAATATCTTCACGCAATTCCCTATACAGGGGTAGACAGAGGTATAGTCTAGACAATTAAGTCCCTTTGACCCACCTTCCACCGAAGACATTTTCGAGATAACGTGACAGGTGGTGAGCCCGTCGCCAGCTTTATGTCCAAGCTAACGATATAATTCGTACGTAAGGTTTTGAAAACCCATTGGTACGAGTCTGCCACCTGGGGATCGAACTCGCTTCTCATGACTCGAAATTCCGACCACCCAAGCACTAGGCTATTGTGACTATATCATATTAGTAAATAATTGTATATCTTTTTCTTTACCTTTAACTTACCACCTAAATGCTCCTACAAATAAAAGTTGTAACATTCTTTATGGTTCTGGAGAAACCAAAAAGTTCTAATGATATTTTAATGTTCTAATGAAAATAAAAATATAATACAAATAATAATAGTGACAACTACTAAAGGTGAATTGATGATTAAATTGTGTCGCGTCCTTTAATTACGTAATTTAAACTTGCGATTGTTGTCACTTGGTGAAATTTCATTGCGTTAAAATTCATTGTTCAACACTTGTACACAATTCACTTTATTTCAATTATTTATTAGTTAACCGACCGGTTTCGCTTTACGGCGTCATCAGGGTATTGACAGAGGTTATTACTAATATTCAGGTTTGAAAGATGACCTTGTCTCAAAAATGGATAAGGGCGTGCCTCGAAGGTTTGGGCACGTTGAGCGAATGAGTGAAGACCGAATGGTGAAGAAAATATATAGCGCGAAAGTTAATATTATAAGGTGTCGAGGTAGAACGAGACTAACTTTCGAAGACCATGTGAGCAAATTGCTCGAAGAGGGGAGGGTCAAGAGTACTCGGATACCTAGACGTGCATGTATGAAGAAGATGATGAATCTGAAAGAAGCGAAAGAAGTATGTAGGGATCGTGACACTTGGCGATCTGTTCTCTGGCTACCCTGTCAGGGATTGTGCGTGGAGATAAATATATATATATATATATATATATATATATATATATATATATATATATATATATATATATATATATATATATATATATATATATATATATATATATATATATATATATATATATATATATATATATATATACATATAAATAAATATAATTACTAATATTCAATTTTTATGATTATACTACCCACAATAAAGTAGACGGTAGGTAGAAAAAATTAATTAATACTATGACTACGTGTACGTCATGTCGGTTGCGCGCAGGTGGAATGGGTGCTTGAGGTGGTGCGGTACGGGCTGGCGCTGCCGCTGTCGGAGCACGAGGCGCTGCGCGCGTGCGTGCGCGTGTGCTGCGCGTGGCTGGGCGCGCTGCTGCCGCCCGCGCCCGCCGCGCAGCCGCCGCCGCCCGCCGTGCCGCCGCCGCTCGCCGCCGACCCGAAGCGCTACGCGGCGCGCATACTCAGCCACCTGCACAACCTATTCGTGCCCCGTCCCGATGACAGTTAGTTTATGTTCCGCAGCTATCTTTGTTTAGTCGTTTGCATATCTTCAGAAAATAATATATAATATAATATATATAAAAGAATAAAGCGACCCGATGACAGTTAGTTTGTTCCGCAGCTTTCGTCTTTGTTTCGTCGTTTGCATATCTTCAGAAAGTAATATATAATATAATATAATATATGTGAATAAAAATATCTTCACGCCATTCCCAATACAGGGGTAGACAGAGGTCTAGTCTAGACAATTAAGTCCCTTAGACCCACCTTCCGCCGAAGATATTTTCGGAACAACGTTACAGGTGGTGAGCCCGTCGCCAGCTTTATGTCCAAGCTAACGATATAATTCGTACGTAAGTTTTTGAAAACCCATTGGTACGAGTCTGCCACCTGGGGATCGAACTCGCGTCTCATGACTCGAAATTCCGACCACCCAAGCACTAGGCTATTGTGACTATATCATATTAGTAAATAATTGTATATCTTTTTCTTTACCTTTAACTTACCACCTAAATGCTCCTACAAATAAAAGTTGTAACATTCTTTATGGTTCTGGAGAAACCAAAAAGTTCTAATGATATTTTAATGTTCTAATGAAAATAAAAATACAACTACTAAAGGTGAATTGATGATTAAATTGTGTCGCGTCCTTTAATTACGTAATTTAAACTTGCGATTGTTGTCACTTGGTGAAATTGCATTGCGTTAAAATTCATTGTTCAACACTTGTACACAATTCACTTTATTTCAATTATTTATTAGTTAACCGACCGGTTTCGCTTTACGGCGTCATCAGGGTATTGACAGAGGTTATTACTAATATTCAGGTTTGAAAGATGACCTTGTCTCAAAAATGGATAAGGGCGTGCCTCGAAGGTTTGGGCACGTTGAGCGAATGAGTGAAGACCGAATGGTGAAGAAAATATATAGCGCGAAAGTTAATATTATAAGGTGTCGAGGTAGAACGAGACTAACTTTCGAAGACCATGTGAGCAAATTGCTCGAAGAGGGAGGGTCAAGAGTACTGGATACCTAGACGTGCATGTATGAAGAAGATGATGAATCTGAAAGAAGCGAAAGAAGTATGTAGGGATCGTGACACTTGGCGATCTGTTCTCTCTGGCTACCCTGTCAGGGATTGTGCGTGAAGATAAATATATATATATATATATATATATATATATATATATATATATATATATATATATATATATATATATATATATATATATATATATATATATATATATATATATATATATATATATATATATATATATATATATATATATATATATATATATATATATATATATATATACATATAAATAAATATAATTACTAATATTCAATTTTTTATGATTATACTACCCACAATAAAGTAGACGGTAGGTAGAAAAAATTAATTAATACTATGACTACGTGTACGTCATGTCGGTTGCGCGCAGGTGGAATGGGTGCTTGAGGTGGTGCGGTACGGGCTGGCGCTGCCGCTGTCGGAGCACGAGGCGCTGCGCGCGTGCGTGCGCGTGTGCTGCGCGTGGCTGGGCGCGCTGCTGCCGCCCGCGCCCGCCGCGCAGCCGCCGCCGCCCGCCGTGCCGCCGCCGCTCGCCGCCGACCCGAAGCGCTACGCGGCGCGCATACTCAGCCACCTGCACAACCTATTCGTGCCCCGTCCCGATGACAGTTAGTTTATGTTCCGCAGCTATCTTTGTTTAGTCGTTTGCATATCTTCAGAAAATAATATATAATATAATATATATAAAAGAATAAAGCGACCCGATGACAGTTAGTTTGTTCCGCAGCTTTCGTCTTTGTTTCGTCGTTTGCATATCTTCAGAAAGTAATATATAATATAATATATGTGAATAAAAATATCTTCACGCCATTCCCAATACAGGGGTAGACAGAGGTCTAGTCTAGACAATTAAGTCCCTTAGACCCACCTTCCGCCGAAGATATTTTCGGAACAACGTTACAGGTGGTGAGCCCGTCGCCGTCTCTATGTCCAAGCCAACGATATGAATCGTACTCAGATTATTGAAAAAAACCCACCTGGGGATCGAACTCGGGTCTCTCGACTCGAAATTCCGACCACCCTTCCACTCGGCTATCGTGACTTATATCATATCTTCAGCATACCTTCAGGCTATTTTTTATTTGGGGTAGGAAGAGTAATTGCTACACACTTATTTGATACATCATGTCAGGTGGTCAGCCTAACGCCGTTCATAATTTTTTAATACACATTTATGCTTTATGAAGTTTTGCAGGAAGTCCCATAACATTCTTTAAAGTTATTATAGTCTTTCCGCCTAAGTTTAAAATTGAAATCTTTTCAATTGTATTAAAATATTTGTTATTACAATAGTTTATGCAAAAGAAGTATTGCTTGTCACATGCATGTGTATATAACACACACTGCAACAACAGACAACATGCCATTTGCTAGATGGTTCCCGTGGAAATCTTTACAACAAATTACACATTTTTACTGCTGTAAAGAAACAATATTTACTAAGTATTTACTAACATTCTTGAGTATAAATGACTGGTCAAAGTTAGAAGTATATTTTATATTTCATCTTTCTATTACTATTTTTGTTTACATTATATTTTCTGTTTGTCTCCACCAAAAATATATAAAACTAGCTATGAAAACTAAAAGTTTAGGCATATATTATCATTATATTAATCACATACAATGCCTGACAGGATAACCAGAGAGAAATTAATTTCGTATTCGATCAATTTTCTCACATAGTCTTCAAAAGATAGTTTTGGCCTATTTCTACTTTTTTTTTGTATATAAATTATGTGATATTAATACAATTAATTTAGATACAAAATAATATTTCTATAACTTTAATGGAAGCAGGATTGAAATCAGTAATGGTATTTTGTATATAATTTTTAAGGTCTTACATTCATCTACCAAATGGATTTAGGTAAGTTTGAATAGAGCTGGTAATATACATATTTGTAATTGTTTTAACAAAAATTAGGTCTTGAATAGTCCTAAGCATTGACAATTAAGATATCACTATGATGATGAATGACGTTCTAAGGCCTAGTGGTCAGTTTTACTATATCAGTCAGATAACATTTTTTTCATTTATTTGTAGGTTTTATACAAGACTTATGTTGTAACTACCCACAAACATAAATGAAATTTTAGTACGTAACCTACTGTACTGTATGTACTCGACTAAAATATAAACTAAAAATTGATGTAGTATATTAATTATAAAAGCGAATATGTACGAACTTTTTAACATCTGTAGAGACTTGCGAGAGTGAAGGCCCGCAGGTGAAAGAAGAATGAGTAACAACGTCGAAAGAAACAACAAACGAAAGAAACACCTTCGAATGACGGGAGAAGGGGGGGGGGAGAATTTTTTTTCTAATAATTACTCACTCATTTACTGCTCTACTTTGATTGTGGAATGTCATTCAAGGTTCACAAGCAGTAAAAACAGAGGTTGCCAAAAGTTTACACGTCCGGTCACGTCAAACGAACGAATAACACACACCATGTGCTTCGTCAGGCGCTGACCTGATCAGCAAGCAAGCGGTGCTGTGCCACCGCGTGCTGCGGCTCGCCCGCTCCCTGGCGGACGCGGCGGACCTGGGCGGGCGCGAGTGGCGCGCGCTGCTGCTGCTGCTGCTGGCCGCCGCGGCCGCGCTGCTGGCGCCGCCCGCGCCGCACCACGCCGCCGCCGACCAGCTCTGCGAGCGCGTGCTCCGCGTGCTCTTCGAGGTGTGGATCCTCGCCTGCCACCGGTACGTACCGACTGCTGCTGCTGCTGCCGCTGCCGCTGCTGCTGCTGGACACCCGCGCAGTATCCCGCCGCTACCAACCAGCTCTGAGAGTGCGTGTCAAAATATTTCATTAAATTAAAGCTTTTTTATATATATAGCTCTTATACCATATTACTTACGTAAAAATGCGTTTTTTTTGTGTACTGGCACGTGGGATGAAATTTTTGAAGCTATTTTAGTTTTATTAAGTAGTTGAATTTCCTACTTACGTACGTACACACAGTGCTTAGTTTTGGTATCCGTGTCACTGGTTAAGATCTGGCTCGAAAGATTACGCGTCGCATTGTCGTGAGTAATGGTCCTTCGAGCCGGATAGACATTAGAAGTTACATTTTAAAATGATATCTGTGGACGAGATACATTCACACTGATTTTCATGATGTCGCCACTCTCTCCCGGGCTCGATTCCCGGACGGGTTAATTTAGAACACTTTTTCTGCATTATCTCGGGTCTGGGTGTTTGTGATACCGTCTTTGTTTTATGATTCCATGACACGCGTGCTTTGGCGACTTACTTTGGGATCACAACAATGTACGTGGTGTTGTCCTACTCACTCTTACATACATGATGGTACGTACGAGTGGGCTGGAGTTGAGGTTGAGGGGTGGTGGGTGGGGGGGCGCAGGTGGTTCCCGTCGCCGGCGCTGTGGCGCACGCTGCGCGAGCAGTGCGTGCGCTGGCGGCACCGCGCGCCGCTCGCCGAGCAGTGGGCGCGCGCCTCGCTGTGCCTCACGGCGCGTCTGCTCGCGCACATGTACGGCCCGCACTTCCCCGCCATGCCTATCAGTGAGTTCCCCATTACCAGTAGCTCTGTCTTTTTTTCTTCCTATAATCGATAACTAACCTACAATCGATAACTAACCTACAATCGATAAAACATTGGTTGTTCTCAAAAGTCACATGTTAGCCGAGTGGTTGGTTGATCGGGATTCGAGTCAAAAGACCCGAGGTCGATCCCCAAGTAGCAGCTCATACCGATTTGCTTTTTAAAAAAATTGCTTAGACATAAAGACGGCGACAAGTTCATCACCTGTAACGTTGTCCCGAAAAAAGTCTTCGGTGAGAAGGTGGGTGGAAAGGACTTAATTGTCCATATCTCTATCTATCTCAGTATTCTGAATGGCGTGGAGATATTTTTTTCTTCAAAATAGTTATTGTCTATATCTGACATTAATAAATAAATCGACGAAGATTATTGTATCCGAATAGTATTTTTGACCTTGATGTGCAAAAACAAATAAAATTCTACATACATAACTTCATTCTATACTAAAGCACAAGAGCTGATGCAAAATCTTCTGTCTACTGTGCCTTAGGCGAGGAGGACGCGAATCTAGTGCCGGCTGATATGAGCGCCGAGGCGGTGATGCAAACCTGGTACCGCATATTGCACACCATCGGGAACCCCGTGGACCTCTGCCGGCCCCATGTGATTAGTCAGACTCCTGAGTTTCTGCAGGTAAATACACTGTCAGTATATACACAGTAACTGTCGTCACTTTGTCAAAAAACACCGGGGCTTTACTTCACATAACGCAGTTTAATTTTTAAAATGGTATTGTTTATAAAGTACTTGAAGTTTTTTCGTACACACATTTGACGACCTCCGTGGATGAGTGGTGGGAACACCGGTTTTCAAGGTGTCGCCATCTCGAGGTCCCGGTTTCGATTACCGGACGGGTAAATATGGAAGACAAATTTTTCTACATTTTCTCGGGTCTGGGTGTTTGTGGATTTGTGGTGCCGTCGTTGTTTCCGATTCCCATACCACAAGTGATTTAGCATCTTACATTGGGATCGGAGCAATGTATGTGATGTTTAAAAAAATCGGCTATAGGATTTTTTCAAAACTTATGTTCACTTGGACATAAGATGGCGACTAGGTCACCATTTCTGACGTTGTCACAAAAAGGTTGGTCGAAAGGAATTAACTGTGTAGACGCTTGTCGAGTCGCGTATTGGGATTGGCGTATAGATTCGTTAAAAATTTAATACTTGGCCGCTCCGGTTTGCTTTATTGAGGTCTCTTGTTTTTCTCATAATCTCATCCAAATACATAGGCTGAAGGTGATTTATTTTATGTATTTTACTGTATAGATTTTATTGTATTTTATATACCTTATTTTATAAACTGTATTTGTATTAGTGTCAGCACTAGTATTCACAATATTAGTTCAATGTGGTACTAGCATTAAGTACCAAATTCATATAGCAACAGATCGTACACAGATTTGGTTTTATTTATCAGCTCTTATTCTAGTGCAAATGCAAAGCATATGGAATTGCTATGACAACCGTAGCTTTTAACACTATATATACGTGTATGGGTCATGTACGCAACTCGCAAATTCCCAATGCAGGGGTAGACAGAGGTCTAGTCTAGACAATTAAGTCCCTTCGACCCACCTTCCACCGAAGATATTTTCGGGACAACGTGTCAGGTGTTTAGCCCGTCGCCGCCTTTATGTCCAAGCCAACGATATAATTCTTAGATAGGTTTTTGAAAAACCCATCGGTACGAGCCTGCCGCCTGGGGATCGAACTCGTGGTCTCTCGACTCGTTACCCAGACCACCCAACCACTCGGCTATCGTGACGTAGTGTCTTTTAGATATAATCAGCGTTGGTGTGTACCCTCAGTACTCCATGACCGCGGAGGAGGGCGCCCGGGACCCGAGCGCGCACCCCTGCCTTCAAGCGCTTCCCGCCATTTTCCACAGAGCCATGAGGGGCGTCGCCGCTCATGTTGACGCCTTCCTCGGTACGTCATACGCGTTTGAGTAATAAGAGATATTGGGCGTGGGTTTGGGTTTTCTGTTGATTTCCATTTTTTTTTCTTTTTCGGAAATGTTTTTCATCGCGTAATGCCTTATACTTTTGCCACGTTTATGAATTTGTGAATGAGTATTTGTGGAAAATATTTTGGAAAATTTTTTTTATTGTAAATTGTGGCAACGTATTAGGCAAAAGCAATGGTGAGTTTCGTACATTTAATGTTTTTTATATGGAGTTTTGTGTGGGGTGTTTTATTTTTGGATTAACAAATATTTGTTGATTATTATATTACAATAAATAAATGAATATTATTCATAATATAAAGTCATAATCTCAAATAAACAATGTATGATGTGTGAGTGATTGTGAAATTTATGCATAGATTTTCAAAATAACTCACTACATTAATTGTTTATTGATTTAATTGTTATTTTTGTCGCGTTTCGTCTTTTCACAGTATCACCAGATTTTGTTTTGTTTTTTTATTTATTTACAAATTTCTAGAGATTTTGTATTATATATCAAAATATTTTGTGGGTGTTAATTGGTATACACTGTATCATAGTGCAATTTGGGTGTCTTTTAGTTCGACTTTCTTCAGTTACTGTAATATTTTCAGTTGTCAAGTGTTCTGACGAATATAGGACTTCGCTTCAAAAACTTAAAAACTTATGTACGACGAAACCAGGCTCACCATCTGACTTGTTGTCGCATAAAATGGTTTCCGTATAAGGTGGGTCGAAAAGACTTAATCGTCTAGATCTCTGTCTACCCCAGTATTGGGAATGAAGTGAGGATATATTTTTCGTATAAATCATAGACGGAGGCCTTAACAATGGAATCCTTTTGATTCGGCCTTTTATCAAAAGTTGTTTGGGACAGTGTGACAGGTGGTGGGCATCAGAAATGTATGATTAAAAAAAGTAGTGACGATTAAGGCCTTTCCTGAAGAGCAAAGTCGTTATCTATAACACTCTGTTCTTTCCCTTCTTTTTAACTCAAAGAAATATTTGAGAAAAGTTAAAGAAAAGTAGCTGGCAGGAAATGCCCAATTCTGGGCCTGCATGCCTGCTACTTTACTACCCCCACCCCACTCTTTTCTTACCGTGGGTGTCGTAAGAGGCGACTGAGGAAAAAGGCTTGATAAGGAAACAGGCTACTCATTGATGATATATATAAAAAAATTAGAAAGGTAACAAGTTTCTTGATTCTTCTTACTCTTGTCTTTTAGAATTTCTTTATATACGTAGTTATAGTTGTCTGTTAGTGCTTTGCATCATTGATATAGTCAATGGAAGTTGAAAATAATAAAATTTTCTCCAATTTCTCTAACACCGTTTTAATTAGCATTATCCACTTGTTTTTATTCATATCAAAATATAAAAAAATTGTAATTTTACAAGTATATATATTTCAGTAACATTTCACTCTCCTCAAGATATTGTCTTTAGGTTTTATTTTTCTTTTAAAATTTCATTAGGAAAATGGCCAGCAATACTGGCACATAAAAAATAAGTTAATAAATTAATAATAAAATATGTGAGTGTAGAAAAGTATCTACTTTCAAATTTCCCTTGAGCGACTTAGTACACGCGTTTATTTTGAGCACACAAAATAGAGGGAGAAAAAAGAAAGAGTGATTGAGGGAGAAGATAGAGAGGGGGATATAGATATGATGCGAAGCACTGGTAGTGATGGGTGGTGTGGCACGGTGCGGGCGGCGCAGGGCGCGGCACGGAGCGCTGGCGCGATGGCGCGGCGGGGGCGGGCGCGGGGGGCGCGGGGGGAGCCGCGCCGGGGGAGGGGGACGACGAGCTCACCCCGCCCGCGCACCGCCGCCTCGCCAAGTCGTTCAGCGTGGCGTCGCGACCGCGCGACAAGCTCGCCGACCGAAGTACGACGCATTCTCTGCTTTGCGCTTATGTGGCGATGGTTGATTGTCGCTTGTGCATGTTGGGGTGTTGAGTTGAGCTGGTGAAACTGAGCTTGTTGTATGCTTCTTTTTTCGGGTTTTTTGTATGGAAATTTGCGGTATGAATGTTCGTTTCTGTCTTTTTGATGCTACTAATGTTAATGTTTTTTTATGTATTGCTAATTGTTTTGAATGATGTTAAAATTTCCGCTTTTTGTTTTAAATTAACAAATAAATTTATTAAAGGTATATTTTCACCTCGTACCTCATATATATTTGACGGCCTCCGTAGACGAGTGGCGTACACGCCGGTTTTGAAGGTGACGTCAGGTCGGAGTGAGGTCCCGGGTTCGATTCCCGGACGGGTCATTGTAGAAAACACTTTGTCTACGTTTGCTCGGGTCTGAGTGTTTGTGCTACCTTTGTGGTTTCTGATTTCACCACCCTTGTGGTTAAGCTGCTAACTTTGGGATCAGAGCAATGTATGTGATGTTGTCTCTATCTATGTATGTATTGTTACTATGTATGTATTGTCACAAATTTGCTTTCAATTTCTTTTTCTGTGCTTATATGTAACAAAAGCTTCGCATTTACTATTAGGACGAGGGATTGGGAAAGTCCGATTTTGTCTATGTGTAGTTTAAATTCGATTTCCTGGACTAACTCTCATTGATCGCAAGAATGTATACGTATTAATGTTTAAAATGTATATATATAACAGGCACGCCTCGAACTTCGCTCATCGGCCTCGCCGGGAGTCGACCCGCGAGCGTCGCGCCAACCACGCCGCCTAATTCTATAACCTCACAAGGTAATTGTGTTGGCAACTGATGACGACTTGATCCGTGGACGGTTTTCAAGATGTACCATGGCAACCACTTTTTCTTCAATATCGCGAGTCTGTTTTTTATTCGTTGTGTTTGATACCTTCACACATGTACTTTAACTACTTACTAGGTAAACTCCGGAAAATTTATAAAAACCCGGAAATTTATAAAAATTTATAAATTTCCGGATTTTTTACGTTATATAACGTTCTATTATTTATACTCAAAATGTTACGCATAAAAGTTTTGTGTCTTAATTTAATTTTCGGAAGTTAAATTAAGACAAAACTTTTTATTGTGTTTGCACTTTACCACTACCTCGAAAGTAAAGCGGATGGTATTACATTCGAAGTTTGAAAACATAGAAACCTGTTTAGAAACATATTTACTTAATAAATAAGGAATTTAAAAATTCATCTGAACTAGTTGGAATTCGAACCTGCCACTGTAGCGCCGTGGCGTGGTGCACTTACCTACGAGCCATTGTGTCTCGTCCGCATTAGTTGTCAAATATCTCTTTCTCTATCTCTCTTTCTCTACATCTTTTTTTTTCTCTCTCCTACGACGCAAAAAGGTTTTGTAACATAATGTAAGAAATGTTTACAGTTGGGGAATCTGAAAAGCCCCCTCTGGCACCGTTGAGACCGAAGGTGAACTCAATCTTCCATCTCTTCGGTGAGTGGCTGTTTGAAGCGGCGCTCATCGGGACCACGCCGACGTCCAGCAATAGTCAACGTGAGTTCAGAAAAAATATATCTTCACGCCATTCGCAACACAGGGGTAGACAGAGTAGACCTCTGTCTACCCCTGTATTGCGAATGGCACTTATGTCCTTTCGAACCGAAACACAAAGACAGTTTTGGGTCAACGTGACAGATGGTGAACCTGTTGCCGTAATTATATCCAAGCCAACTATATAAATAGTATACAAGTATTTGGAAAAAACCATTGGTAGCCTCGGGGATCGAACTCGTATCTCTTGACTCGATTTCCGATCACCGGACCACTCGGCTATTGTGTTAAACAGAAATTGGAAAATTTATTTTTTAAGTTTATGAATTTTAATCATCATCTCTATAGGTTCTTAACTCTTTTGTATCTGCTCGTATTCGTAGAAGATTTGTTTAGGAAATATACTTGTGTATTGTACGATGTACGATGGAAAAGAATTTAGATTATATCAGTATATGATAATGGAAATCTATTTGTATGTCGCTAAGATACATTTTGCTGTGGACAGGTATAGAAAGAAAGAGAGTTCAACAATTGTAAAGAACATTCATAATAGCTCGAATCACCGACAAGATAAGAAAGCAGGCTTAGGTGTTACGGCCTTAGATGAGACGAAACGATAGCTACTAAGTGAAAAAAGTATTCAATATTAAAACCAAACCGCGGACTTTGGTCCACCAAGAGGCAGACCACCAGCCTCTTGGTGGACCAGTCGAGATAGGCTTGCAAGAGAGAAGCCTACCGCAATCGACAACTCTGGATAGACTATCCTGGCGCAGAAGATCAAGGAGGTCCGACCCCAAATAATCGGGAAAAGTGCGGGAGAAAGAAGAAAGGAGAATAGAAAAGTATGATTGGTTTGTAAAGATAAATGAGTCGATGTTAAAAACATTCGAAACTCGCGGGTTAAGCTAGTTTAAACTGTATCTCTACTACCAGTGATAAGATAAGGTAGCTCCGATAGATGTGTATCCTAATATAAAAAAAAATATCTTCACACAATTCCCAATACAGGGGTAGACAGAGGTCGAGTCTAGACAATTAAGTCTCTCAGACCCACCTTCCACCGAAGATATTTTCGGGACAACGTGACAGGTTTTGAGCCCGTCGCCGTCTTTATGTCCAAGCCAACGATATGCGTATATAAGTTTTTGAAAAACCCATTGGTACGAGCCTACCAACTGGGCATCGAACTCGGGTCTATTGACTCGAAATTCCGACCACCCAACCACTCGGCTATCGTGACTTTTAATCACGTATCCTAATATTGTCCTCTGATTGTTGATGATGACGTAATCCGCTGCAGGCTGATAAGCTTTAGTCGTAATTACTTATGTCTTACTTAGTATGAATCTAATACTAATTTTTAGCATACTTATTTTGAAACTAGCTGCCCTCCGCGACTTTGTCCACAGTTTAACACTTAACGCGGAACCCTAATTATGTTTCCAAAATAAAAGTAGCCGATGTTACTCCTTATAACATTAGCTATCTGTCAGTGAAAGGTCTGTTACAATCGGTCTAGCCGTTACAGCGATTAGCTGGAACAGACAGACAGATAAAAATTGTGAAAAAAATGTTATAAAAACATGTAGTAAAAACGGTCATTTCAATATTACAAACAAACACTCCAGTTTTATTTATATGTATAGAAGTCGGTTATATTATTATTTCGTGTGAAGTTCACCTTTACAACGCAAATAAGTTACCATTGTCTATTATGTAAATAAGTTGTTTCTAATTTACCAGAAAGAGCCGAGGGCACGCCGCCGCCCCCCTCCCTCTCGGACGCGACTTACAGGCTAAATATGAGCTACCAGCCAGGTAAATGTTTAAATCTGTATAAATCTAAGCTTTAAGTTGTATCCTTTGTTATGACATTTATGGCGTACACACATCAAAACGGTCTTGGGATATCTCTAGGGATATTAAAAAAAAGAGACAAATTAAAGTATACGATAATGCATACATATTCATCATCAGACTTGCTATCAGGGCGCCGCATGCGTCGTTGTTCAGCGGCTATCGCCATCGCCATCGCCATTCTTAAAAATGTGTTCCCAGCTTCTCTAAACATTGTAATAGATGTCGCTGTCCTGAATTGTATCGCACAGTGGTTGGCTCTATTTCGAATGCTTAATTTACATTGTTCATTGATTAAACCATCCTTGATTTCGCCTTGTAACTGTTGTATTATTACTACCTATATCCTCTCGCCTAAAGAAGCGTTCAAAATGCTTATTGCAATTGTATTAATTATTTTATATGACATCTATAAATTAAAAGAAGCGTTATATAATTAATCTACATTTTTTAAAATAAACGTTTATTTGGATTACAATCTCAGGATTTTATGAAAAAAAAAATAAACATACTCTGAAACCGTAATAAAATTAACTTTTGTTTTGTGAGAAAAAAACAAAAAAAGCTAATTGATGTTTATGCACTTGCAGTTTGTAGCCTGTGAAAGCGTCAATGACGGTCATGGCATCGGCAATGATTTGGCATGCTAAGAACAAGGTTGTCAATGTTTTGCTGCAGAATATTGTCCCTGGTCCTTTTCAGATGCGAAAAATGTATTCTCCTGTAGCCAGGTTTTCGAGGGTTTCTCTCAGAGCTTTTCTTTGAAGCACATCCGATGTGTGCTTAATGGGATTTAGATCTGGTGATTGCGCAGGCCATTCTTAGGTTCAAATGATCCAGTAACCAAGCAGGTACCGTTCTCGCTGTATGTAGGAAACCTTGCCCCATTTTTGTTCAGTGTGCTAGATTATCGCCCTGCACCAGTTGGCGATATCTTTCTGTCGTCAAATTGTCCCGAGGTACATCCGTCTCCCAAGGGGAATTCCTGCTCAAACCATAATTGTTAATCGTTGGTGTATGTGCACTTTCTGGGGGTGCTGGAGTCGGCTCCATCGCCCAGTATCGCTCCAAACACGTCCTTCATGAATAACATTCCACCGCCAATGAGAAATGTCAAGAATTTATTTATTTATTAGGGACATAAAACAGTTATACATTGTACAGTACTTAAAAACAAAATATTAATCATATATCTTAACGTTTAACCAACAACAATGTCCACAAAAGATTTCGATACAATTATGTGCAAATTTCGTTGTGCGCAGTAACAAAGATAATAGTAAGATAAAAATTATAGAAATATAATATATTGTATACATATATACATACACCTACATATACATATATACATAGATACATATATGCATAAACATACATACAAACAACATACCTACTCAGGTCATAAATTCTGTCACATGTTAAATATAAAATAATTGAAACAAGTTTATTCATTATGTAGCTATTTATATACAACAAAATGAACTTAACACAACATAGATTCTTATGACACTAAAGTTATTCAAAATGACCTCCGTGATTTTGAATACAGGCCTTCAATCTGTGCGGCCAGTCGTCTATCGCAGCACGAACGAGGTCCATGTCAATATCGGCGGCTGCCTTAATCAAGGATGCCTTGAGTGACTCCAAATTAATAATCTAACGGATTCAAATCTGGACTGGAGGAGGGCCAGTCTTCGTGCATCGTTCTTTGAATTCGCGCCTTCACAGCTTTTATCACTGCTGGAGTTCTAACAGACCGAGGGCGACCACTTCTTGACCTGTCATCTACACTAGAGTCTTCATTGTATCGTTTGGTGGTACTATAAACGAATGTTTTGGTTATATTCAAATTTTTCAGTATGTCAAAAACTTGAATTGGCGCGTAACCGCAACGATGCAACGCAATAACTGCAACACGGTCTTCTTTAAGCGTCCACTCCATATTTAAAAATGAGTAAAATTCTAAAAAGTATACAGTTTTATTTTCATGAACAATTCGAAATTTGAATGAAATAAACTCTTTTGTGGCCAGCATACTAAAAGAAAAGTTTTTACTGTGTGGCAATACTTATGACCTGACTGTGTATACTTCGGTAAATTATGTGAGTAGTTCTATAGCCTTTCTTTTAAATTTTATGTGTGACAGAGCAAAAAGGTCTATATCAGTGAAACGTGTGTTATAAATTTCTAATATACGCCTAAGATGTGCTCGAACCCCTGCATTTGTTCTACACTTACTTGTGTAGAAAAGCTGAGGTTGACGCACCTCACGCCGAATTACAGTTGTGGATACCACATAACATATTTTATTTGTGAGAGCACTACAGTCTAATATATTGTTACATAAGCCGTATAAAATATTGCCATAAAAAGCAATCGCCTAGATTCCAAACTTAATAAACTAGAGCGTTTCAATAATTGAGTGTACGGAATTTTTGAAGTGTAACATTTGAAATTAACGTGACGTAAAAATTTTTTTGTACTATTAATATTTTTTGTACTATTTCTAATCACCAGCATATAATAGAAAATTAGAGTTGTTTTTATAGAAAAGGGAGGCAAACGAGCAGGTGGCTCACGTGATGGTAAGTGATTACCGCCGCCTATGAATACCCGCAATAGCAGATGCGTTGCCGGCCTTAGAGTGCCCCCCCCCCCAATTAGGGGAGGGGCATGTGTGGGCCTCCGGTTACCTGCACTTACCAGACGAAACGCAGAAGTTTGTTAGACTTCTACTTCACGCCGGTATTCTGTGAGGTCGTGGTACTTCCCAGGTCGTGCCGGCCCATTCATGCCAACAAAAGCTGATGCGTGGCTCTACCACTGTTAAAACCAAACAAGTAAAGTTAGTTAGCTTTAATATCATTGATAAATAAAAAAAAGAGTAATGGACCTAAAATCAATCCCTGAGGAATGCCAGAAGCAACTACAACAGAGTCGGATTCGAAGCCATTTATTACAATTTTCTAAGTCCTATTGACAATATATGAAATAAGCCACCGCAACAAATTACCACGAATGCCATTAAACGCAATTTTATCTATTAGTAATTTATGATCCACCTTGTCAAAAGCCTTCTTGAAATCAGTATACACAGTATCTGAATTCTGAGGTCCATATCTTCAAATGAGTGGTTAGTGAATATCTGAAATTAAAGGATATTAACACATTTAAATTAAATCTAAAAAAATCGAGACGCAAAGGCCAAATTGGCCTCTTGAGCTTGGCGTGCTCTGTAGAGCACGACAGTACTTCATGCCGGCCCACCGCCTGCAACTTTATAAGGCGCAGGTTCGGAGCACATGGAGTACTGTTCGCATCTATGGGCGAGGGCACCCCAGTGTCAGCTCCTTCCATTTGACCGTATCGCGGCTCGAATCGTCGACGACCATATTATATCTGATAAGCTAGATCCCCTGGCATTGCGAAGAGATGTTGCATCTCTTAGCATTTTTTACAAGATTTACTACGGGGTGTGTTCCGAGGAATTGTTCGGATTAATCCCAGCCGCTGAATTTCACCATCGAACCTTACGGCATAGTAAAAAATTCCATCAACACCATCTTGATGCTTGGCATTACACCACAGTGCGTTTTTCGCGGAATTTTCTGCCACACAATAGTACTTTATGGAGTGTGCTGCCGTCAGCGGTTTTTCCGGACCGATACGATTTAGGGACCTTCAAGAAAAGAGCCTATACCTTTCTCAAAGGATGCAGATGTTCATGGGCGACGGTAATACCTTACCATCACATGAGCCACCTGCTCGTTTGCCTCCCAACTCTATAAAAAATTAAGACCTCCATCATTTCCTTTCCAGACACACATCATTTCCATAATATAACGTAGCATTTTTAGTTAGCACATGCTACTATTCCCTGAAACCTGCTTTAACTATAACTATAATTATTATTATGCAGTTTTATTAATTTTTGAAGCATATTCATGCTGAACTTTAATGTTGTTAAATTAAACGACTGACACGGGCGGGATTCGTATCTGCGACCTTCGCCGATCCGTGGCGAGCGTAAAAGCGTTAGAGCGTCGCCACGGAAATTTTAACTTTTTTCTCTTTAATTTAATAATATAATTAATATTTTCTTAAATTATTGCAACTTAACACTGACATTTATGTATTATAGTTAATTGACACAGGCATTACTTTGCGGAAATTCATTGTAAAGTGGTTAGTTTTATTATTTTATTGTATGTGTGTATATACTATGTGTATTTATACTTTTATCATTGCCTGTTAATTTATAATATAAATTATATCGTATTTTATGTATGTGTGTATTATTATATGTATGTGTCTCTTCAGTTAGCTAGCACTTTATCTAAATAAGAAATATGCGGCGTTCGTTACGCCAATGACGAGGTTATTTGGCTGAAAATTAACACTGTGTGGGATTACCCTTGCTTACCATATGCTGAGCCAACCCCTTTTTTGGGACAAATTTATTTTTTATTTTTATACTTGTAATTATGTTTGTTATTATTGTTACTTGTGCTGAATAAATGTTTTTTTCATTCATTCAGCGATATCACATTATACAGACCCAACTTCCAGCATTCCCTTAACCTGTAACATTTCCTCCTTAGTTAAATGCCGGCGTTACATAGCTAGGGCAGTTCAATCTGCATTCTCATCTTTAAGTCTTCAATTTAAAAAAAAAAAACTGCTAATAAACATAATTTGTAATTTTTTCTAAACCTGGTTGATATGAAAATCGCTCTGCTACACATCAAGGCATTTTTTGCACAGAAATAAAAGATTTTTCAAAAAATTGAATTTGGAACTACTCCACAATAAATTACGAACAAATACTTTTTGAATTCTTCTATACAAATCAATCAAGTCGGCCATACTCGCCGAAATAATATGTTTTTCACGATTAATAAGTTGAAATAATATGTTAAATACTCTTGGTGGAACTTCATCTTTAAACACATTAAAAGTCATTTTTATCAATTCTACATATATTTATATTAAAATACCTGACCGGTTTCGCCTTTATGGCATTATCAAAGGTTTTTTATTACAGTTACTTTTTGAATTATTTAGGTGAGAATGAAATATCCCTCGACCGTGTTGGTGTGTTTTAATTAGATTGTGGCTATTGCATGAAAAGTTAAATGAATGATGTAGATCTCAGTCACTGCTTTTCAGATCTCACTCAGTGTTTAGGTTTTTCGATGTTTTCCTGTTGTTTAGTTCTGCGTTTGACTAGAATCTGTAAAAGCCGTAGTATTTGCCCGTGTTGATAACCACGATGGTGTACGGCGCAGGGCGCGCCGTGGCGCTGGGCACGCTGTGCCGCGTGGTGTGCTCGAAGCAGTGCCGCGAGGAGGTGCTGGCGCCGTACCTGGCGCGCACCTACGCGGCGCTGCAGCGCGGCCTGCGGGACCCGGCCACCGCCGCCGCCGTCGTGCTGGACGCGTCCGACATGTTCAGGTGACGTCGCTGCACGGGGGCGACATGTTCAGGTGACGTCGCTGCACGGGGGCGACATGTTCAGGTGACGTCGCTGCACGGGGGCGACATGTTCAGGTGACGTCGCTGCACGCGCGCGCTGCGCTCAAAGCAGTGACGTCACTGCACGGGGGTGACATGTTCAGTGACGTCGCTGCACGCGCTCGAAGCAGTGACGTCACCGCACGGGGGTGACATGTTCGGGTGACGTCGCTGCACGCGCTCGAAGCAGTGACGTCACCGCACGGGGGTGACATGTTCAGTGACGTCGCTGCACGTGCGCGCTGCGCTCAAAGCAGTGACGTCACTGCACGGGGGTGACATGTTCGGGTGACGTCGCTGCACGTGCGCGACGTGTTTAAGTAACGTCGCTGCACGGGGGCGACATGTTCAGGTGACGTCGCTGCATCGGGGCGACATGTTCCGGGTGACGTCGCTGCATCGGGGCGACATGTTCAGTGACGTCGCTGCACGTGCGCGACGTGTTTAAGTAACGTCGCTGCACGTGCGCGACGTGTTTAAGTAACGTCGCTGCACGGGGGCGACATGTTCAGGTGACGTCGCTGCACGTGCGCGACGTGTTTAAGTAACGTCGCTGCACGTGCGCGCTGCGCTCAAAGCAGTGACGTCACTGCACGGGGGTGACATGTTCGGGTGACGTCGCTGCACGGGGCGATATGTTCAGGTGACGTCGCTGCACGTGCGCGCTGCGCTCAAAGCAGTGACGTCACCGCACGGGGGTGACATGTTCAGTGACGTCGCTGCACGCGCTCGAAGCAGTGACGTCACTGCACGGGGGTGACATGTTCAGGTGACGTCGCTGCACGCGCTCGAAGCAGTGACGTCACCGCACGGGGGTGACATGTTCAGGTGACGTCGATGCACGGGGCGACATGTTCAGGTGACGTCGATGCACGGGGCGACATGTTCAGGTGACGTCGCTGCACGTGCGCGACGTGTTTAAGTAACGTCGCTGCACGGGGCGACATGTTCAGTGACGTCGCTGCACGTGCGCGACGTGTTTAAGTAACGTCGCTGCACGGGGCGACATGTTCCGGGTGACGTCGCTGCACGGGGCGACATGTTCAGGTGACGTCGATGCACGGGGCGACATATTCAGGTGACGTCGATGCACGGGGCGACATGTTCAGTGACGTCGCTGCACAGGGGCGACATGTTCAGGTGACGTCGCTGCATCGCGCTCGAAGCAGTGACGTCACTGCACGGGGGTGACATGTTCAGTGACGTCGCTGCACGTGCGCGACGTGTTTAAGTAACGTCGCTGCACGGGGCGACATGTTCAGGTGACGTCGATGCACGGGGCGACATATTCAGGTGACGTCGCTGCATCGCGCTCGAAGCAGTGACGTCACCGCACGGGGGTGACATGTTCAGTGACGTCGCTGCACGTGCGCGACGTGTTTAAGTAACGTCGCTGCACGTGCGCGACGTGTTTAAGTAACGTCGCTGCACGTGCGCGACGTGTTTAAGTAACGTCGCTGCACGGGGCGATATGTTCAGGTGACGTCGCTGCACGCGCTCGAAGCAGTGACGTCACTGCACGTGCACGACGTGTTTAAGTGACGTCGCTGCACGTGCGCGACGTGTTTAAGTAACGTCGCTGCACGGGGCGACATATTCAGGTGACGTCATGCACGGGGCGACATATTCAGGTGACGTCATGCACGGGGCGACATGTTCAGTGACGTCGCTGCACGCGCTCGAAGCAGTGACGTCACTGCACGGGGGTGACATGTTCAGTGACGTCGCTGCATCGGGGCGACATGTTCAGGTGACGCCGCTGCACGGGGCGACATATTCAGGTGACGTCATGCACGGGGCGACATGTTCAGGTGACGCCGCTGCACGGGGCGACATGTTCGGTGACGTCGCTGCACGGGGCGATATGTTCAGGTGACGTCATGCACGGGGCGACATGTTCCGGGTGACGTCGCTGCACGTGCGCGACGTGTTTAAGTAACGTCGCTGCACGGGGCGACATATTCAGGTGACGTCGCTGCACGGGGCGATATGTTCAGGTGACGTCGATGCACGGGGCGACATGTTCAGGTGACGTCGCTGCACGTGCGCGACGTGTTTAAGTAACGTCGCTGCACGTGCGCGACGTGTTTAAGTAACGTCGCTGCACGGGGCGACATGTTCAGTGACGTCGCTGCACGTGCGCGACGTGTTTAAGTAACGTCGCTGCACGGGGCGATATGTTCAGGTGACGTCATGCACGGGGCGACATGTTCAGGTGACGTCGCTGCATCGGGGCGACATGTTCAGGTGACGTCGCTGCACGGGGCGACATGTTCAGTGACGTCGCTGCACGGGGCGATATGTTCAGGTGACGTCGCTGCACGGGGGCGACATGTTCAGGTGACGTCGCTGCACGGGGGCGACATGTTCAGGTGACGTCGCTGCACGCGCGCGCTGCGCTCGTAGCAGTGCCGCCAAAATTTGATGTGACATGTGTTGCCGGCTCGACAACACGACACGACGACTACCGGGGATCCTTCCACGACCTCACAGAATACCGGAGTGAAATAGTAGTCTAACAAACTTCTGCGTTTCGTCTGGTGAGTGCAGGTAACCGGTGGCCCACACACTCCCCTTCCCCAATTCTGCAAGGGGAGGGGGCACCCTATGCCCGGCAACGCATCTGGTATTGCGGGTGTTCATGGGCGGCGGTAATCACTTACCGTCACGTGAGCCACCTGCTCGTTTGCCTCCCATTTAAAAAAAAATGTCAAAATAGTTGAGACCGATCTTTGTTTTAATTCAGCTTGTCCTGCTCTACAGACTGGACTTGGATGGCGTGCTTGTCCTGGTGCCAGACTTCATTACGGCTCTGGACCAAATCTTATCGGAAAGGGAGCCCAAAATAGATTGCAGCTCGATCGACAAACGTGAGCTGCGGAAGGCTGCGATCAGCCTCCTGTTGTCCTTGGTGGCGTTCCCATACCACTACAGAGGACTGGCCGTGCCAGAGTTTCCTGGATGTAACGAATAGTGAGTAAAATGCTTTTCACACATATTCACGTATTCACTAAAATGGGGTATTCCAAAACACATACACGAAAACTCTTGTCTCGAATTTTGTCCCAAAATGGTAGATGGTGAGCCTGTCGCCGTCATAACGTCAAAGATGACGACACAAATCGTTAGTAAGTGTAATAAAAACTTATTAGGATGCGCCTTTCTCATGGAAATCGAATATGTGTCTTCTGTTTCTAATTCCGAATTCCATCAACGGCGTGTTTTATTAGTGACACAAGAAAGGGCCCGTGCGTGTCCTATTGTAATTCGGCTCGGAGGATTTATGTATATGTAAATATGTAGTTAACGTGTACAAGTAGTACTTATACATATTTAATCCTTTATAATAAAAGGTCAATTCCTCAGCCCGAGATATATACAGTGAATGTATTCGATTGCAATAGAAAGTAAAGAGCATATAACATTTAATACATGTCACATTGATGCTATTGCATACAATTGTACTGGGATTACTCCGCTTGCCAACCGTCGGGATTAGTCTATCTTATATATGATAGGAAAAATCCCGCTTATATCCGGCTTTTACGTTAAAAAATCACAAAAACGGCATATCCATTTTGTAGAAGAGCTCTATGGATATATAGGAACAACATCAAATAAGTTGTTTTAATCTCAAAGTAAGTAGCGAAAGCACTTGTATTGTGGAATTCTTAAGAAACGAAGGTAAGAAGAAACGAAGTAAGTAGAAAACGAGGTATCCTACTTTGATCCGGGAATCCAATCCGAGAACTCACAGTTAGCCTTGCAAGACCGTTGCGTACGTCACCCGTCCAACGAGCATGTCAAAACAATGTCCCAAAGAGTTTACTAGCACAGAGGTAGTGCCACGCATCAGCTTTTGCTGTTGCATAAATGGGCCGGCTCGACCGGGGAAGTACCACGACCTCACAGAATACCGGCGTGAAGTAGAAGTCTAACAAACTTCTGCGTTTCGTCTGGTGAGTGCAGGTAACCGGAAGCCCACACACCCCCCTCCCCCAGAATTGGGGGCACTAAGGGAGGCAACGCATCTGCTATGCCTCTGGTATTGCGGGTGTTCATGGGCGGCGGTAATCACTTACCATCACGCGAGTCGCCTGCTCGTTTGCCTCCCTTTTCAATAAAAAACAAGAGGTTTAGATAAGCGATAGAGCTGGCTTTGAAAAACCGGCGCGCGCGTCACCGATCCACGGTGGTGGAACACCCATCCCGAGGTGACCACTTAAGTGGAGTAGCAGAGGTATAAGTGAGTGGTGGGGTAACGGTGGTGTAACGGTAACAGCGCGGGCACGACCATCGGCGAGTACGCGCGCGGCCGCCTGGCGCTGATCTGCGTGTCCGCGGTGCAGGCCGAGGGCTCGGAGGCGCTGGCCGTGCCGCTGCTGAGCGCGCTGTACCTGTGCGTGCGCCACGCCGCCTACGCGCACGCGCACGCGCACGGCTCCGGCCTCTCGCACGCCGCAGACTACAAAGGTTACAGTTTCATCTACACGGGTTTCCGATGCCGGGCTAGCCACTGGCCACGTGCCTAGATAATCTGGTCGTTTCGATTCACACTCTGAGCCCGTCGCCGTCATTTGTCTAAGTCGACGATGTGAAATGTACATAAGTACTGGAAAAACTCATTGGTGCAAATCTGGGGATCGAATTTGTGTCACTTGACTCGAAGTTCGACCACTCGGCTATCGTCCGGCAATTCAAAAGTAACTGCTTCTACATTACGACATATCATAGTCATAAGAGGTTTCGATTAGCCTTCAATTAAAGCCTTTATTGGATAAAATATTTTGATTTATTAACAATAGCTTTTAAATCATTAACTTTTTCGACGCTCTTGAAGAAAATGAAGAAGATGGCGTGTTTGATGTATATATTTTTAATTTTTTGTATTTGTTGCATAATATCAAATCATTATAATTTGTTTACCTATTATAATACATCAATACGAAGATATTATTCAAAATAGTATGTATAATAAATACCTCAGCCAAATGTTTTTAAGTATATGCTTCAAAACAGTCATCTTTTTAAATGAAATTAAACACACACTTGCTGGATCAATAGCTTATTGACTCAAATACATCACTTCATTGCTTCTGACACACAAACATACATTTTTTCATTACACTGTATTCGCTTAATTTTTTTTGCGTTGTCAACACAATTAATAAAAAATATATTTATTTTTATGAAAATTGTACAGTAATAACTTAGGTACATTTTTTTAAATTAGGTTTTCATTATGCTTTCAAGTTCTCAACTTCTTAATAAAGGGCAATGCCCTGTAAATTTAAGTTAAGTAGGATTGCTCATGCCAAGTTGACATGACATAAATTAAAACAAATTGTGATATCCTCATATTTATGGAACGTTAATACGTTTTAGCATTAAAAATTAGCTACTAAAATTGCAAATTTACTTTATTTACTGACAAAAGACATAAAAAGACTTCAAAAATGTCTATGATTTGTCGATTTATTTTTTATTTTATTTTAAAACAATCTTGGTATAACATGTGCAGTTTGGCATAACAGGCATAGGCCTCGCATAGGCCCTAATTGGCTGGCATTCACACAATTTTAAGGCGATTTTAAGAATGATTGTGTGAAATGCTATAAGTGTGTCACAATAAATAAATACAATAGAATGTCTTCTACCAAAGACAATGCTTGCTGCGTTGTGGTGACATTTGACAATCAGAGTGTGACGTAACGAGTGTGACAAAGCTGTCACCTGTCACATGTCAGCGTTTGTGTTGCGACACGTTTCTAGCGCGCTCCGAGAGCAGCGCGTCCGGCGAGCACGCGCAGGATGACTTCGCCGCAGACGTTAGGGAGCTCGATCCTTCGTCGCCTGTTTTCGGTAAATTCACCTTTATTTTGCTGGTGCTAAGGGTGATATTTGGATGGTATAATCGTATGTAATATAATACTTTGTGTGTGCCTTTGTAAATTGTTAATGTCACGTAAATATGACAAATATTTTACGAGGATTTTTTTTTACTATATAAGGATATTTATTAATTAATTATTTCCTATCAAAATATCACTATTGTACTTAGATTGTTACTATTATTATATTTTTTATTGTTGTTACGTTATGTAGTTGTTCCAAACAATTTTTAATTATTATGTATTTTATCTGGAATAAGTAAATATGGTTTAAATTAATTAATATGATAATAGTAACAATAGCATGGCTTTTTATTTTTAAGTTTTTGTGGTTATCGCTCGCCTGTTATTTGTTCTTGTTATTTTTATAGATCATTTATTATCGAGCATCCTTTCACTTCATTTTTATTTGTGTTTTATAGAAAAAATAATCTTAATTTTGAAAATGAAGGAACGTTTAACTAAATGGATCCTTTCAACTATGGGACGTATGAACTCAACTAGAAATTAACTAAGTAATTAACTACTAACACATTCAACCAGTGTAATAACCGACTAGCTTCGGACCTGTCGGACGACTTTCATCAGCGTGAGTGAGATGAGTTCGCAGTCGCGCCTCGCCTCGCTCTGTGCGCCTGAGCCAGGCTCGACGGGGCGGGGGCACTACTAGAAATATTTTTTTCTTATATATCTAATATTCTCTTCTTTATAATCCCCAATAGAAGGCATGTGTTACTGAATGTTTACTGTTATATAAATATTAGTAGAATGTTACGAACCTTCAAATAGATAGATATGATAGACATAAATTTGATATAAAATGCTTTACATTGACGATGGAATATTTGAAAATCGTTTCTATTTCGAATCATCTACTTTATGTATTCGTAATCATAATTTACATACGCAGAGACATACTCTGCGTATATAAATAAATAGTAATAAATATCTTCACGCAATATAGGGGTAGACGGAGATCTAGTCTAGATAATTAAGTCCTTTTGAACCACCTTCCACCGAAGATATTTTCGTGACAACGTGGACAGGTGGTGATCCCGTCGCCGTCTTCATGTCCAAGCCAACGATATATTCTATAAAAAAGGTGTTGGTAAAACTATTGAACTGAATAATTTTTTTAATAAAATTTGGCACACATGTAACTTCGTCTGGTTAGAGTTACGATAGTTTCGAATGAAACGTTGGCACAAATAGACAGTGATTATTGCTTATCATGAACCCGCTGCAGGATCTGCGTTAGTGGTGAGGGCCACTTACCTAGTGTGCCACCGGTTGATATCCTCCTGGAAGGGAGACCTTCAGGTGTCGCTTGCGGCCTTGGAACTTCTATCCGGACTCGCGAAACTCCATTCCGTGAAACCAGGTAAGTGGACTACATCACATTGTTGGCAAATACATGTTTGGTAATGTTAAAAAAAAATATCATCACGCCATTCCTAATACAGTGGTAGAGGTCAGTCTAGATAAGTAAGTCCCTACGACCCACTTTCCACCGAAGATAGACAGACAGAGACAACGTGACAGGTGGTGAGCCCGTCGCCATCTCGAGGTCCAAGCCAACGATAAATTCGTACATAAGTTTTTGAAAAAACCCATTGGTACGAGCCTGCCATCTGGTGATCGAACTCGGATCTCTTGACTAGAAATTCCGACCATCCAACCATTCGGCTATCGTAGCTTTGATAATGTTGATTTATAATAATATACTTATGTCTCGTATTTTTTTCATGCTCCCCAGAATTTGTTATTGGTAAGATATGCGTATTTATTTGTGTTGGTCATCCAGCACACGTTTACACACATTTTAGGTATTCATTTCTTTGAATTCTTTGACTGGCTAAATGTTGTTTGTTGTTGACCACCAATTAAAATAAAAATATCTTCACGCAATTCCTAATACAGGGGTAGACCGAGGTCTAGTCTAGACATTAAGGTCCCTTTGACCCGTCTTTCACCGAAGATAGACAGACAGAGACAACGTGACAGGTGGTGAGCCCGTCGCCATCTCGAGGTCCAAGCCAACGATATATTCTATAAAAAGGTGTTGGTAAAACTATTGAACTGAATAATTTTTTTAATAAAATTTGGCACACATGTAACTTCGTCTGGTTAGAGTTACGATAGTTTCGAATGAAACGTTGGCACAAATAGACAGTGATTATTGCTTATCATGAACCCGCTGCAGGATCTGCGTTAGTGGTGAGGGCCACTTACCTAGTGTGCCACCGGTTGATATCCTCCTGGAAGGGAGACCTTCAGGTGTCGCTTGCGGCCTTGGAACTTCTATCCGGACTCGCGAAACTCCATTCCGTGAAACCAGGTAAGTGGACTACATCACATTGTTGGCAAATACATGTTTGGTAATGTTAAAAAAATATCATCACGCCATTCCTAATCAAGTGGTAGAGGTCAGTCTAGATAAGTAAGTCCCTTTGACCCGTCTTTCACCGAAGATATTTTATTTTATTATCACCCCAATAAATAAGAATAGTAAATAACACATCGGAGGTAGGATTTTTAAAATTTTATAATAGGTATGTATAGGTAGAGATCACATACGTTGTTCTGATCCCAAAAATAGTAATTAGATAAAGCACTTGTGTTATGGAATTAAAAACAGCGATGGTAACCACAAACATCCAGATCCGCGGCTTTATTGAAAGAGTGGTTCGCTACATGATGTGGTACATTGACGCATTCGGAAGTTGATCTTGCGACGTTTAAAATGGCGGCACTTTGTAAATTGTCACGTACGCCACTTGACCATGGAGGTCATGTCAGGATAGGATAAATCAACTGTACACTGACCAGTGACAATGAGTACATTGCCGACATTGTTTCATATAAGCGATGTTATAAGATCGCCATGAAAGAAGAAATCGATGGAGATTTGGTAGCGATCAGATTTCAATTCCTCACTGGCACCATTAAAATTCTTAAAAGCAATTTTAAATAATTAAATATAAATAAATAAATATCTTCACGCAATTCCCAATACGGGGGTAGACAGAGGTCTAGACTAGACAATAAAGTCCCTTCGACCCACCTTCCACCGAAGGTATTTTCGGAACAACGTAACAGGTGGTCAGCCCGTCGCCGTCTTAATGTCCAAAAGCAATTTTAAGTTAAGCAATCTCCTCGTTTGATAAATCGACGAGTCGAGAAGAAAAAAAAGAGAGAAGTAATTAGAGTCAAGAGACCCGGATTCTATCCACAGGAGGTAGGCTCGACCAATGAGTTTTTTCAAAACTTACGTACGATCTACATCGTTGGCTTTGGACATATAGACGGCGACAGGCTCACAATCTTTCACTTTGTCTCGAAATAAACACCGGTGAAACGTGGATCGATAGTACTAATTGTCTAGACTCCTGGTAGAATCGGGAAATGGGTGAAGCCGTATTAGAATGGGGCGCGGAATGAGCAGTCGCTTCCGCAGAGGCGACGGAGCGCAAGCGCGCGGTGCGCTGGATCTGCGACTACATCAGCGTGCAGTGCGGGCGGCCGCCGCAGGCGCACTCGCGCGACCTGCACTCGTGCGTGGTGGCCGCCTACCACTGCCTGGCCGCCTGGCTCTGTCCCGCGCTGCTCGCCGACGCGGACTGCCTCACCGCGCTCATGGAGGTCGTCGAGCTGGGCATCTCCGGCTCCAAGAGCCACGGTGAGCCCCACCCCCACCCCCACTCCCACTCCCACTGCCCACCGCCTGGCTCTGTCCCGCGCTGCTCGCCGACGCGGACTGCCTCACCGCGCTCATGGAGGTCGTCGAGCTGGGCATCTCCGGCTCCAAGAGCCACGGTGAGCCCCACCCCCACTCCCACTCCCACTGCCCACCGCCTGGCTCTGTCCCGCGCTGCTCGCCGACGCGGACTGCCTCACCGCGCTCATGGAGGTCGTCGAGCTGGGCATCTCCGGCTCCAAGAGCCACGGTGAGCCCCACCCCCACCCCCACTCCCACTGCCCACCGCCTGGCTCTGTCCCGCGCTGCTCGCCGACGCGGACTGCCTCACCGCCCTCATGGAGGTCGTCGAGCTGGGCATCTCCCTTCGATATTCGGGTAGTAAGGAGGAATAAAGTCCCTTCGATATTCGGGTAGTAAGGAGGAATAAAGTCCCTTCGATATTCGGGTAGTAAGGAGGAATAAAGTCCCTTCGATATTCGGGTAGTAAGGAGGAATAAAGTCCCTTCGATATTCGGGTAGTAAGGAGGAATAAAGTCCCTTCGATATTCGGGTAGTAAGGAGGAATAAAGTCCCTTCGATATTCGGGTAGTAAGGAGGAATAAAGTCCCTTCGATATTCGGGTAGTAAGGAGGAATAAAGTCCCTTCGATATTCGGGTAGTAAGGAGGAATAAAGTCCCTTCGATATTCGGGTAGTAAGGAGGAATAAAGTCCCTTCGATATTCGGGTAGTAAGGAGGAATAAAGTCCCTTCGATATTCGGGTAGTAAGGAGGAATAAAGTCCCTTCGATATTCGGGTAGTAAGGAGGAATAAAGTCCCTTCGATATTCGGGTAGTAAGGAGGAATAAAGTCCCTTCGATATTCGGGTAGTAAGGAGGAATAAAGTCCCTTCGATATTCGGGTAGTAAGGAGGAATAAAGTCCCTTCGATATTCGGGTAGTAAGGAGGAATAAAGTCCCTTCGATATTCGGGTAGTAAGGAGGAATAAAGTCCCTTCGATATTCGGGTAGTAAGGAGGAATAAAGTCCCTTCGATATTCGGGTAGTAAGGAGGAATAAAGTCCCTTCGATATTCGGGTAGTAAGGAGGAATAAAGTCCCTTCGATATTCGGGTAGTAAGGAGGAATAAAGTCCCTTCGATATTCGGGTAGTAAGGAGGAATAAAGTCCCTTCGATCCACCTTCCACCGAAGGTATTTTTGGGACAACGTGACAGATGGTGAGCCCGTCGCCGTCTTAATGTCCAAAAGCAATTTTGAGTTAAGCAATCTCCTCGTTTGAGAAATCGACGAGTCGAGAAGAAAAAAAAGAGAGAAGTAATTAGAGTCAAGAGACCCGGATTCTATCCACAGGAGGTAGGCTCGACCAATGAGTTCTTTCAAAACTTACGTACGATCTACATCGTTGGCTTTGGACATGTAGACGGCGACAGGCTCAAATTATTTCACTTTGTCTCGAAATAAACTCCGGTGAAACGTGGGTCAATAGACTAATCTAGACTCCTGGTAGAATCGGGAAATGGGTGAAGCCGTATTAGAATGGGGCGCGGAATGAGCAGTCGCTTCCGCAGAGGCGACGGAGCGCAAGCGCGCGGTGCGCTGGATCTGCGACTACATCAGCGTGCAGTGCGGGCGGCCGCCGCAGGCGCACTCGCGCGACCTGCACTCGTGCGTGGTGGCCGCCTACCACTGCCTGGCCGCCTGGCTCTGTCCCGCGCTGCTCGCCGACGCGGACTGCCTCACCGCGCTCATGGAGGTCGTCGAGCTGGGCATCTCCGGCTCCAAGAGCCACGGTGAGCCCCACCCCCTCCCCCAATCCCACTCCCACTGCCCACCGCCTGGCTCTGTCCCGCGCTGCTCGCCGACGCGGACTGCCTCACCACCGCGCTCATGGAGGTCGTCGAGCTGGGCATCTCCGGCTCAAGAGCCACGGTGAGCCCCACTCCCACCCCACTGCCCACCGCCTGGCTCTGTCCCGCGCTGCTCGCCGACGCGGACTGCCTCACCGCGCTCATGGAGGTCGTCGAGCTGGGCATCTCCGGCTCCAAGAGCCACGGTGAGCCCCACCCCACCCCACCCCCACTCCCACTCCCACTGCCCACCGCCTGGCTCTGTCCCGCGCTGCTCGCCGACGCGGACTGCCTCACCGCCCTCATGGAGGTCGTCGAGCTGGGCATCTCCGGCTCCAAGAGCCACGGTGAGTCCCATCCCCACTCCCACTCCCCACCGCCTGGCGGTGTCCCGCGCTGCTGGCCGACGCTACGCTCATGGAGGTCGTCGAGCTGGGCATCTGCGGCTCCAAGAGCCACGGTGAGCCCCACCCCCACCCCCACTCCCACTCCCACTGCCCACCGCCTGGCTCTGTCCCGCGCTGCTCGCCGACGCGGACTGCCTCACCGCCCTCATGGAGGTTGTCGAGCTGGGCATCTGCGGCTCCAAGAGCCACGGTGAGTCCCACCCCCACTCCCACTGCCCACCGCCTGGCGGTGTCCCGCGCTGCTGGCCGACGCTACGCTCATGGACGTCGTCGAGCACTCTTACTCCACTTGCATGTTGATATTACATAAATAAAATAAATATATATACAGATAGGGACGACATCACATACATTGCTCCGACCCCAATGTAAGATGCTAAAGCACTTGTGGTATGAGAATCGGAAACAACGAAGGCACCTCAAACACCCAGACCCGAGAACATGTAGAAATAGTGGTTTTTGTACGTTGACCCGACTCGAAATGGCGACTCCTTGAAAACCGGTGTTTACGCCACTCATCCACGGAGGTCGTCGAGCTGGGCATCTCCGGCCCAAGAGCCACGGTGAGCCCCACTCCCACTCCCACTGCCCACCGCCTGGCTCTGTCCTGCGCTGCTCGCCGACGCGGACTGCCTCACCGCGCTCATGGAGGTCGTCGAGCTGGGCATCTCCGGCCCAAGAGCCACGGTGAGCCCCACTCCCACCCCCACTCCCACTCCCACTGCCCACCGCCTGGCTCTGTCCCGCGCTGCTGGCCGACGCTACGCTCATGGAGGTCGTCGAGCTGGGCATCTCCGGCTCAAGAGCCACGGTGAGCCCCACTCCCACCCCACTGCCCACCGCCTGGCTCTGTCCCGCGCTGCTGGCCGACGCTACGCTCATGGAGGTCGTCGAGCTGGGCATCTCCGGCCCAAGAGCCACGGTGAGCCCCACTCCCACCCCACTGCCCACCGCCTGGCTCTGTCCCGCGCTGCTGGCCGACGCTACGCTCATGGAGGTCGTCGAGCACTCTTACTCCACTCGCATGTTGATATTACATAAGTAAATAATACATATATAGATAGGGACGAATTCACGTACATCGCTCCGACCCCAATGTAAGATGCTAAAGCACTTGTGGTATGAGAATCGGAAACAACGAAGGCACCTCAAACACCCAGACCCGAGAACATGTACAAATAGTAGTTTTTGTACGTTGACCCGAATCGAAATGGCGACTCCTTGAAAACCGGTGTTTACGCCACTCATCCACGGAGGTCGTCGAGCACTCTTACTCCACTCGCATGTTGATATTACATAAGTAAATAATACATATATAGATAGGGACGAATTCACGTACATCGCTCCGACCCCAATGTAAGATGCTAAAGCACTTGTGGTATGAGAATCGGAAACAACGAAGGCACCTCAAACACCCAGACCCGAGAACATGTACAAATAGTAGTTTTTGTACGTTGACCCGAATCGAAATGGCGACTCCTTGAAAACCGGTGTTTACGCCACTCATCCACGGAGGTCGTCGAGCTGGGCATCTCCGGCTCAAGAGCCACGGTGAGCCCCACTCCCACCCCACTGCCCACCGCCTGGCTCTGTCCCGCGCTGCTGGCCGACGCTACGCTCATGGAGGTCGTCGAGCTGGGCATCTCCGGCCCAAGAGCCACGGTGAGCCCCACTCCCACCGCCCACCGCCTGGCTCTGTCCTGCGCTGCTCGCCGACGCGGACTGCCTCACCGCGCTCATGGAGGTCGTCGAGCACTCTTACTCCACTTGCATGTTGATATTACATAAATAAAATAAATATATATACAGATAGGGACGACATCACATACATTGCTCCGACCCCAATGTAAGATGCTAAAGCACTTGTGGTATGAGAATCGGAAACAACGAAGGCACCTCAAACACCCAGACCCGAGAACATGTAGAAATAGTGGTTTTTGTACATTGACCCGACTCGAAATGGCGACTCCTTGAAAACCGGTGTTTACGCCACTCATCCACGGAGGTCGTCGAACATGCACAATTAATAATGATGTTGCATCCAAATAATTTGAATAGCCGTGAAACTCTTTCCTTGATTCTTCTAATTACACACACGCGGTAGAAGTGACACCTTAGGCCCAGGAAGATTAATTTTTTTCATAAATAATAAACATAAACGTGAACCTTGTAGCACTAATACGGAAGTTATTAAGGTCTTACGTTTGCTTTTCAAATCAAGGAAATGCATTAGAATTTATTTATTGATTACTGATTACTTTGAATGTAACATCGTGGGAATGACGGAAGTGTCTAAATTGACACAGGGCGGCGGGGACGGCGACTCTTATATTGATAAGTGATTTGGTGAATTGATATGTATTTTTAACGTTTAATTTTATTTATAAAACAACTAAAAGTAACATTAATAAATTAGTTATAAATGCATGAAACATAAACGTGAACCTTGTAGCACTAATACGGAAGTTATTAAGGTCTTACGTTTGCTTTTCAAATCAAGGAAATGCATTAGAATTTATTTATTGATTACTGATTACTTTGAATGTAACATCGTGGGAATGACGGAAGTGTCTAAATTGACACAGGGCGGCGGGGACGGCGACTCTTATATTGATAAGTGATTTGGTGAATTGATATGTATTTTTAACGTTTAATTTTATTTATAAAACAACTAAAAGTAACATTAATAAATTAGTTATAAATGCATGAAACATAAACGTGAACCTTGTAGCACTAATACGGAAGTTATTAAGGTCTTACGTTTGCTTTTCAAATCAAGGAAATGCATTAGAATTTATTTATTGATTACTGATTACTTTGAATGTAACATCGTGGGAATGACGGAAGTGTCTAAATTGACACAGGGTGGCGGGGACGGCGACTCTTATATTGATAAGTGATTTGGTGAATTGATATGTATTTTTAACGTTTAATTTTATTTATAAAACAACTAAAAGTAACATTAATAAATTAGTTATAAATGCATGAAACATAAACGTGAACCTTGTAGCACTAATACGGAAGTTATTAAGGTCTTACGTTTGCTTTTCAAATCAAGGAAATGCATTAGAATTTATTTATTGATTACTGATTACTTTGAATGTAACATCGTGGGAATGACGGAAGTGTCTAAATTGACACAGGGCGGCGGGGACGGCGACTCTTATATTGATAAGTGATTTGGTGAATTGATATGTATTTTTAACGTTTAATTTTATTTATAAAACAACTAAAAGCAACATTAATAAATTAGTTATAAATGCATGAAACATAAACGTGAACCTTGTAGCACTAATACGGAAGTTATTAAGGTCTTACGTTTGCTTTTCAAATCAAGGAAATGCATTAGAATTTATTTATTGATTACTGATTACTTTGAATGTAACATCGTGGGAATGACGGAAGTGTCTAAATTGACACAGGGTGGCGGGGACGGCGACTCTTATATTGATAAGTGATTTGGTGAATTGATATGTATTTTTAACGTTTAATTTTATTTATAAAACAACTAAAAGTAACATTAATAAATTAGTTATAAATGCATGAAACATAAACGTGAACCTTGTAGCACTAATACGGAAGTTATTAAGGTCTTACGTTTGCTTTTCAAATCAAGGAAATGCATTAGAATTTATTTATTGATTACTGATTACTTTGAATGTAACATCGTGGGAATGACGGAAGTGTCTAAATTGACACAGGGCGGCGGGGACGGCGGGGGGCGCTGCCGGCTGGACGAGCGCTGGCTGGCGGCGCTGGGGCACGGCCGGCTGCGGCACTTCGTGGCCGACGGCGGCACGCTGCTGTCGCTGCTCGAGGAGCCGCTCGCCAACAGCCAGGAGCCGCAGCCCACGCTCGTCGGCGAGTCTTTGTCTATCTAACATTCTGGAAGTTTCCACTGCAGGGCGTGGCCTTCTCCCTCGGAAATAGAGGATTGGCTTTCGCAGTATCAGACGCCTCGCAACGTAGATGTCGTTGCATTGCTGCTTAATTTTAGTTTACTTTTTTCGAGATGGTTATTTTTTTTTGAGTCACTGTAATTAAGCAACTTTTCCATGTCTGATTATGTTTTTAATTTATTTATTTCAATGACAATGTTAAAATTGTACCTGAATCATTATCCCGTACTACTACTTAAAAACCACATCTACTTAAAAGCAATGTTAAAAAAAATCATAGGCTCAAAAAATCATTGAAATAAATGCGAATAATCATGTCAAAAAAAAAACAGAATATTCAATATGTGATTGATTAGTGATTTGGTGAATTGTTATGTATTTAACATTTTATTTTATTTATAAAACAACTAAAAGCAACATTAATAAATTAGTTTATTTATTTATTTATTTATGGAAAACCAACAGCTTATTTAATACATAATTTAACAAACAAAATAACAACTTAAAAGCCAATAACAGGTTTTCACTAATAGCAACTAAATAAAAAACAATGATTCGTCATTATAAACACTAAAGCACACATCTAATAAGAAAATGAAAAACAGTAAAATTCATATATGTAAATGAATAAAAAGCGAGACAAGGACAGAAAATAGAAAATATTGCTTACACTAATTATTCATTCAAAAAAAAAAATTTGGCATAATAATCGTCTTGCCGAGGCACAACTAGTATTGAACAGATCTAAATCATATTTTTTGCATAAATCATTAAAACTGTTACAAGTTCGCCACATAAATGTATTTTTCCTATAATTAGTTGATACAGTCGGTAAATAAATTAGAGTATTCTTTCTGAGATTCAAAGCAGGAGTTCTTAGTGAAATTTGTGAGAGAAGTTCAGGACAGTCTACGCTACTTGTAGCAATTTTAAGCAAGAATAATATATCAGCAATATCACGACGCTTAGCCAAAGGTAGCAGATGGTGTTGCTTGCATAAAGATAGGTAGTCTTCAGAACGATACCTTGTATGACTACGATAGCAGAGATAACGCAGGAATTTTTGTTGAACGTTCTCAATCCGTGAAACGTAGGTGTTGTACAACGGGTTCCAGATCTGCGAAGCATATTCAAGGGTACTGCGAACATAAGTGCAGTACAAAATTTTAATAGTTTTTATATTGTTGAACTCTTTCGCAGTACGCATAACAAAACCTAATGACTTGGATGCTCTTGCTATGATATTGTCAACATGTTCATTAAATATTAATTTTGAATCGTGAACAACACCTAGGTCTCGAACAGCATACTGTTTCTTTAGCTTTTGACCTTTGAGGTGATAGTCAAATAGAATCATATTACGCTTTCGAGAATATGTAACTACGGCGCATTTACATGGATTAAGATCAAGCTTGTTAATCGTACAATACTCCTCCAATCTCAAAAGATCATTCTGAAGTGATATAGCATCCTCTTGTGACGAAATATTAGCGAATATCTTCATGTCATCAGCAAAACATAATAAACGAGATGATTTTAAGCAAGTTTCAATATCATTTACAAATATGACAAACAACATTGGACCGAGCAAGGATCCTTGAGGTACGCCGCTGGGTATTGAGACCCAGCTGGAAATATAGTTATTAATAACTAAAGCTTGTGAACGGTTATCAACATAAGAGGAAAACCATCTTAACAGATCTCCACAGAATCCAACATACCTTAACTTATTTAAAAGTAATTTATGTTCAATTCTATCAAAAGCCTTACTATAATCAGTATATATTACGTCAACTTGATGGCCATCGTCCATGGCTTTAGTCAGAATTGAATTAAACAGCGCCAGATTAGACACGGTAGACCTACCTCTAAGAAAGCCGTGTTGAGACTGGCTTAAACACTGCTTCAGTGAGGGATAAACCTGATCATAAATCAACTTTTCGAACACTTTAGCAACAATGCACAACTTAGAAATTGGCCTGTAATTGTTAATGTCAGACTTTGACCCTTTTTTATGCACTGGTGTAATATAGGCACGTTTCCAAACATCTGGCACAGAACACTCAGCTAGAGATTTACGAAATAGTAGGGTTATTGGTAATGCTATCGATTCTACACAATTGATTAGGAAAGTCGCTGGAAGATGATCAGGTCCGGCAGTTTTTGATGGATCAAGAGATTTTAACAACCGAGACACGCATTCTATACTAACTTCAATTTTAAAAATATTTGCGACGGTTGCTGGTGCTTTATCAGTGAAATTTGAAGGTATAGATTGAGCTCCCTGAGGTTGTATGAAATTTGACAAAAAATATGTACCAAATGCGTCACAGATAGACTGACCTGTGTTATAGGTAGATCCACTTAAATTAAGACTACTTGGTATAGAAAAAGACTTTGATTTACCTTTTATATATGACCAAAAATATTTAGGATTCTTTGCTATGGATTTTTCAATATTTAACATGTAATTTTTGTAGCATAAACCTTCCAAATATTTAACACGAGTACGTAAAATTTTATATGATTCTTCATCGGATCTATTACCATACGTCCTAAATTTACGGTAGTATTTGGTTTTTTCATTAATTGCTCTCTTTAATATTGGGGAATACCACTTATGGTACGAGTCAGACTTTATTATTTTAGATGGTATGTACTCATCTCTTAATTTTTTAAAAACTTGATAAAAATAGTCAATACAATCCTCGAGAGACTTTGATGAAAAATTAGTTTGCCAATCAATTTCAGAATTTTTTTTTATTTATAGATTCATAATCACCTTTGTTATATAAAAACCTTGTAAAGTAGTTAGTTGTAAAGTAGTAGTTATAAATGCATTAAACATAAACGTGAACCTTGTAGAACTAATACGGAAGTTATTAAGGTTTTATATTTGCTTTTCAAATCAAGGAAATGTATTAGAATTTATTTATTGATTACTGATTACTTTAAATATAACATTGTAGAAATAACTGAAGTATCTAAATTCCACCACTAAATCTGTGGCCAAATCTCTTGCGAACCAAAACGAAGCTACACGGGGGCACTTTGAAGTCGCAAAGGCATTTAATAAAGTCTATAATAAAGGCTTGATCTAATTTTAACGAAAGAAATATCATCTCTTAATTTTTCTATCTGTTGAAAAATCTATTCCGTTGAAGTGTGTTTTATGCATAAATGAAATTGTATTAACATAAACAACAAATACTATAGAGACATTTAAAGTAAAAAGTGTTTCTGCAGTGATAATCCGTTGCGGCTGGGGGCGCTACGCGTGGTCGCTGAGCAGCCGCGGCGCGCCGCGCTGCGCCGCCCTGCGCCGTGTCAGTACTGCCCCGCGCCCGCGCCCGCCGCGCCGCCCTGCGCCGTGTCAGTACTGCCCCCGCGCCCCGCGCCCGCCGCGCCGCCCTGCGCCGTGTCAGTACTGCCCCCGCCGCGCCGCCCTGCGCCGTGTCAGTACTGCCCCCGCGCCCCGCGCCCGCCGCGCCGCCCTGCGCCGTGTCAGTACTGCCCCGCGCCCCGCGCCCGCGCCCCGCGCCCGCGCCCGCGCCCCGCGCCCGCGCCCCGCGCCCCGCGCCCTGCGCCCGCGCCCCGCGCCCCGCGCCCGCCCTGCGCCGTGTCAGTACTGCCCCGCGCCCCGCGCCCGCGCCCCGCGCCCGCGCCCGCGCCCGCTGCGCCGCCCTGCGCCGTGTCAGTACTGCCCCGCGCCCCGCGCCTGCCGCGCCGCCCTGCGCCGTGTCAGTACTGCCCCCGCCGCGCCGCCCTGCGCCGTGTCAGTACTGCCCCGCGCCCCGCGCCCCGCGCCCGCGCCCGCGCCCCGCGCCCGCCCTGCGCCGTGTCAGTACTGCCCCGCGCCCGCCCTGCGCCGTGTCAGTACTGCCCCGCGCCCGCCCTGCGCCGTGTCAGTACTGCCCCTGCGCCCGCCGCGCCGCCCTGCGCCGTGTCAGTACTGCCCCGCGCCCGCGCCCCGCGCCCGCGCCCCGCGCCCGCGCCCGCGCCCGCCGCGCCGCCCTGCGCCGTGTCAGTACTGCCCCCGCGCCCCGCGCCCGCCGCGCCGCCCTGCGCCGTGTCAGTACTGCCCCCGCGCCCGCGCCCGCCGCGCCGCCCTGCGCCGTGTCAGTACTGCCCCCGCGCCCCGCGCCCCGCGCCCGCCGCGCCGCCCTGCGCCGTGTCAGTACTGCCCCCGCGCCCCCCCCCCGCGCCCGCCGCGCCGCCCTGCGCCGTGTCAGTACTGCCCCCGCGCCCCGCGCCCGCCGCGCCGCCCTGCGCCGTGTCAGTACTGCCCCCGCGCCCCGCGCCCGCCGCGCCGCCCTGCGCCGTGTCAGTTCTGCCCCCGCGGCACGCGCCCCGCGCCCGCCGCGCCGCCCTGCGCCGTGTCAGTACTGCCCCCGCGCCCCGCGCCCGCCGCGCCGCCCTGCGCCGTGTCAGTACTCGCCCCTGCGCCCGCGCCCCGCGCCCCGCGCCCCGCGCCCTGCGCCGTGTCAGTACTGCCCCCGCGCCCCGCGCCCGCCGCGCCGCCCTGCGCCGTGTCAGTACTGCCCCCGCGCCCCGCGCCCGCCGCGCCGCCCTGCGCCGTGTCAGTACTGCCCCTGCGCCGTGTCAGTACTGCCCCCGCGGCACGCGCCCCGCGCCCTGCGCCCCGCGCCCCGCGCCCTGCGCCGTGTCAGTACTGCCCCCGCGGCACGCGCCCCGCGCCCGCCCTGCGCCGTGTCAGTACTGCCCCCGCGCCCCGCGCCCCGCGCCCGCCGCGCCGCCCTGCGCTGTGTCAGTACTGCCCCCGCGCCCTGCGCCCGCCCTGCGCCGTGTCGGTACTGCCCCCGCGCCCTGCGCCGTGTCAGTACTGCCCCCGCGGCACGCGCCCCGCGCCCGCCCTGCGCCGTGTCAGTACTCGCCCCGCGCCCCGCGCCCCGCGCCCGCTGCGCCGCCCTGCGCTGTGTCAGTACTGCCCCCGCGCCCCGCGCCCCGCGCCTGCGCCCGCCGCGCCCTGCGCCTGCCGCGCCGCCCTGCGCCCGCCGCGCCGCCCCGCGCCCCGCGCCGCCGCGCCGCCCTGCGCTGTGTCAGTACTGCCCCCGCGCCTGCGCCCGCCGCGCCGCCCTGCGCCCGCTGCGCCGCCCTGCGCTGTGTCAGTACTGCCCCCGCGCCCCGCGCCCCGCGCCTGCCCTGCGCCCGCTGCGCCGCCCTGCGCCGTGTCAGTACTCGCCCCTGCGCCCCGCGCCCCGCGCCCCGCGCCCCGCGCTCGCCGCGCCGCCCTGCGCCGTCAGTACTGCCCCCGCGCCCCGCGCCCCGCGCCCCGCGCCGCCGCGCCGCCCTGCGCTGTGTCAGTACTGCCCCTGCGCCCGCTGCGCCGCCCTGCGCCGTCAGTACTGCCCCTGCGCCCTGCGCCGTCAGTACTGCCCCCGCGCCCCGCGCCCTGCGCCCGCCGCGCCGCCCTGCGCCGTGCGTCAGTACTGCCCCCGCGCCCCGCGCCTGCCCTGCGCCGTCAGTACTGCCCCTGCGCCCTGCGCCCGCCGCGCCGCTCCTGCGCCGTGTCAGTACTGCCCCTGCGCCCTGCGCCCGCTGCGCCGCCCTGCGCCGTCAGTACTGCCCCCGCGCCCGCCGCGCCCTGCGCCGTGTGTCAGTACTGCCCCTGCGCCCGCCCTGCGCCGTGTGTCAGTACTGCCCCTGCGCCCGCCGCGCCGCCCTGCGCCCCGCGCCCGCTGCGCCGCCCTGCGCGCCGTGTCAGTACTCGCCCCGCGCCCTGCGCCCCGCGCCCGCGCCCTGCGCCCTGCGCCCCGCGCCCGCGCCCGCCCTGCGCCGTGTCAGTACTGCCCCTGCGCCCTGCGCCCGCCGCGCCCTGCGCCCGCTGCGCCGCCCTGCGCCGTGTCAGTACTGCCCCCGCGCCCGAGCCCGCGCCCGCCGCGCCGCCCTGCGCCGTGTCAGTACTGCCCCCGCGCCCGCGCCCTGCGCCCCGCGCCCGCCGCGCCGCCCTGCGCCGTGTCAGTACTGCCCCCGCGCCCCGCGCCCGCCGCGCCGCCCTGCGCCGTGTCAGTACTGCCCCCGCCGCGCCGCCCTGCGCCGTGTCAGTACTGCCCCCGCGGCACGCGCCCATGCCGCCGCCTGTCTACCGCTGCCTTGCTCAGCTTGGCACACTCCACTTTGAATTATAAGGCTGTCGATTTGAAAACAAATGGAACCTTGTTGACCGGTCGGTTAAGATTTAGAAGATTTTGATAGTTGACTTCTTCAATTTGCGTCTTACAGGGATTCTGCGTTTCCTAGTCTCGATGCGGTGCTACGGCAGCTGAACGATCCGGAAGCGTCGACGCTGTTCAAACTACTGGAGCAGCAGGCAGTTATCGAGAAACGTGTAAAAGAGAGCGAAGAAAGTATCGTGAGTTGAATGTCAAATTACGTGACGGTTTTCATAACATAGTCTGAGATCCCGGGTTCAAAACCCGGTTTCGGTCTTTGTGGCACCTTCAAAGTTTCCGATTCCATAACTCAAGTTCTGCTCTAGTTTCTAACTTTGGTGTGAGAGCAACATATATTTTAAGAATTTGTTTTTGTCATTTCAATATATTCCTATTCTATTCATATAATGATAATAAGATCTTTGAATAGAAAATAAAGACAAAACTGCGTTTCTCTGGAAAGACAAAAGCAACAACATTCTTCTTATATTATCTCTTTATATTTTAACAAATACGGAAAAATTCTGCTCTCATTTTCGCCTTCTAAAAGATATTTTGGTGCAAACTTTGTCACTGTATGTTCTGTTTCGTTATATTTTTCTACACATTTCTGTGCAATAGTAGTCCATGCTATCTTTTTATCGCTTTCATTTATTTTAAATCTTATCTTATTGACTAAAGTTTGGTTTAGCCTTTCATTAAGTCCGTTTGAAAATGGTGTATCCACAGCAGTGAAAATCATTTTTATGTTTTCATTCTTCAAGTATTCTTCAAATTCCTTGAAATTTATACCAATATTGTAACTCTGCGTCACATTTTTTATTAGTTTAATGAAATCACTCGAGCTTTGATTTTTGGATGTGAGAATATAAGCATATCTTGTAAAGTGAACAACCAGTAGATGTATCTTTTTGTTGACTGTGATCCTCCAAACCCTTCAATGGTATCAATAGATATGATTTCAAATGGGCGTGTTGCCGGACCTAAATGTGACATTAGGCCATATTTTGAATACCGCCTTGATGTTTTTAAAACAAATTTCACATCCATCAGTTATTTGTTTAACGTTTGCAATAATATTCTTTGCTGTGTAGAATGGTGTGATTTTATTTATCATCTGAGTCCTCCCAATGTGGCAGTAGGTGCGTGGACCTCTTTGATTAAAGATTTGCATAATTTTTCTGACAGTATGATTTTTTTCTTCTATTATTTATGTGTAGCTATCGAGGTTATACAAATGACGTTCGATTTTCCATCTTCTGTTTGTTTCACAACAAAATTAAACCTCAACTTTTCCATGTTTCGTGTGTTGTATGCAGAAAATGTTGTTTTATATTAAATATTAAGGTCTGCCCCCGCGCCCGCGCCCGCCGCGCCGCCCTGCGCCGTGTCAGTACTGCCCCGCGCCCGCCGCGCCGCCTGCGCCGTGTCAGTACTGCCCCGCGCCCGCCGCGCCGCCTGCGCCGTGTCAGTACTGCCCCCGCGCCCGCGCCCGCCGCGCCGCCTGCGCCGTGTCAGTACTGCCCCCGCGCCCGCGCCCGCGCCCGCCGCGCCGCCTGCGCCGTGTCAGTACTGCCCCGCGCCCGCGCCCGCCGCGCCGCCTGCGCCGTGTCAGTACTGCCCCCGCGCCCGCGCCCGCGCCCGCCGCGCCGCCTGCGCCGTGTCAGTACTGCCCCCGCGCCCGCGCCCGCCGCGCCGCCTGCGCCGTGTCAGTACTGCCCCGCGCCCGCGCCCGCGCCCGCGCCCGCCGCGCCGCCTGCGCCGTGTCAGTACTGCCCCGCGCCCGCGCCCGCCGCGCCGCCTGCGCCGTGTCAGTACTGCCCCCGCGCCCGCGCCCGCCGCGCCGCCTGCGCCGTGTCAGTACTGCCCCGCGCCCGCCGCGCCGCCTGCGCCGTGTCAGTACTGCCCCCGCGCCCGCGCCCGCGCCCGCGCCCGCCGCGCCGCCTGCGCCGTGTCAGTACTGCCCCGCGCCCGCGCCCGCCGCGCCGCCTGCGCCGTGTCAGTACTGCCCCCGCGCCCGCGCCCGCCGCGCCGCCTGCGCCGTGTCAGTACTGCCCCGCGGCACGCGCCCATGCCGCCGCCTGTCTACCGCCGCCTTGCTCAGCTTGGCACACTCCACTTTGAATTATAAGGCTGTCGATTTGAAACAAATGGAACCTTGTTGACCGGTCGGTTAAGATTTAGAAGATTTTGATAGTTGACTTCTCAATTTGCGTCTTACAGGATTCTGCGTTTCCTAGTCTCGATGCGGTGCTACGGCAGCTGAACGATCCGGAAGCGTCGACGCTGTTCAAACTACTGGAGCAGCAGGCAGTTATCGAGAAAAGTGTAAAAGAGAGCGAAGAAAGTATCGTGAGTTGAATGTCAAATTACGTGACGGTTTCATAACATAGTCTGAGATCCCGGGTTCAAAACCCGGTTTCGGTCTTTGTGGCACCTTCAAAGTTTCCGATTCCATAACTCAAGTTCTGCTCTAGTTTCTAACTTTGGTGTGAGAGCAACATATATTTTAAGAATTTGTTTTTGTCATTTCAATATATTCCTATTCTATTCATATAATGATAATAAGATCTTTGAATAGAAAATAAAGACAAAACTGCGTTTCTCTGTAAAGACAAAAGCAACAACATTCTTCTTATATTATCTCTTTATATTTTAACAAATACGGAAAAATTCTGCTCTCATTTTCGCCTTCTAAAAGATATTTTGGTGCAAACTTTGTCACTGTATGTTCTGTTTCGTTATATTTTTCTACACATTTCTGTGCAATAGTAGTCCATGCTATCTTTTTATCGCTTTCATTTATTTTAAATCTTATCTTATTGACTAAAGTTTGGTTTAGCCTTTCATTAAGTCCGTTTGAAAATGGTGTATCCACAGCAGTGAAAATCATTTTTATGTTTTCATTCTTCAAGTATTCTTCAAATTCCTTGAAATTTATACCAATATTGTAACTCTGCGTCACATTTTTTATTAGTTTAATGAAATCACTCGAGCTTTGATTTTTGGATGTGAGAATATAAGCATATCTTGTAAAGTGAACAACCAGTAGATGTATCTTTTTGTTGACTGTGATCCTCCAAACCCTTCAATGGTATCAATAGATATGATTTCAAATGGGCGTGTTGCCGGACCTAAATGTGACATTAGGCCATATTTTGAATACCGCCTTGATGTTTTTAAAACAAATTTCACATCCATCAGTTATTTGTTTAACGTTTGCAATAATATTCTTTGCTGTGTAGAATGGTGTGATTTTATTTATCATCTGAGTCCTCCCAATGTGGCAGTAGGTGCGTGGACCTCTTTGATTAAAGATTTGCATAATTTTTCTGACAGTATGATTTTTTTTCTTCTATTATTTATGTGTAGCTATCGAGGTTATACAAATGACGTTCGATTTTCCATCTTCTGTTTGTTTCACAACAAAATTAAACCTCAACTTTTCCATGTTTCGTGTGTTGTATGCAGAAAATGTTGTTTTATAATGATATTAAGGTCTTTGAATAGAAAATAAAGACAAAACTGCATTTCTCTGTAAATACAAAAGAAACAACATTTAATGCCTTTACTTCAGGTCTCTTTATATTTTAACAAATACGGAAAAATTCTCCTCTCAATAAGTAGTTATAAAAATGAAATGACACTACTGTTAGTTGTGGCATATTTCTTGATAGCCAATATTCTTGTCGACCAGTAAGCGGTGACACAGCAAATACAAATTGGTGAAAAGCACACAAGTGAGGTGATTTTCTTTACATTCATATAAAGTCATGCATATTATTAATTTGTCTGTCTGCAGACTCCTGAAGAATATGTCCCACCGGAGCCCGTGACCGAGTTTCAAACAGCGAGGCTGTTCCTTTCCCACTTCGGCTACCTCAACATTGGTGGCGATAAAAAGGTAATATTTAAACTATTTAAGTATCTAATCTAAGTTTTATTGCTTTCTTATTCTACCAATATTATAAGTCCTTAATTAATTAACTTGGATGCTTCAATTGATGGTAAGTGAAGGTAAGCCGCGGGAGATGCTACGGCGAGTGTGCGTGTGCGCAGGGCGGCGCGCGGCTGGCGGCGCTGCAGGGCGCGGCGCCGGGGCTGCTGGCGGCGCTGCGGCGGCTGGACGCGGCGGGCAGCCGCGCCGCGCACACCGCGCACGTGTTCTACGCGCGCGCCGCGCAGCGCAGCGCGCGCCACATCGTGGCCAACGCCGCCGCGCGCGCGCCGCTCGCGCCCGCCTACATACGCATGCTGCGCGGGTGCGTGTGCGTGTGCGTGCGTGTGCGTGCGTGTGCGTGCGAGCGGGCACTGTGTGTGTGCGCCGCGGCTGCGTACGAGCGGGCACTGTATGTGTGTGCGTGTGCGTGCAGGTTGGGGCGCGCCGTGTGCGTGCGGGCACTGTATGTGTGTGCGTGTGCGTGCAGGTTGGGGCGCGCCGTGTGCGTGCGGGCACTGTATGTGTGTGCGTGCGTGCAGGTTAGCGCGCCGTGTGCGTGCGGGCACTGTATGTGTGTGCGTGTGCGCGCAGGCTGGGGCGCGCCGTGTGCGTGCGGGCACTGTATGTGTGCGTGCGTGCAGGTTGGGGCGCGCCGTGCGTGCGGGCACTGTGGCGTGTGCGTGTGCGTGCAGGTTGGGGCGCCGTGCGTGCGGGCACCGTATGTGTGTGCGTGTGCGTGCGCGCAGGCTGGGGCGCGCCGTGTGCGTGCGGGCACTGTATGTGTGCGTGTGCGTGCAGGTTGGGGCGCGCCGTGTGCGTGCGGGCACTGTGGCGTGTGCGTGTGCGTGCAGGTTGGGGCGCGCCGTGTGCGTGCGGGCACTGTATGTGTGTGCGTGTGCGTGCAGGTTGGGGCGCGCCGTGTGCGTGCGGGCACTGTATGTGTGTGCGTGTGCGTGCAGGTTGGGGCGCGCCGTGTGCGTGCGTGCGGGCACTGTATGTGTGTGCGTGTGCGTGCAGGTTGGGGCGCGCCGTGTGCGTGCGGGCACTGTATGTGTGTGCGTGTGCGTGCAGGTTGGGGCGCGCCGTGTGCGTGCGGGCACTGTATGTGTGTGCGTGTGCGTGCAGGTTGGGGCGCCGTGCGTGCGGGCACTGTATGTGTGTGTGCGTGTGCGTGCGTGCAGGTTGGGGCGCGCCGTGTGTGCGTGCGTGCGGGCACTGTATGTGTGTGTGCGTGTGCGTGCGGGTTGGGGCGCGCCGTGTGCGTGCGGGCACTGTATGTGTGTGTGCGTGTGCGCGCAGGTTGGGGCGCCGTGCGTGCGGGCACTGTATGTGTGCGTGTGCGCAGGTTGGGGCGCGCCGTGCGTGCGGGCACCGTATGTGTGTGCGTGTGCGTGCAGGTTGGGGCGCGCCGTGCGTGCGGGCACCGTATGTGTGTGTGCGTGTGCGTGCAGGTTGGGGCGCGCTGTGCGTGCGGGCACTGTGGCGTGCGTGTGCGTGTGCGCAGGTTGGGGCGCGCCGTGTGCGTGCGGGCACTGTATGTGTGTGCGTGTGCGTGCAGGTTGGGGCGCGCCGTGTGCGTGCGGGCACTGTATGTGTGTGCGTGTGCGCGCAGGTTGGGGCGCGCCGTGTGCGTGCGCGGGCACGCGGGCTGGGCGGGGCACGTGCGCCGCAGCTACGACGCGAGCGCGCCGCCGCCGGCTCCATCGCCGCCGTCCGCTGACCGGCCGCCCGCCATCTACGACGGACGGGATCAGGTCAGACACACCACGACATTTTTATTTTCATTTTGATAATTTTTCTTTTGTAATGTACCCATCTTTGAAATGAAATCGAACAGCATTTAAAATAAAATCCAAATACCTATAGCACTTATTTAGGTGTCTAATAAATATAAAATCACCAGGTATTATACTGGTCGGACTCGACGGATGAAATCGCGTTTGTAGTACCTTCTGGTTATGAGATCGCTGAAAATGAGGACAAGCTGAGCCAAAGTGACAGCCTTAAGTCATGTGTTGATGGACCGTGCTTTTCCGCTTGGTAAGTTAACTATATAATATCTTTCTTATGATTTGTTACATAATAGTTTTGTCTAATTATTTGCTTCTATTTTAACTTAAATAAACGTTTGCAGATTATATCAAACTTTTTATCTATTTTTCAATTTACAATATTTTTTTTTTGTTGATATTACTGATGTTGATGTTATGTTTTTTGTTGTTATAACTAGATGTTCATGCTCTGAAAGTTTCTTTTCATCAGTTAGTAGGACTGATATGTCATTGGCATATAAGATACATTTTTTATCAATTGCTATAGGTAGATAATTAAGAGTAGAGATTGGTCTATAATTACTAACTTCACCTTTATCCCCGCTTTTATAAATAGGAATAATAACAGATTTTTTTAAATAATTAGGAAATTCTCCTGTAGAAAAACAAATATTAGCAAAGTGACAGATGATGGTACTACAACATTTTTGATAATTTTAAGAAATTAGTAGATATATTATCCCATCCCAGCACTGTTTGTTTTAAATTCATTACATTTACTTCATTATAATCTGTGTCCATTAAGGTAAAAGATGAAATGGCATCGATTGTTCGGAACAGAATTAAAATTTTAACTGTTAACGTATTACGTACTACTTCGTCGGTGTTCTCGTCCAATATTAGAAAAAGTTATTTATAGAATTTACTGATTTAAGAGGGCAAGGTTCTAATTGTAAGAGCTCATGATAATAAGTTTTGTTTTGTTTAATATTTGTTATATTTTTTATGTTTTGCCATAGCACTTTGGGATTCTTATTCAATAATTGTGATGTATCATAATTGCGTTTTAGTTTTTTAATAAGTAATGTACAGTAATTACGATATCTTTTATAAGTAATTTTTTGTATTTCATGAAAAGGATTCATTTTAAGTCGTTTCTGCATTTGATTTCTATTCCTTATACATCGCAAAATACCAGGTGTTATCCATGGTTTTATCGTTCGTTTACTTTTAGGAACAGATACTGTTTTAGTATTCTCTTCTAAAGATTCCATAATTTTATTCATTAATATCTCAATCAGCTGATTAGGATCATTATATAGTAATAAAGTAGATAAGTTTTATTTGCCAGACTATTGAAAGCTTGATCATAATCAATAAATGTTTTGTTTTAAGACAAGTCTTACATCTTTTAATTCTAGCCAAGCACACCTGTATCAATTATGTTATGATCAGTTACAGTAGTATTCATAACATCTACGTTAGCATTATTCTTTTCCTACAAAGCTTTAAAATAACATGATCCAGACAACTATTTTGTCTAGTAGCAATCATATGGCCTGGTAACATACCATATGTAGATAATATACCTAAGTACTTAGTCCTGTTTCTTCGTTCCATGTCAAGTTCATTAGCTTTCGGAATAAGGTTAATATTTAAATCTCCTGTAAGAATAATATTTTTATAATTTTTATTGTATCCAAATGCGTTTGAAGTGATTCATTAAATTTTGAGTATTCGCATTGAAGGCGATCGATAGATTCCAAGAATAATATAATTAAAAATTTCTACTTGTAAGGACGATGCATGTTCTAATTTTATTTCTTTAACTTTGAGTTTAAGATGGTTCTTAATAAACACAGTTACTCCATCGTTTTGATTAAGGTGAAATGTAGTTGCAAAAGACGTGTAGTTATTTATTTGAGGTATACTTATATTATTATTAAGTCTACATTCAGTTAATATTAAGATGTCAACTTCAAATTTAAGGTGCGATAAAGTTACTTGTAAGTCATCTATATTTTTACATATGCTTCTGACGTTTTGTGTAATAATTGTAAGGTCGTTCTTTTTTATTTGTATATACTTATTTAGGTCTTCGATGTCACAGTTAACTGATCTGGCTATTTCGGTATCGTCTATTTCATTTATGGTTAATAAAGATTGTTAGAATAAAGATCATTGCAGATCCTCAAAAACGAAGTTGTAGGTGATTGACTAGAAATGACGCTGTTGAGATATGAAATCTGTATACGGCTAGTATGTAAAAAACTGTGAATATAACTTAACAATTGAAAAAACAAGAATAAGTATGATTGAGTGATGCAGAGAATACTATATTGAATGTTGAGTTTAAATGTGTGTAAGTTACTAATAATATAGAGGATAGTTGTTTGGATGAGTTACGTGTGCATTTATGGTTAAGGTATGATAACGTCTTTACGGGTTTTGTAGGTGTGAATGAGTGTAGGTGTGTGTTGTGTGTTATATATAAGATTAATTTTAATAATTATGGTGCGGTACAAAACAAAATTATTTAGATATCTATGTAACAAAAATATTTTTAGATTATCCAAAACTAGTCAATCACTCTGAAGCAATTTTTGGATTTGTAGCTCATGCTTTATCTGTATTATAGGAGAATTTTCGTATTTTCTAATATATACTTTACCGTAAGAGGTCCAGCAAAACTTATATGATTTTGACTTGACTAGGTCTCTCCCAAGAAAATGAAGTCGAGATGACTTGGCAGTTAGGTTCTCAGATAAGAATACTGGTGTGTCTTCAGCTATTCGAAGTCCTAGATGTTTTGCACATATTTTAAACTTGTGTTTTATGTTAAATGCTTTGCTCATTTTAAGAAAGTCATTTTTAAGCAAAGTGGAATTAGTTTGAACTATAATAGGTGTATTTCGTACTCCCTCTTTCTTTAGTCGTATTCTATATATATCTTTTATACTTTCTTTATTTATTTCGCATCCAATATTTTTAGACAAACAAGTGACCATGTGGACAAGGTCTTCTTTTGTTTCATTTTCCTTTTTTGGTACATTTTTAAGTTCAAAACTAGTTTTTCTTATTTCTCTTTGCAAGTCCTCAGCTTTGTCTTCTAAAATACTAATGTATCTTCGGTCTTCTTGTTGTTGACTTTCTAATTTTTCTATTTTCTTTCTATATTCTTCGTTTTGAGCAGTGAGGAAAGCAATAGATTTTTCAATATTTTTGTTTGATTGCTGAATATCCGCAAGTGTTGGAGCAATCTTTTTAAGTTCATCACCATGGTTGGATATCATAGAGATTATTAAATTTTTCATCTCTTCCCTAAATACAGATAATTCATTGCTTATATCCTCAGTAGCTCTTTTTCTTTTATTTCGGCTTGAAACATATGTAGAAGCGGAAGCAGAATCATCTGAGTTTTTTATGGAGAGGTTTGTCTCAGATAAAGATTTATTCATGTTAGTCTCCATAATGTATTTACAAATAAGAAAATCGAATTAAATTTATTCTTGACTCACCGATTACGGAACAGCTATTAAAAATGCGGATTCTTATTAATGTTATGTAAACGAAGAAAAAAAAATATACGTGTCACTGAGTTTTTGTACTATTTGAAACACTTTAAAACATGTAGCACATCACGAACGATCGTAGCAATGAACCGTAGCAGCTGATTTCGTAGATGTAGTCGATGGGTGGGGCATGCATTGAACGTAGCACTTGAATGGATAACTACTTCTAACTATGAGCTCCTGGTACTTTATAAGAAGTAATTGAATTTAAAAATTAAAGTTTTAAAATTGAATTTAAACTAAAATTTCGATACACACGTCCGCTCTCGAACACGATCCGGGGGGAAGAGGATGTTTAGGGAGCATAGGTTACAAAACTTTATTAAAGTTTCATGAAATTTGTCAAATGCGCAGTTAAACTCCTTGTCCTCTATTACCTCTCTCCATGAAATACTAGAAAGACATTGTTTGAATTGTATCAAATTTTCCGTGTTATAGTCTCTTATAAATATATGGAGTAATTTAAATTCGTTTCGTATATTAAATTCGTCTAGTTTTTAAATTATAGTTTGCTAAAAATCTTTAAATTCAAAAGTAATTTTTTTACGAGTATATTAATGTTAAAGTCATCCGCTTTTTTGATTATTAAATAAATTATCAATGCTAAAAATTAGTAGTATTTAATAATTTTTCAACTTATTAAAAACTATGTATGTCTACTACATCAATGTTCAGATTTCCTTCCATAGCTTTTCAAATTTTATTTTTAATGTTTGTCACGGGGTTCAGGTAAAATAAGTGACACCAATAAAATCTTGGAATTGTGTTAATCCCAAATATTCGACTCGTGTCGCGGGTCGGCTAAAATACATACTGCAACTTCCCCAAAAGCACAATACTTCCCTTATGGTAGTGGCGTAACAAGTGAATAATTGTTGGGTGTCGATATATGGGGACGGTGCACACGTGGTTGGTGCCACCGCTCGGATAGTGGTCACGTTGATACAGTCTTCTTAAATATTTTTATTGCACTCTGTCTCTCTATTGTACTCTGTCACACGCTGTTCAAACGATAAGGACTGCGATAATAATCACCCCGTCCGCCGATCGCTGAGACAAAAGATTTGGAGTGGCGGTACGCGAGACCAGAACGGAACAGTACTACAAAACATAATAATCAAAATCTTTAATAAGCATCACTGTTACTGTCCGATATATATTTAGTTATTGTTTAGCTAAACAATAACGCATATGATGTAATGTAGGTGGAAGCTCAAAGTTGCTGAGCGTGCTATAGAACGAGATATGTTCGGTGTTTCTCTGCGTGATGGAATCCACAACGAAGACATTCGCAGTAGAACCAGGGTAAACGATATAGCCGTGAGGATCAGCACGTTGAAGTGCACTGGGCCGGCCACATAGCTCGTGTAACTGACAACCATTGAGAAAGAAAAGTTCTCGGTGGCAACCTCGAACCTCGAACCCCACAATGACGACCTGCACAATTTAGTGGGAAGTTAGTGGATGCAGATGGCACAATATACAATAACGCATATGATGTAATGTAGGTGGAAGCTCAAAGTTGCTGAGCGTGCTATAGAACGAGATATGTTCGGTGTTTCTCTGCGTGATGGAATCCACAACGAAGACATTCGCAGTAGAACCAGGGTAAACGATATAGCCGTGAGGATCAGCACGTTGAAGTGCACTGGGCCGGCCACATAGCTCGTGTAACTGACAACCATTGGGAAAGAAAAGTTCTCGGGTGGCAACCTCGAACCTCGAACCCCACAATGACGACCTGCACAATTTAGTGGGAAGTTAGTGGATGCAGATGGCACAATATACAATAACGCATATGATGTAATGTAGGTGGAAGCTCAAAGTTGCTGAGCGTGCTATAGAACGAGATATGTTCGGTGTTTCTCTGCGTGATGGAATCCACAACGAAGACATTCGCAGTAGAACCAGGGTAAACGATATAGCCGTGAGGATCAGCACGTTGAAGTGCACTGGGCCGGCCACATAGCTCGTGTAACTGACAACCATTGGGAAAGAAAAGTTCTCGGGTGGCAACCTCGAACCTCGAACCCCACAATGACGACCTGCACAATTTAGTGGGAAGTTAGTGGATGCAGATGGCACAGGACCGATCTGTGTCAAATGCAGTTCTTTTGGCGGAGGCCTATGGATTTTGATAGGCTGATATGATGATGATGGGAAATCATGAAAGAATTTATATAAATCACAACATTAAAACACCTATTACCTGTCTCATTACTTTAAGTTAAATACTAACGGCGGTAATTGTAATACATCTAAAGTCTAAATAAATTACAGTAGAATACAGTTCTAATTAGTATTTACAGTAGTAATTAGCTATGTGCGTATACGCATACAAATAGATATACGATAGAATAGTAATGTAAGCTAACCGTCGATAGAGACAGAATGTTACTAAAGAATATATAATAACTTAGGGTTATTATTATACATTTTATTGGTTTTAAAGCATATTTGTGCTGAACTTATATGTAAAAATTATATCTTTACGCACCCCAATACAGGGTAGACAGAAGTCTAGTCTAGACGATTAAATCTCTTCGACCCTCCTTCCACCGAAGATATTTTCGGGATAACGTGACAGGTGGTGAGCCCGGCTCCGTCTTTATGTCCAAGCCAACGATATCCATTCGTACATAATAAGTTTTGGAAAAACCCCTTGGGACCTGCCACAGCCTGGGGATCGAACTCGGGTCTCTTGACTCGAAATTCGACCACCCAACCACTCGGCTATCGTGACTTTTGTGTAAACTTTGCGTGATTAAGTTAAATACGATAACGCCAACTTAATTTTATGCAATTGCGATTTTAAAGCATATTTCAACTGATGCGTGTAAGACACGGTGACTCGGAGGTAAGAGCGTCGCCACGGATCGGCGAAGGCCGCGGATTCGAATCCCACCCGTGTCAGTTGAATTTTTAACTTTTTTCTCTATAACTTAATCATACCATAGGGTTTGCAAACTTACAAGCATATCCGTTGAAAATCTGTTCACAACTTACCCAAATCACGGTAGTGGGCAGAAAAAATACTATCTAGAATCAAATTCTTTAAATTTGTAATCTGTGAAAAATAAACAAAATGAATCTTAATAATAAGAACCAATTTTGTGCAAATTTAGGAATTTTAGATGCATATCCATGGTAATGTCAGTGTTTGCGGTCATTCACACCAAATTACCTGACCCACTGCGACTACTGCTAATTAATGATAATACATTTATTTATTTTATGTTGTACTTTTGTTACAACATATATGAGAGCTAAAGTCACGATAACCGAGTGGTTGAGTGGTCGGAATTTCGAGTCAAGATACCGAGTTCGATCCCCAGATAGCAGGCTCATACCAATGGGTTTTTCTAAATCTATCGTTGGTTTGGACATAAAACGGCGACGGTCTCACCACCTGTCACGTTGTCCCGAAAATATCTTCTTAAATGCTTAGAATACTCTGTTTCATTAGGAACACTTTTTGCAGACAGAGGTTCACCACCCCTGTATTGGGTATTGCGTGAAGATATTTTTTTTAAATATGGGTTTAATTGTAGAAGTTTTTAGTTTTTCTGGAAATAAGTTAAAATTAGACCAAAGATTTGATGTTATTTAATTTTTGTATAATTGTTGATAAAAATACGCTTTCATTTACAATTCATATCTCTATACATTTTTAAAGATATTTGCAATTTTGATGGGATCTTCGACCAATGTTTCGTTGTTATAAGTTGAATCTATGCCATCGTTTTGTATAAAACATTAGAGGACTCCTTAATGAGTTCCCAGGTTTGTTTACATTTGTTTTTAGTGTTATTCATTTTGTTTGTAAAATTTGGTTTTAAAATTATTATATAATAATATAATGTATAATATCTTCACGCAATTCTCAATACAGGGGTAGACAGAGGTGTAGTCTAGACAACTAATGCCCTTCGACCCACCTTCCACCGAAGATATTTTCGGGACAAAATTATTGTTAGCATTATTTTTAGCTTTTAGCACGTATTATACGTGCTTTTACAATTTTAGTGTAGGTAGGCACCCGTGTTTCGATTTTATCTGTTTGGTTTTTATGCATCTTAGTAATCTCCTTTTTGTGCGACACAACTTTTTGATGCCTTTTGTCATCCATTTTATAAGTGTATTGTTTTTTCTTATTCTAACTTTTAATATAGGAAAGCATAAGAATAAGAATAATTTATTTGCATAAAAACTAATTACAATAATCTATCCAATGTTGGGACATCCTTTTAAGCAAATAATTACTTGTGCCAGAATGCCCCGCTCTTCCATAAATGTGTTTTTTACAAATAAACATAAACATAAAGCATTAATTTGAGATAACACTCTCTTAACTACTATTATAAATACAAAGGTAACTATTTAACTGCTAAATATCTACTAAGCATAAATCTACATAACTTATACTACGAAAATTACTATGATTATGTCTATACTACTTTACTGACAGATTTGCTAAATCTAATTATTTTAAAACATTGTGTGTGTGTGTGTGTGTGTGTGTGTGTGTGTGTGTGTGTGTGTGTGTGTGTGTGTGTGTGTGTGTGTGTGTGTGTGCATGTGTGTGTGTGTGTATGTGTGTGTTTGTCATTTGAATGTGTATTAGAGCATGTGCATATCATATTACATATTCATATCTAATAAAGATTCAATCTCATCATAATTGTGGGACAAAAGCCATTCAGAAACTACCTTTTCAGCTTTTTGACAGTACAGGATAAATGTTTAAAATCTATTCAATTTACAATATAGATAACCGGATTGACTCTTAAAATGGCGACCGGCAAAATTTGTTTTAACGGGTTTTATGCTAGTATTGGAGTTAAATAATACTGTTTTATGTTTTTCTATTATAAGTTGTAGTATATAAAATTTTCTAACACTCAATATCCCAGCTAGTGTTTATTTAATAAAACTTTCAATAATAATCGCTGACCACGTTCCAATTCTAAAAATTTTGATTTAGAAGCTCCACCCCACACCGGAATACAGTATGTCAGAATTGACTGAGCAAGAGCAGTATATACTTGTTTTAAAATTTTAGTGGTTGTCACGTCTCTTAGATTTTGAAAAAATCCAGACCAGTTTCCTTATTCTGCTAGTCGTGGCTTCAATATGCGGGTGCCAAGAAAGCCTTTGGTCTACTATTATCCCCAAATACCTAGCGGTAGTTACTTTCTCAATTTCAGGACACGAGCATTTATCACTAAATCCACAACTATATATTTTGAGTTTCAATGATGTAGAAGGTTGCGTACGTTTATTTATGAGATATAAGATCATTGCAGATCCTCAAAACGAAGTTGTAGGTGATTGACTAGAAATGACGCTGTTGAGATATGAAATCTGTATACGGCTAGTATGTAAAACTGTGAATATAACTTAACAATTAAAAACAAGAATAAGTATGATTGAGTGATGCAGAGAATACTATATTGAATGTTGAGTTTAAATGTGTGTAAGTTACTAATAATATAGAGGATAGTTGTTTGGATGAGTTACGTGCATTTATGGTTAAGGTATGATAACGTCTTTACGGGTTTTGTAGGTGTGAATGAGTGTAGGTGTGTGTTGTGTGTTATATATAAGATTAATTTTAATAATTATGGTGCGGTACAAAACAAAATTATTTAGATATCTATGTAACAAAAATATTTTTAGATTATCCAAAACTAGTCAATCACTCTGAAGCAATTTTTGGATTTGTAGCTCATGCTTTATCTGTATTATAGGAGAATTTTCGTATTTTCTAATATATACTTACCGTAAGAGGTCCAGCAAAACTTATATGATTTTGACTTGACTAGGTCTCTCTCAAGAAAAATGAAGTCGAGATGACTTGGCAGTTAGGGTTCTCAGATAAGAATACTGGTGTGTCTTCAGCTATTCGAAGTCCTAGATGTTTTGCACATATTTTAAACTTGTGTTTTATGTTAAATGCTTTGCTCATTTTAAGAAAGTCATTTTAAGCAAAGTGGAATTAGTTTGAACTATAATAGGTGTATTTCGTACTCTCTTTCTTTAGTCGTATTCTATATATATCTTTTATACTTTATTTATTTCGCATCCAAAATTTTTAGACAAACAAGTGACCATGTGGACAAGGTCTTCTTTTATTTCATTTTCCTTTTTTGGTACATTTTTAAGTTCAAAACTAGTTTTTCTTATTTCTCTTTGCAAGTCCTCACCTTTTTCTTCTAAAATACTAATGTATCTTCGGTCTTCTTGTTGTTGACTTTCTAATTTTTCTATTTTCTTTCTATATTCTTCGTTTTGAGCAGTGAGGAAAGCAATAGATTTTTCAATATTTTTGTTTGATTGCTGAATATCCGCCAGTGTTGGAGCAATCTTTTTAAGTTCATCACCATGGTTGGATATCATAGAGATTGTTAAATTTTTCATCTCTTCCCTAAATACAGATAATTCATTGCTTATATCCTCAGTAGCTCTTTTTCTTTTATTTCGGCTTGAAACATATGTAGAAGCGGAAGCAGAATCATCTGAGTTTTTTATGGAGAGGTTTGTCTCAGATAAAGATTTATTCATGTTAGTCTCCATAATGTATTTACAAATAAGAAAAATCGAATTAAATTTATTCTGACTCACCGATTACGGAACAGCTATTAAAAATGCGGATTCTTATTAATGTTATGTAAACGAAGAAAAATATACGTGTCACTGAGTTTTTGTACTATTTGAAACACTTTAAAACATGTAGCACATCACGAACGATCGTAGCAATGAACCGTAGCAGCTGATTTCGTAGACGTAGTCGATGGTGGGGCATGCATTGAACGTAGCACTTGAATGGATAACTACTTCTAACTATGAGCTCCTGGTACTTTATAAGAAGTAATTGAATTTAAAAATTAAAGTTTTAAAATTGAATTTAAACTAAAATTTCGATACACACGTCCGCTCTCGAACACGATCCGGGGGGAAGAGGATGTTTAGGGAGCATAGGTTACAAAACTTTATTAAAGTTTCATGAAATTTGTCAAATGCGCAGTTAAACTCCTTGTCCTCTATTACCTCTCTCCATGAAATACTAGAAAGACATTGTTTGAATTGTATCAAATTTTCCGTGTTATAGTCTCTTATAAATATATGGAGTAATTTAAATTGTTTCGTATATTAAATTCGTCTAGTTTTTAAATTATAGTTTGCTAAAAATCTTTAAATTCAAAAGTAATTTTTTTACGAGTATATTAATGTTAAAGTCATCCGCTTTTTTGATTATTAAATAAATTATCAATGCTAAAAATTAGTAGTATTTAATAATTTTTCAACTTATTAAAAACTATGTATGTCTACTACATCAATGTTCAGATTTCCTTCCATAGCTTTTTAAATTTTATTTTTAATGTTTGTCACGGGGTTCAGGTAAAGTAAGTGACACCAATAAAATCTTGGAATTGTGTTAATCCCAAATTTTCGACTCGTGTCGCGGGTCGGCTAAAATACATACTGCAACTTCCCCAAAAGCACAATACTTCCCTTATGGTAGTGGCGTAACAAGTGAATAATTGTTGGGTGTCGATATATGGGGACGGTGCACACGTGGTTGGTGCCACCGCTCGGAAAGTGGTCACGTTGATACAGTCTTCTTAAATATTTTTTATTGCCCCTGTACTCTGTCACACGCTGTTCAAACGATAAGGACTGCGATAATAATCACCCCGTCCGCCGATCGCTGAGACAAAAGATTTGGAGTGGCGGTACGCGAGACCAGAACGGAACAGTACTACAAAAACATAATAATCAAAATCTTTTAATAAGCATCACTGTTACTGTCCGATATAAGTATTTAGTTATTGTTTAGCTAAACAATAACGCATATGATGTAATGTAGGTGGAAGCTCAAAGTTGCTGAGCGTGCTATAGAACGAGATATGTTCGGTGTTTCTCTGCGTGATGGAATCCACAACGAAGACATTCGCAGTAGAACCAGGGTAAACGATATAGCCGTGAGGATCAGCACGTTGAAGTGCACTGGGCCGGCCACATAGCTCGTGTAACTGACAACCATTGGGAAAGAAAAGTTCTCGGGTGGCAACCTCGAACCTCGAACCCCACAATGACGACCTGCACAATTTAGTGGGAAGTTAGTGGATGCAGATGGCACAATATACAATAACGCATATGATGTAATGTAGGTGGAAGCTCAAAGTTGCTGAGCGTGCTATAGAACGAGATATGTTCGGTGTTTCTCTGCGTGATGGAATCCACAACGAAGACATTCGCAGTAGAACCAGGGTAAACGATATAGCCGTGAGGATCAGCACGTTGAAGTGCACTGGGCCGGCCACATAGCTCGTGTAACTGACAACCATTGAGAAAGAAAAGTTCTCGGGTGGCAACCTCGAACCTCGAACCCCACAATGACGACCTGCACAATTTAGTGGGAAGTTAGTGGATGCAGATGGCACAGGACCGATCTGTGTCAAATGCAGTCTTTGGCGGAGGCCTATGGATTTCTGATAGGCTGATATGATGATGATGGGAAATCATGAAAGAATTTATATAAATCACAACATTAAAACACCTATTACCCGTCTCATTACTTTAAGTTAAATACTAACGGCGGTAATTGTAATACATCTAAAGTCTAAATAAATTACAGTAGAATACAGTTCTAATTAGTATTTACAGTAGTAATTAGCTATGTGCGTATACGCATACAAATAGATATACGATAGAATAGTAATGTAAGCTAACCGTCGATAGAGACAGAATGTTACTAAAGAATATATAATAACTTAGGGTTATTATTATACATTTTTATTGGTTTTTAAAGCATATTTGTGCTGAACTTATATGTAAAAAAATTATATCTTTACGCAATTCCCAATACAGGGGTAGACAGAAGTCTAGTCTAGACGATTAAATCTCTTCGACCCTCCTTCCACCGAAGATATTTTCGGGATAACGTGACAGGTGGTGAGCCCGGCTCCGTCTTTATGTCCAAGCCAACGATATCCATTCGTACATAATAAGTTTTTGAAAAACCCCTTGGGACCTGCCACCTGGGGATCGAACTCGGGTCTCTTGACTCGAAATTCCGACCACCCAACCACTCGGCTATCGTGACTTTTGTGTAAACTTTTATGTGATTAAGTTAAATACGATAACGCCAACTTAATTTTATGCAATTATGATTTTTAAAGCATATTTCAACTGATGCGTGTAAGACACGGTGACTCGGAGGTAAGAGCGTCGCCACGGATCGGCGAAGGCCGCGGATTCGAATCCCACCCGTGTCAGTTGAATTTTTAACTTTTTTCTCTATAACTTAATCACACCATAGGGTTTGCAAACTTACAAGCATATCCGTTGAAAATCTGTTCACAACTTACCGAAATCGATGATAGTAGTGGGTAAGTAGAAAAAAAATACTATCTAGAATCAAATTCTTTAAATTAGTAATCTGTGAAAAATAAACAAAATGAATCTTAACAATACATGAACTAATTTTGTGCAAATTTAGGAATTTTAGATGCATATCCATGGTAATGTCAGTGTTTGCGGTCATTCACACCAAATTACCTGACCTACTGCGACTACTGCTAATTAATGATAATACATTTATTTATTTTTATGTTGTACTTTTGTTACAACATATATGAGAGCTAAAGTCACGATAGCGGAGTGGTTGAGTGGTCGGAATTTCGAGTCAAGATACCCGAGTTCGATCCCCAGATAGCAGGCTCATACCAATGGGTTTTTCTAAAATCTATCGTTGGCTTGGACATAAAGACGGCGCCAGGCTCACCACCTGTCACGTTGTCCCGAAAATATCTTCGGTGGAAGGTGGGTCGAAGGGACTTTATTGTCTTGACTAGACCTCTGTCTACCCCTGTATTGGGAATTGCGTGAAGATATTTATTTATATTTATTTATATATGAGAGCTCTAAATATTCGCGCTCGGTCGGCAGTTCGAAGGGGTCGGAGAGGTCGGCGGGGCCGGGCTGGGAGGGTTCCGTTCCGCAGTACGCGCGCAGCATCAGCGAGTCAGAGCGTGGCGCCGAGCGCGGCCGCGCGCTGCGGACCGACCCCGAGCGCGCGCTCTCGCTCGAGCTCGGGCAGCCGCCCGCACAGCCCGCGCAGCCCGCACTCTCAGGTACAGTCGCGCGCTGCGGACCGACCCCGAGCGCGCGCTCTGCTCGAGCTCGGGCAGCCGCCCGCACAGCCCGCGCAGCCTGCACTCAGGTACAGTCGCGCTGCGGACCGACCTCGAGCGCGCGCTCGCTCGAGCTCGGGCAGCCGCCTGCACAGCCCGCGCAGCCTGCACCTCAGGTACAGTCGCGCTGCGGACCGACCCCGAGCGCGCGCTCTCGCTCGAGCTCGGGCAGCCGCCCGCACAGCCCGCGCAGCCCGCACTCTCAGGTACAGTCGCGCGCTGCGGACCGACCCCGAGCGCGCGCTCTCGCTCGAGCTCGGGCAGCCGCCCGCACAGCCCGCGCAGCCCGCACTCTCAGGTACAGTCGCGCGCTGCGGACCGACCCCGAGCGCGCGCTCTCGCTCGAACTTGGGCAGCCGCCCGCACAGCCCGCGCAGCCCGCACTCTCAGGTACAGTCGCGCTGCGGACCGACCCCGAGCGCGCGCCTGCAGGCTGAGCTGTGAGTGTGCGAGCGAGACAGTGCGCTGCGCGCCTGCAGGCTGAGCTGTGAGTGTGTGCGAGCGAGACAGTGCGCCGCGCGCTGCAGGCCGAGCTGTGAGTGTGCGAGCGAGACAGTGCGCTGCGCGCCTGCAGGCCGAGCTGTGAGGTGTGCGAGCGAGACAGTGCGCCGCGCGCTGCAGGCCGAGCTGTGAGTGTGTGCGAGCGAGACAGTGAGGCCGCGCGCGCTGCAGGCCGAGCTGTGAGTGTGCGAGCGAGACAGTGCGCTGCGCGCCTGCAGGCTGAGCTGTGAGTGTGTGCGAGCGAGACAGTGCGCTGCGCGCCTGCAGGCTGAGCTGTGAGTGTGTGCGAGCGAGACAGTGCGCTGCGCGCCTGCAGGCCGAGCTGTGAGTGTGTGCGAGCGAGACAGTGCGCTGCGCGCCTGCAGGCTGAGCTGTGAGTGTGCGAGCGAGACAGTGCGCTGCGCGCCTGCAGGCTGAGCTGTGAGTGTGTGCGAGCGAGACAGTGCGCTGCGCGCCTGCAGGCCGAGCTGTGAGGTGTGCGAGCGAGACAGTGCGCCGCGCGCCTGCAGGCTGAGCTGTGAGTGTGTGCGAGCGAGACAGTGCCGCGCGCCTGCAGGCTGAGCTGTGAGTGTGCGAGCGAGACAGTGCGCCGCGCGCCTGCAGGCCGAGCTGTGGAGTGTGTGCGAGCGAGACAGTGCCGCGCGCGCTGCCCGGCTGTCTGCGCCGCGCCGCCGTGCACCTGGCGCGGCGCGCGCGCCTGCAGGCCGAGCTGTGAGTGTGTGCGAGCGAGACAGTGCGCCGCGCGCCTGCAGGCCGAGCTGTGAGTGTGTGCGAGCGAGACAGTGAGGCCGCGCGCGCTGCAGGCCGAGCTGTGGAGTGTGTGCGAGCGAGACAGTGCCGCGCGCCTGCAGGCCGAGCTGTGAGTGTGTGCGAGCGAGACAGTGCGCCGCGCGCCTGCAGGCCGAGCTGTGAGTGTGTGCGAGCGAGACAGTGCGCCGCGCGCTGCAGGCCGAGCTGTGAGTGTGCGAGCGAGACAGTGAGGCCGCGCGCGCTGCAGGCCGAGCTGTGAGTGTGCGAGCGAGACGGTGCGCCGCGCGCGCTGCAGGCCGAGCTGTGAGTGTGCGAGCGAGACAGTGCGCCGCGCGCCTGCAGGCCGAGCTGTGAGTGTGTGCGAGCGAGACAGTGCGCCGCGCGCCTGCAGGCCGAGCTGTGAGTGTGTGCGAGCGAGACAGTGCGCCGCGCGCGCTGCAGGCCGAGCTGTGAGTGTGTGCGAGCGAGACAGTGCGCCGCGCGCCTGCAGGCCGAGCTGTGAGTGTGTGTGCGAGCGAGACAGTGAGGCCGCGCGCGCTGCAGGCCGAGCTGTGAGTGTGTGCGAGCGAGACAGTGCGCCGCGCGCCTGCAGGCCGAGCTGTGAGTGTGCGAGCGAGACAGTGAGGCCGCGCGCGCTGCAGGCCGAGCTGTGAGTGTGCGAGCGAGACAGTGCGCCGCGCGCCTGCAGGCCGAGCTGTGGAGTGTGTGCGAGCGAGACAGTGCCGCGCGCCTGCAGGCCGAGCTGTGAGGTGTGCGAGCGAGACAGTGCGCCGCGCGCCTGCAGGCCGAGCTGTGGAGTGTGTGCGAGCGAGACAGTGAGGCCGCGCGCGCTGCAGGCCGAGCTGTGGAGTGTGTGCGAGCGAGACAGTGCGCCGCGCGCCTGCAGGCCGAGCTGTGAGTGTGTGTGAGCGAGACAGTGAGGCCGCGCGCGCTGCAGGCCGAGCTGTGAGTGTGTGCGAGCGAGACAGTGCGCCGCGCGCCTGCAGGCCGAGCTGTGAGTGTGTGCGAGCGAGACAGTGCGCCGCGCGCCTGCAGGCCGAGCTGTGAGTGTGTGCGAGCGAGACAGTGCGCCGCGCGCGCCTGCAGGCCGAGCTGTGAGTGTGTGCGAGCGAGACAGTGCGCCGCGCGCCTGCAGGCCGAGCTGTGAGTGTGTGCGAGCGAGACAGTGCGCCGCGCGCTGCAGGCCGAGCTGTTAATTTAAATAAAAATCAGTTTGGTTTTACAAAGTGTTGTTTTACACACTTTGTAAAACCAAACTGATTTTTATTTAAATTATAATGTTTTAATAACACGAGTTCAATAGTAATGTTATTTTTAATAGATTAAAAGTATTGTATTTTCAGTTTAAAACTAAATGTTTTATAAACAATCAAAAGTATTCAATTTTTATAAATCCCCAGATATCAGCCGCCACATGTGCGCAGACGTCACATGATCCAAGAGATAGCGCAGCAGTACAAGAAGGATCTATCTGAACCGGAACTACTCGAATCATTATTCCGCCCGCCTTCGTAAAGTAGTTATGCTTATTAAACATGACTGATGTTGTAGACTTCGTAACATTTGCGAGTGATTAGTAATTCGGTTACATTATTTATTTACGTTTAAATAATATACTTAATCATGTGATTATTATAACAGTATATTATTAACTACTGAAATTATGGAAATATAATAAATTACTAAAATTATATTAATGAAATAACTTTTAAAGTTTTCTATTAGTTTATGTATAATTTATATTATAAACAGCAATTTTAGTTTCTTTAAGTTCCCTCTTGTGTAGATCTGAGTAGTCTTTTATGTAAATTTTCTTGATATCTGATGAACTATTTTATCCTATAAAAGTATTTAAAACAATGAAAATGTATTAAAAGTTTGAATTTAATCGATTCAAAATATTATGCTGGAGGAGCTAAAAAACTTGTTAGGATTGAAATTTATGTAATTTTCAATGCCCACTAGCTTGCTGTTTAGCGTTCGACCACGGTGCTGCGAGTCGCGGGTTCGATTCTCGCCTGTAACAACATCGAAGATGAAACATAAGACACAATGATCTTGCGTAAACTTAAAAAAAGTTATTTGTGTATTTTTAACTACATGTAAAAAATATTGAATATTCGAATTTTTAAGCAATTGTTTTTTTAATTTATTTTTACTATAAAGAACTTTATCGTATGCCACCTTGATAGGTTTTTTTAAATAAATTGATAAATAAAACTTTTTTTTAAATAGTTTCATGTTTTACTGTCTGCAGTATTAGGAATAACATTCCATTTCATACGAAATATTTATTAAGCATTATTTGTACTTAATTTATTTTAAGAAATAAAATGTGTAAATTAAATAGTGACATGGTTTTATTTAACTGCCTTCACAATACTTCTCATGGCGGTATGTGAACTGAAAGTCGGGAGACTACACGCGCATTTCGGTTTATCCTTTAAAGAACGAATCAAGAAACAAATTAAATTAAAAATAGTGGAAGTAGTAGCAATATATTCATATTATGACATTTACTAAAATATACATTTATGTTAAGTTACCCAAGGACAAAGTTGAAACAAACCCACGTCGGGTGATCAAACGGTTCTTAGACGTGGATAGACTTCCCACAGAATTTTTAATAGGTACTTAATTATTATTTATCTTCAAGAGTCATAACTGTTGGGGTAGCCACAGTGAATTGATCGCCATGTGTATCCATAGGAGTACTGTCAGAAGTAAGATCTTTAACAGTGGTAGAGTCACGCATCAGCTTTTGTTGCAGAAATGGACCAGCTCGACCGGGGAAGTACCACGACCTCACAGAATACCGGCGTGAAGTAGAAGTCTAACAAACTTCTGCGTTTTGTCTGGTGAGTGCAGGCAAACGGAGGCCCACACATCCCTCTCCCCCATTTCGGGGGGAGGGAGTTCTCTAAGGCAGGCAACGCATCTGCTATGCCTCTGGTGACGTTTGGGTCATCCATATCAGGGGGGTGTAAAAGGCCCCCCTTTATGGGTTGCGAGTTTCGAGGCATTGCCTCATGACTCGGGCGTCTTCTCAGGGGGCTGCTGCTCCCCCGGTCCTGGGTACCGCCTTTCAGCGGCGTTGTGTAGGCGTGTTACGCACTTTACGTCTTATGTCGGGACTTTATTGCACTTCCCCGGTCCCCCCCGGGCCGGGTGGCAATGAGAGAATATCTCTCGGGAGGGGTCGCCACTCCGGTGGTCGAGCGTGTAGCGGTAGTCGTTCCTGGATCGCCAGGCGATGTAGGTGTTCATGTGGCCCGTTGTCAGCGCGGTCGTACATTCCGCGCGACACCCGGAACCACCCACACCACGAATTCTTCAACAGTTTCCACTTTTAGGTCCCTGGCGATGACATCATTGCGTACAAAGCGACCCGCTCCAACTATAGTACGTAGTACTATATTCTGTTGGACCTGTAGTCGCCGACGTTGGTATGTTGAGGTGAACGCGTACCACGCAGGCGCCGCGTAAGTTAATCTTGATCTTATGTATGTTTTATATATACCTATCTTGGTTTTTACAGGTAGCTTTTTTGTTGAAAGTACCGGATAGAGAACCGCCCTCGCTGCTCTCGCGCTACTTATAGCGTAGTCCACCTGCGCGGTGAGGCGTAGCGATTTATCTATACGGCAACCAAGATAGGTGACGGCGCTCTGCCACTTGATCTTTTGTCCTCTTAGTTCGAGTTGTGGTGGCACGCGCCCTCGGCGATTGGTGATTATGGCGGATGTCTTCCCGACATTAATAGTCATCCGCCATTTATCTAACCATTCAGGTAATAGGTCCAACAGTCGCTGCATCTTCTTGGCAGCGATGTTTGCCCGACGGGACGACGTAAAGTACGCGCTGTCGTCCGCGTAGAGTGCGAGCATGACATCGTCTTCCCACTCGGACGCGACCCTCGAGCGTGGGATGTCGTTGGTGTAGATTGCGTACAGGCAAGGAGAAAGACAACTGCCCTGTGGAACGCCTGTTTATAGTGCGTACCGCCGAATCGGCTTGCTCGACGGTGACGTAGAAGCTACGCCCTACTAAGAACGATTCTACTAATCGTACGTAGCCAGGTGGTATGTTTTCTTCGTGTAGTAGCTTGTATATTAGACCCGTATGCCACACTCTGTCGAAGGCCTTCCATGTCTAGTAAGACCCCAGACAGCAGCGGTCGCGATGTTGTTCGGCCGCTAAATAGTGTAACACACGGGCCAGTTGCGTCGTTGTAGAATGACCGCTACGGAAGCCGTGTTGTTCTACGCGTGGTTTCACGAGCGGGCGGAGCCTCCGTAGCAGTAACTTCGAATAACTTTGCTACGTACGATAGCAATGTTATAGGGCGATAGCTTGCCGGAGACTTCCTGTCTTTTCCGGGTTTCGGCAGTACGACTATTCTTCCTTTTTCACTCCGTGGGTAGTGTAGAGTGCGCAATATCCGTTGTAAAGACAGGATAGCGCAACAAATCCTTTTCTCGGCAGTTGTCTTAACGCGACGGTCGTTATAGCGTCGTGCCCCGGCGCTTGCGCAGTGGCAAGCGCAATGCCACTTTTCTCACTTCCGCGGGGAAATAAAATCATCCCCGCTTAGTGGCGGCACCGGAGCTTCCATAAACTCCTGTACGCGTAGCTCGACTTGTTTGTGGAATTCTGCGGCGACAGCTGCAGCAGTGTTAGTCTTAAATTGCCCCTCGAGATGTTGTGCCAGGATCTCTGCCCGGTCCTTGGTCTGTAGTACTGGTTGCCCACGTTGTCCACCAGTGGGCAAATCGGAGGTGGTTTCCGTAGAAGCTGTCGGTTGTTGGTGTAAAGATGGGGGATAGTCAGCGCTCTCTACTATACGACTATCCCATGTGTGTCTGCGGTGAGCTTGAATCCCTTCCGACAGCTCCTCCGTTAGCCGATTTAGCTTGGTTTTAACTAGTGGGCAACGTGTGCGCGCCCAGAGTTTCCTGGCTTCTCTTTTCTTTCTTATTAACGTTCTCAGCCGAAGTGGTAGTTCATCCTTACGGCACTACAGGTACCGTCTTAGTGGCCGACAGATACACTTGATGTATCTTATCTCTAATATATTTGTCGGCCACTTCTACGTCGTCTGCTGTCATTATCGGCGCGCCGTATCCGATATTCGCTAGTCCACTTCGGTAGGTGTCCCAGTCGGTTCTTCTCTTAGTTCCTCAGGGCGCTACGGAGTCCACTGTTTGTGAGATTGTGAAGTAGACCGGTAGGTGCTGCGTATCCAGGTCGTACAGCACCTCCGTTTGGACCGGGTGAGTGATACCGTGACACAGTACGACATCTATAACATCCGGTCGGTGTTTCCTGTTTGTGGGGATATGTGTTGGCGATTCTGTGCCTAACACTTCATATCCCCATTTCTCTGCATCTTCGTATAATGCCTTGCCATTGGGGGATATGGTGTTCGACCCCCATGCCGTGTGTTTAGCGTTTAAATCCCCGGCAATTATGGCAGGCGATGTCCCATCGAAGATGCAGTGGATGTCCGAGGGGCTTAGGGGGGAACCGGGAGGGCGATAAGCTGCATATATCCTATGCTCCTCTCCGGCTATCCGTAGGCGTACACCTATTGTTCTAGTTGAGACATACGGCTGCAGCTCTAATTCTTCGTGTATTAGATCTCCTTACTAACACAGCTACGCCTCTATAAGCTATGCTTTCGGGGATATCTCATCGCGTCGATACACGAAGAAATTAGGAGTTTGAATGGCTGAGTTGGTTTTAGCCGAGCCCCAACAGTACCACCTGGATATCGTACTGCTGGACAAGCGTTCTTAGTCCGGCGGTGTGGATCTTAATACCGCCGGCGTTCCAGTATAGTACTTTCAACTCAGCCATTTTTAGCCGTGGTCAGACGGGCCAGAGCGGTAACTACCGCTGTTAGGGGGTCAGCTCCCGTGGTCATCGCCGTGACGACGTCTCCCAGGATCTTGATTACGACGGTGACCAATTGCGCAAGTGCTTCCTCAATCGTCGTCGGTGGCGTGTGTTGTGGGGGGGAGGCCTCGGTTCTCCCCCTTACGGTGTGTGCGATCTGTGCTTGTTGCACTTGCGCATGCTGAGGTTTCCTGGCCCGTTTTCTGGTCCTAGGCCCTTCAGCGGTGGCAACGATGGGGTGGGGGTGGGGTGTGGAGGTTATTGCAGCCTCGGACGTGGCTGTCCCTGCCTTTTCTCTTACTCCCTCCTCTTTTTCTTTTTCTGAGAGGGTTGTACACCCTCTCAGTGGCATTGTTTGCCGGTGGTGCCAAAGTTGTCACCGCGGCGAACGGGGGCGGCTATTTGTGTGGGTGTTTTCCATTCGCCGCTCTTGCGGCTGGGGCACCCGTGGCGCTGCTTGGCGTATTTGGTGTTGTGGCCTTTCTCGGCTTTTGGCCTTGGGCGGTTGCGCCGTCGAGCCTCGGGTGGTACCGGAGGGGTATTCTGATACCCCTCTTTCTGGCAATGCGCTGCAGTACCTGGCAGCGCCTGTCATTTGCTGTGTGCGCCTTTGCACAATTGGCGCACTTAGGCGGACTATCCCTGGATTTAGTGCAGTCCGCCGCCGGGTGATCCCCTGCGCATCGAACGCACTTGAAGGGCCTATAGCAGTTGTACGAGGAGTGTCCGAACCCCTGGCACCTGTGACATTAGGCTGGTCCTTCCCTGCCCTGCCAGGCTTCTATAATTATGCCTGGCATGTAGAGGAGCTCGTGTGCCTCTGGTATTGCGGGTGTTCATGGGCGGTGGTAATTCACTTACCATCACGTGAGCCACCTGCTCGTTTGCCTCCCTTTTCCATAAAAAAAAATCTTGAGTAGTGTGTATACGAAGTCTCCTTGGGCATATCCAGAAAGAATTTGATTCACAGTCTGATAGCGTTAGTGGCATATTGGACCATTAATTCAGTACGTCGCGGACAAATATACATGATAAAACTGGTAGGTACACCGCGCCGCCTGGTAGGTACAACACGTGTAACGTAGGTTACATGTGTTCGGACGTGTAACGTAGGTAAAATGAGAAAGCCATTCAAGAAAGAATTTTATAAAACGGTATAGACAACATAGAATGTATTTAACATTATCTTTTATCATAAGACAGATATAAATCTTTTTTTGTCAAATCCTTGATTGTAATTGTAAAAATAAATTAACACTAGGCACTTTTAGACTGTCTATTAAAAGGTAATGATTATTTATATATTTTGGTGATTATGGCCTACGACGTATATAATCTCTGATTACTTACATTTTCTTTGACTGCATTGAGCTACAGAAATACTCATTCTAATTACGAATTATTTGTCAAGTTTTACAAAATCTATTTTTTAAAATGTTGACTAAAATTTTATTATAAACACTTTATTTCAAAGTGTCTTTTATACGAATTTATTTTGTGTTTAATACTTACTTTTTTATTGCGCGTTTGTAATCGAAGAAATCTGAGTGTAATTAGAAATGTTAATAAGTCGAATATCAGAGGAAAATAATGAAGATACTGTGATAAATGATAACGTACTAGATGAAGGTAGAAATATTTAATGTTTTTTTTATCTAGTATTAAACGCCTTGAAATAAAAAAAATCTACTACAATAGTTAGAAAGGATGTATTTAAATAGTATGGTTATTTTGGAACACTACATTTTTACCATTAATGTATAAGGTGTTGCTAACTTTTTGTCTCTTTGTCAAATAATCGTATGTTATTACTAGTCGTTGTCGTAAAAAAAATACGGGTTGCACCGGGAGTGCCGACAGAAGTGAAAACTTATAAATATATAAAAATAAATGATTATTTTTAAATTAACTAGACGCGTACGCGGTCTGCTATATGTACATGCATATATGCACACGCTATAGCTGCGTATCGACACCGTTAGTCGCGAGTCCAGAGATTTCATCTCATCTAAAAATATGCGTACCGCGCTAAAAGAAGTTTTCACTTTAAAAATATAAAACAATAAAAGCTAAAGCAGTTTTTTTTGTATAGAAATATTTTTTGTCAGAAAATTATTAGACAAGAAACACTGTAAAGAGAAAGTCTCTATAGCCGAGTGGTTGGATGGTCGGAATTTCAAGTCAAAGAGACCCGAGTTCTATTCGCTCAGGTGGCAGGCTCGTACCAAGTCACGCTGTTCCGAAAATATCTTCGATGGAAGGTGGTCAAAGGGACTTAATTGTCTAGACTAGACCGCTGTCTACCCCTGTATTTGGAATTGCGTGAAGATATTTATTTATTATTTATTTATAAAGGAAATGAAATCTCAAAGCCACTTAAAAAAATTAAATTTAATTTACAACTACGCCGCTGCGGAAGGCGCTGCTATTTCGCCCTTGCATAACAAAATGCTCTTCTTGCTCCTCATCAGCTTCGGATTGTTCAGTCTCGACCGCTCCGTCGTCCTCCCAAGAACACCTTAAGTGTAGGACAGACATGGTCACGTAAAGTCTGGGTTGAACAACTGTCATGTTGATACTGTTATGACATCTGATTGTCAATAATTATTTAAAATAAATAATTGAATTTTTCACCGACGATTAGACACACAAATTAGTTGTCTGATAATCATAGATAAATTTAAAATAAATGTATTCAAATAAAGTTTGAATTTGATGTGTTGCTATTACCATGTTTTCAGATGCAACAAAATCGTTGACACAAAGAGATTTGGTAATACTTTATGAAAATGCTGACATTAGTACGAAACAGGCATCAGATGCCTTGAAAACTACACGAAGAGCACCAAACCAGTACGTTGAAACAATCATATACGACCAAGAATCGGAAGAGAGCGATGTCAGCGACATTTACTGTAACGAAGACTTGTATGACGTGGTTTTGATAAACAAGGAGAGAATTGATTTACTAAATTGTATGCCATCCTTAGAAAACACGCTCTGTCACAAAACCGCTGATTTAGATTTCCAAGCAGATCTGGGTGCAAATTACAACGAACAGTTTTTACTTAGAGATCCATTCATAAAGGCACAACTTGACTCTTTGAATAATGTTTCAAACTTTAATATATATGATGGCACATTTCTGTCAACTTCTTTATTAGATTATATCAGTAGCAATCGCTTCGATGATAACTACAATTTATACATGGATAATGTTATTCAATATGTAAAGCGTACAATTGAGCATTTAAAACGCATAAGTAACGGAGATTTCTTAACGGAAAAAGCAAAAGAGAAATGGAGAAGACTAGGGGATGAGTATAAAGTCGAAAGTGAAAATAAGATAGTGAAAATCGTTACTACCTCGAAGAGTAACCCCTTGCGCGTGGAGTGCAATGTATCTAGACTCAAAAATATATGGCATGACCTAGTACATTCTGAATTAGATATAACATCCTTATCTAAAATGCTAGAGAAAAAAAACATTGTTGATATACCACGGCTAATCTATGGATCTTACAGATTGTTTGCTACTACTAAACGCTACGATGATGATGATTTGGTAATATGCTGCAAAGATATGCGTGGAAGTAGAAATTATTATGAGAAGTCAGAAATGGATATTGTAGTGCAATTTAAACCATCAGACTCTAAAATTGTTGTAAATGATATCGACCCCCTCCTTATTTTACAAAAAATTCTACCCTCTACAGTTAGAGGTAAGTGAAAATGTAATGACTATTTCACTTGTATATCGCGCGTCAATAATCTAACTTAATTTTAGATTATAAATTAGATAAAAACCTCTAAAAAGTACAAACTTTTCATAAAATAATAAATAAATATCTTCACGCAATTCCCAATACAGGGGTAAACAGAGGTCAAGTCTAGACAATTAAGTTCCTTTGACCCACCTTCCATAACAAATTTATGGAAGGTGGGTCAAAGCTAATTGACAACGTGACAGGTGGTGAGCCCGTCGCCGCCTTTATGTCCAAGCCAACGATGAAATTCGTGAATAAGTTTTTGAAAAACTCATTGGTACTGCCACCTAGGGATCGAACTCGGGTCTCTCGACTCGAATTTCCGACCACCCAACAACTCAGCTATCGTAACTTTTTTTTCATGCAAAATATTTATAAAATGTTAGGTGTCCAACATGTTTAGTTAGTAACAAGAGAAAAAATTTCAACCGACACGGGCGGAATTCGAACCCGCGAACCTTTGCCCTACCGAGATATTCTCTTACCGAGATAAGTTCTTACCACCATCATTTTTGAGCCACCGTGTCTTAAACGCATCAGATGAAATTTTAAATCTCTTTATTCATGCCTATATGTTTTTGGCATCGGCGCTATGTACTTGAATTATTACAAATTCCAGCTTAATTTTCATTACTTTACAGCTTTTTAACATTAATAAGATAACGTCAACTTTCAAAAACTTTTCAGGGCCGTGGTTAGCTCTAGAATACAAAGGTTCAGGATTTTCTAAGCAAAACTTTGATGATGAACAGAACAAAATAAGTATCACGGAATTAAAAGAAAGCGATACCGATGACATTGGCAGCCATTCAGAAAATAATCCAATTTATTTAGACACGCATAACAATAATGGATTTGAAGAAGCAGTTGACAACAAAAAATTAATATTTAGTGAAATGTCTTCGCAATTCACTAGTGAATCGCCAAATTGCTTCAGCGAGATAAGAATAAATGACGTTCATGAAGAAAATGATTCACCAATATCTCGTAACCATATGTCTCTGCCAGGTGATCTTTTTTGTACAATTCAAAAATTAAATACACAAACGGCGTTACTGGAGGAAAATGAAGATTTTCCTCCCATCAAAAAGAAATCACCTACTCGAGTAAGGATAAAATCGCCATACGAAAATAAGACATACATCATTGAAGAAAGGAAAAGAAGGAGACTTTTAGAAATAAGAGAAAGGCGAGAAAGGAGAAAAAAAGCACTGAGCGAACATTGTAAGGTATCTAAACATAAACATGGGAAAGGTGCAGTAATGGCGCAACAGTCTAACTCAGTTACTAAATTGTCTATTACAAATAAATCGTTTTATAATTCCATTTATGGAGAAACTGCAAATATGAATAACAGACACGCGAAAAAACATTCTCAGAAAGGTTCGTCGGAAATTTTGTCAGAGACGACTGAAGAAAACTCAGTAAAGGACATCAGTAATGAAAATAAAAAATATGTGAATCACAGTTACTATTTAGATGATGCCGAAACGGAAGTTCAAATTAATATCAGTAAAGACAGTGAAACAAAAGATACATCTACCACATCGACATCAGGACTATTGAATGACATAACTATTATGGATTTAAATTCATTTAATCAAGGAATTAATTCATCTGTGACCGATGTAAAATCAAGAAATTCCTCTTCTGACAATTACCTGTAAGTGTTGCAAACATACATATATAACAGCCTCTAAACCCACTACTGTAGATCATATGCCTCTTTCGTTGGGATCATCTTCTTCTTCATTCTTCTTCTCCCTTAATTTTCGATTCCCACGTGAAGAAAGGAGGTTATGTTACTGATATCACACTACAAAACTAAGAGGATAAACATTTTTCACACATTTTTATTTCTGTCTTTAAAATTTGACCGTAAAAACTCCGATTGACGAACTACTTGACTTGGCACGTGGATAGTGACTATCCATGCTTTTTTTTTAAATATTTAATGGTTATTTTCAGACAAGAGATATGCACGGAATCTAAAAGGCTACATAACATTACACCGGCTAATACTCCAAGTACTAACGTTAATATTAATGATAAAGGTCTTACAAAAAAGACAAACATGACGTTGGAATGCAAGAAAAGTATTGACAAAATATATGAACTAATGAAAAAGTTAAATAACGTCGATTCATCTGAATCTACGCGTTCTAAAGACGAAAAATCTTTTAACTTAAACAATTTTGATTCGTCTAAAGATAAAAGCATGACGATTCAAGTCAGTGACAGTGGCACCAGTCTTAAGCATCAACTAACATCATCTAATCCAAGTATTTATAGTTTTGACGAAACAAATAATACCGAAAACACCTCATTGAAAAAAGTCACTAAGACGACAGACGATAAACTAAATATTGTCTCGAAAGTTATAATTGGAGCTAAATCTCAAACACCGAAACTAGACAAAAAGGCAATTTCGCCTGTAAAAAAGAATAACCTCAATGCTCCCGAAAACATTTCAAAAAATCCTTTAAAAGCTATTTCTAATTTAATCAATGAATTCGATAATATTCAAAAAAGAAAGCAAAGAACAGTACTGGAAGGAAGAGATAACAAAAAATCAGATTCTATTGGCATTGATGGAAAAAATACAACACGTCATAGTTTTGTAAAAAGAGTATCGCATACTGATAATCAAGTGAAAGATAACAAGGCTCTATCGCCCAAAAATATATTAACTAGTGAAAGAAAAGTCCCGCCCAAATATTCTACGAATCGCGGAAAGTTACTAAATCATCAAAATGTCATTGGGGACAATAATATCGATAAAGAGAAAAAAATCATAGACATAGTAGACGATGCCCTCAGAGAAGCAAGAGGTGAAGCTGTAAGAGGTCCGTCGAAGCCATACACAAGATTGGATGCTTTAGCTCAACCAAAGAGATTTAATGTTAACGGCCCCAACGATGTCGCAAAACTTAGATCTGGAAGAAGTAATATTCCAGATAAATTATCACATTATAATGCTCAGAATTTAGAAAAAACTTTTGTATCGAGTCCGACAGGTGCAAAAATGAAACAGAAAAGATTTGGCCCAGAAAATCCTACCACTGCAGTTTCAAAAACATCTCATTATCTCGTACCTCCAGGTTTGTTGCGACATATATAAAACATTTGAGGTAGTAATTATTTAAATACAATCTAAAACAATGCAATATTTCAACATATTTTTTTTTTCAATTTTAGAAAAACCAACGAGACTGAAACGTACTACTAACAACTTCAATATTGATAACCAAATGCCGTCTATAGATTCACCTAGCAATAGAGATAAGAATGCTCCTGAAGATTCGCGTTCTTTGTAAGTTAACATATTTGAGTGTAACGAAGTCTAATTTTGCATTACAGCAATACTGTATATATATAATTTTTGATAAGTGATTGTGATGTTATTCCTGAATATTTATACCATTACAATATTTTTACTACGTGTCTTTGAAGCGGAGTGGTCAAACAATTTTCTCGTTTTACATCACACACAATTGTTTCAGAAAGAAGAACCTGCCGATGGAGACCAATATAAAAAAGCATTTTCGTCAGTTGTCTTTAACACAAACAGCGGCTTCCAGTAACTTGCTACAAAAAAACCAAAAGACACATATTATTTCAGTGGCCGAAATTTTACAACAGTCAAGAGACCCAACACGTAAACTTTTTTTGTTTTCTCTAAAATTTATTAGTTTTGTAAAATATATTAGATGCTCTGATTCTCAAAAAAAATATAATTTTATATATGCTTGGCTTGAGTTTAAATACTGTGCGACGAAGTAATTTTACATTTTTTTTTAAAAGGCAGACTATCAACTTGATTATTTTTTATCATTGGCAAAACTTATTAAATACAATAATTTTGATTATTCTAATGACAGGATCATTATGATTACGGGGTTTAATAAAACTGACTCGGATTCAATAACAATATTTCGATAATCACAGTCGTCAGCCAGTCCCAGAGTAAAATTTCCTGGACCTTGGTAGCTAAGTAATATGTATATGTGGACAACAATACATGTATTGTTCTGTTCTTAAAGTTAACCGAAATCATTTGTGTTATGTAAGCAGGTAGGCCCAAAGGTAACACAAACACTCGAAAGCATTTCCAACGCATTTCCCTTAGTCGACTCTGACGATACCACGAACTTTTCCCGTGGGTGTCGTCAGGGGTGTATTATTATAAATTTAATTTTGCTAATAGTGTCACCAATAGAGTCTAAGTTCGTACGTAGATTTGTCAACGAACATGTTGCTTCACCTAACAATGAACAACAAATTTGCCGGTCTCAAAAATGGCATAGCAACAGCTTTTAAAATATAATTGTTTTGTATTACAGCAATGTCATCGTTCATAAAAGAGCCAAGTGAGAACAAATACTTAAATGTAAAAAGTTCACTTTCAGTTTTGAACGAATGTGCCGAAACAACGAGTACGTTACATGAAACAAAGAATGAGTTAAATAATAATAACGATGAATTAGTATCATTATGTTCAGATTATATAGATGACATATTAGAAGATAAAGACGTTTTAACAGCTGTTTCAACTCTACCAGCGCAAAACGAAAAAGATAAAGAAGAAATAGAGGAAGAAAAAAATATTAAAGTACTTAATTCAGTAGATTCTAATATTGAAGGGGTTACAGAGGGTATAGAAAATCTAGAGAAAGCTTTATACAAACAAATGTCAGAAGGTGTTTTCCAAAAGCGCTTAAAAATTAAAAATCTAACGTTAACGCCGAAGCAGTCTGTCAATCAGCTCTTCCTTTTGCAATGTGGGGATGCGAATTCTTTGTTGGTGGAAAAATCCATGTCCCAAAAACTGGATATAAACAGTCCAAAAAGTGATTTAACATTCGACAAAATAGAGCTCCCTCTCCTTTCAAAATCCTGTTTAGATTGGAGTTTTCCCAAGTTTCCGATTAACGTTACTACAATTGGTTACGGTATACCTCAATTTAGATCAATTGGATGCGGTTCCAATACTCAAATTGAATGCATGAAATCTAGGTTTTTATTGACAAGTGAAGATCAGACTGTAACAGAAAATTGTAATGATGAAAAAAGTATACAAACTTTACAAATAGATAAAGATATTGTCTGTGCAGATTTGAGAAATATATTATCGACGACTGAGAAAGAAAAAGCCAATAAAGGCACATGTTTTTGTGGTTCATTTATTCAAAATTTAAATGAACATAATAAAAATGTAGAGTCGTCTATCAAAAGCAACGATATTAACAATACTACATCACTGGACATATTAGCTGAACTTTTGAACGAAATTGAGAAAATAACAAAACATGAAAATCTTAATACAACAGACAGAGATAACACCGAAATGAAAGATCATTGCGATTTATCTACATTTTCAGAAAACAATGTAGCTCATGAGTGTACATCATATTGCTTGAATAAAGACATAATCAACGTTACCAAAATGAATACAGCCAGTTATGTTGATAAAGAAGTAGCTGCAAACATAATTAAAGAATGCGTTAATGGATTTACAGATGTACCTTCACAATTATGGTTGCCGAAAAATAGTATTGAAAATGATGCGAATTCCCTTAAAGGCATAGTTAGTGTACCTTCTAACAATTCAATTATATCGTTATATGATTATCGGACTTTATATTCGAATAAATTCAAAGAGTTGTCGTACATCAATACGACTTGTAACCAATACACACAAAGTTATGAGTCAGAGAACGAATTTAGGGACAAAACGTATACATCAAAAGTACAAAAAAACGGGGTACTAAAGGTTGTAAACAAAAGTAGTACAGGAGATAAGAACAACAATTACATAAACCAAAAGGATTTTGATCCTACACTAAAGATCAAGAGAGACATTTTAGTTACTATGTATTCAATTTTGGTCTTTATAGTTTTCGCTGCGCTATCTTTTCCTGAGTTTCTATATCGCACATAAAATTCCATTGTTTAATGACTTTCGAAATCATAGTTTCATCTTCTGTTTAATATCCCTAAATTACTGTGTATAATTCTTGTAATTATTTTTGTTATTTATTTCTGAAGTTGATGTTTTGTACTTTTACATACACTTTTTAAAATGTTACTGTTTGAAGTTTATTTAAATAACACATCATCCTAATAAAACTGCTAGTTCGTTATGACCTTGGTGAAAAATTATATAGTCACAATCGGACTAAGGAATACATAAATGTATGTACAGACCCTGAAAGTATGTATATAGCATACAAAGCAGAACATTAAATAGCAAAAATAATAAACGCATTAAAAGCGCAAATCACAAATTTTTTCGGCACTGCATGAGGTTCAATCCCTTCCCTAATATTTAAAAGAACAACAAACTGATGCATGTAGGACACGGTGGCTCGAGGGTAAGAGTAAATCTTTTCTCTATCGTTTTTGTGTTGTACCCACATACTGTATATGAGCATTGCGTTAGCAAGGGGCTGGCCAGGCTGTCTCGCATTATTTGGAGATCACTCTTCTTCTTCTTCCTCTTCTTGACAGTCTATCAAGAGTCCACTGCTAAACATAGGCCTCCCCTAAAACTTTCTACAGTGAACGGTCGTCAGCCAGCTGCATCCATCGACTTCCCGCAACACTTTGCAAGCCGTTACTCCATCTCGTGGGGCGTCGTCTTTGCGCCTCACAAAATACTTCATTTTTATCACACTAGAACTAAGTATTAATTTAAGATTTCAAATTTGATGTACGTTGAAAGTTATTGAGTAGTTTCTCTCCTGACAAAAGAAACGTGGGCAAGTGTAAAATCTCTCATGTCTCATGCTGCATATAGAACAAATAGAATATGATCCACTACGTTCGTACAGACTTTACATTGCGTAGCTTAATATATAAATTATTGGCTTTCTTAATCGTTGAGACAGTTAAGAATAAACAGTAGTTTATACGGGAATTTTTTATATGGTGTTTACATTTTAGTTAACATGATTAGTTAATAAATTTTTCCGTGCGTAATGTCTATGACAATTAACAAAAAGATCTGTCAATGTCAGTGCTCAGTGAGGCTGTAGGCTTAGTTCCCTTGCCTGCTCTCCCGAGCGAATAATAAAAACAAACAACAGTACTCAGTGTCAAAAACACATGGTTCTTCTATTATTATACTGTACGTATAGCATAATATAAATTGCAGCACAATTTTCAAATATTATTTGACTATATATTAACAACTTCAAAATAATAAAAAAAATAAAACCACAACAACAGCCTAGCCAAACATACTAAATTTTAAGATAGTATGGAAATAGTATTGCTATTTATAAAGTTTTAATTTTCTATTATTTTATTATAAAAAAAACATGATGACATGAGTGGTGTAGCGGAAAATTCGATTCCTGTGTTTGAAATATGGCTACTCCTGGTAAATTAAAGGTAGGGTTGAACCTATTTTCTTTCTTTTACCTGTTGAGCAACTTATACACAGTATTAATGTACATTTCAGTACAAAATCACTGTAGTTCATTTACAGATTGGTTATATTATTTTTTTTTTTTTTAGAAAAAGAAGAAAGAAACTGAGTTTTCAGCAGGCACTCTTGACAATACAGCTCCAGTGAAAAAAATCCTCGAAGACTTACGCCATAAGAATGCACAGGCATACAATTTCTACAGCCAAAATGTCAGGCAAAGGCTTACTACTAAAAAGAACCTTCAGAACTTCCACTTTGTTGTACCTGGCCATCCGTTGAATTCCTTCACTGATGATTGGGATGGACAACTCATTTCAAATTATTTTGAAGCTTTCCCTTATAAATGTTTAAATCCAAAAATAATATCAACAATGAAAAATACAAATGTAATTGATCCCGTAACAGCAATCATGAAAATTAAAAGTGACTGGCTATGGGAATCCAGAAATCTAAGAGTTACTGCATGTGAGTATCCAAAACACATACATATTTCATTTGTCAGCTGTGTTGGGGTAGTCAAAGAGAATAGATTCCATGTGTATTATAGTAAGTATAGTATATGTGTGTATTATCCATATATGTTTTAGTTTGTCTATCCAATGTTATTCTATCAGAGCTGCAAACTCAATGGTGGCTATACTTTATTTTCTTTGTTACATTAAAAAAAACATAATAGCCCAGTGGTATGGTGGTCAGAATATTGAGTAAAGAGGCCCGAGTTCGATCCCCAGATAATAGACTTGTACCAATTGGTTTTTCAAAAACTTATGAATTATATTGTTAGCTTTGACATAAAAACGGCGACGGGCTCACCACCTGTCACATTATCCTGAAAACCTTCAGTGGAAGGTGGGTCGAAGGGTCTTGATTAGACCTCTCACGTCCCCTGTATTGAGAATTGTGTAAACAATAACTGATGTAATATATTTAATTGTGTCAATGAATAAAAAACTTGATTGATTTGATGATCTTCTTACCAAGCAAGGTACAATGTGTCACCCACATAAGTTGAAATATTAAGAACAATAAGTATAAACTAAAAGTTGTAGTACATTTTAGAAATAAAACATTTCAACCACCTGGTTTAAAAATACCAAGTGGTTGGGTGGTCGGAATTTCGAGTTGAGAGACCTGAGTTTGATCCCCAGGTGGCAGGCTCATACCAATGGGTTTTTCAAAAACCTATGTATGCTTTACAGCAACCGTGGTTGCTGTAAGGCATCCGCAACGTCGGGAAATAAAAATAGTTTGTAAAAACTAATTAAAAACGCGATAAAATCCGAAAATCGTTTTATTTTAAAATGGGTTGAAGGGACTTAATTGTCTAGACTAGACCTCTGTCTACCCCTGTATTGGGAACTGTGTGAAAATATTTATTTATTTATGGTTAAAAAAACAGTGTCTCAAACACTGACAACTTAATAATGTTATACTTATAAATATAACCTCTCTATTTACAAATAAATAAATAAATACATGTATACAATGGGACAACATCACATACATTGTTCCGATCCCAATATAAGATGCAGAAGCACTTGAGGTGTGGGAGTCGGAAAAACTATGCACACCCAGACCCAAGAACATGTAGAAAAAGTGGTATTTTTACATTGACCCATCTGGGAATCGAATCCGGGACCTCAAGATGCCAAAACCTTGAAAACTGGTGTTTACGCTTCTTGTCCACGGAGGTCGTCTAATACATATATCTTTTTAAAAAAAACTGAAAGTTATAAAAAAATTAACATTTACAATTATCATAAAGAAAATTTTTCTTGATGATATTTATAAATGTTGGTTATTTTTATGTAACTCACATAAAAATATACAATCAGCAAACTTGTTAGTGACGATATCTAGTTCATCAGCTACACTAAATATAAAATGTTAACATAATGAATCTACTTTTAAGCTATTCATATATTTAATAGCTTGCAGCAACATGATGCAGAAATACAAAACTATGAATGAGGATGTGGTATATTGTCCGAAGCACTTTGTGGATATGGCAAAACACTTGGACTGTGATCCTGATCCCCACTTTGACAGCTCTTACAACTGGTACTATGCCGGTAATGGCAACTTGAAGCTCATTTGCATACATTGAGGACTACCTTCCATAGCGAGTTGAGCAAAGTGTGTAAGTTTGTTATTGTTTATAAATTTTATCAGTAGAATATTTTAAATATAACAGGTCACTAATATATTTGATGTAATAGCCTAGTTGGCAATACATACATATATATTTACATAAATATTCATATATACATTCCAAACTCAATTACAAACATTCACCATACAAATGTTTGCCCATCGAGATTTGTACTGATCGGGATTTGTTCATACCAACTCTGTACTATAAAATGAGTCACGATAGCCGAGTGGTTGGGTGGTCGGAATTTTGAGTCAAGAGAACCGAGTTCGATCCCCAGATAAAAGACTTGTACCAATTGGTTTTTCAAAACCTATAGAGTGCTTTTACAGCAACCGTGGTTGCTGTAAGGCATCCGAAACGTCGGGAAATAAAAATAGTTTGTAAAACTAATTAAAACGCGATAAAATCCGAAAATCGTTTTATTTTAAAATGGGTTGAAGGGACTTAATTGTCTAGACTAGACCTCTGTCTACCCCTGTATTGGGAACTGTGTGAAAATATTTATTTATTTATGGTTAAAAAACAGTGTCTCAAACACTGACAACTTAATAATGTTATACTTATAAATATAATCTCTCTATTTACAAATAAATAAATACATGTATACAATGGGACAACATCACATACATTGTTCCGATCCCAATATAAGATGCAAAAAGCACTTGAGGTGTGGGAGTCGGAAAACTATGCACACCCAGACCCAAGAACATGTAGAAAAAGTGGTATTTTTACATTGACCCATCTGGGAATCGAACTGGACCTCAAGATGCCAAAACCTTGAAAACTGGTGTTTACGCCTCTTGTCCACGGAGGTCGTCAAATACATATATCTTTTAAAAAACTGAAAGTTATAAAAAAATTAACATTTACAATTATCATAAAGAAAATTTTTCTTGATGATATTTATAAATGTTGGTTATTTTTATGTAACTCACATAAAAATATACAATCAGCAAACTTGTTAGTGACGATATCTAGTTCATCAGCTACACTAAATATAAAATGTTAACATAATGAATCTACTTTTAAGCTATTCATATATTTAATAGCTTGCAGCAACATGATGCAGAAATACAAAACTATGAATGAGGATGTGGTATATTGTCCAAGCACTTTGTGGATATGGCAAAACACTTGACTGTGATCCTGATCCCCACTTTGACAGCTCTTACAACTGGTACTATGCTGGTAATGGCAACTTGAAGCTCATTTGCATACATTGAGGACTACCTTCCATAGCGAGTTGAGCAAAGTGTGTAAGTTTGTTATTGTTTATAAATTTTATCAGTAGAATATTTTAAATATAACAGGTCACTAATATATTTGATGTAATAGCCTAGTTGGCAATACATACATATATATTTACATAAATATTCATATATACATTCCAAACTCAATTACAAACATTCACCATACAAATGTTTGCCCATCGAGATTTGTACTGATCGGGATTTGTTCATACCAACTCTGTACTATAAAATGAGTCACGATAGCCGAGTGGTTGGGTGGTCGGAATTTTGAGTCAAGAGAACCGAGTTCGATCCCCAGATAAAAGACTTGTACCAATTGGTTTTTCAAAAACTTATGAATTATATTGTTAGCTTTGACATAAAAACGGCGACGGGCTCACCACCTGTCACATTATCCCGAAAACCTTCAGTGGAAGGTGGGTCAAATGGAATTAATTGTCTAGACTAGACCTCTGTCTACCCCTGTATTGGGAACTGTGTGAAAATATTTATTTATTTATGGTTAAAAAAACAGTGTCTCAAACACTGACAACTTAATAATGTTATACTTATAAATATAACCTCTCTATTTACAAATAAATAAAATAAATAAATACATGTATACAATGGGACAACATCACATACATTGTATGTAATAACAATGTATGTGATGTTGTCCCTATGGACAACATCACATACATTGTTCCGATCCCAATATAAGATGCAAAAGCACTTGAGGTGTGGGAGTCGGAAAAACTATGCACACCCAGACCCAAGAACATGTAGAAAAAGTGGTATTTTTACATTGACCCATCTGGGAATCGAATCCGGGACCTCAAGATGCCAAAACCTTGAAAACTGGTGTTTACGCCTCTTGTCCACGGAGGTCGTCAAATACATATATCTTTTTAAAAAAAACTGAAAGTTATAAAAAAATTAACATTTACAATTATCATAAAGAAAATTTTTCTTGATGATATTTATAAATGTTGGTTATTTTTATGTAACTCACATAAAAATATACAATCAGCAAACTTGTTAGTGACGATATCTAGTTCATCAGCTACACTAAATATAAAATGTTAACATAATGAATCTACTTTTAAGCTATTCATATATTTAATAGCTTGCAGCAACATGATGCAGAAATACAAAACTATGAATGAGGATGTGGTATATTGTCCGAAGCACTTTGTGGATATGGCAAAACACTTGGACTGTGATCCTGATCCCCACTTTGACAGCTCTTACAACTGGTACTATGCTGGTAATGGCAACTTGAAGCTCATTTGCATACATTGGAGGGACTACCTTCTCCATAGCGAGTTGAGCAAAGTGTGTAAGTTTGTTATTGTTTATCAATTTTATCAGTAGAATATTTTTAAATATAACAGGTCACTAATATATTTGATGTAATAGCCTAGTTGGCAATACATACATATATATTTACATAAATATTCATATATACATTCCAAACTCAATTACAAACATTCACCATACAAATGTTTGCCCATCGAGATTTGTACTGATCGGGATTTGTTCATACCAACTCTGTACTATAAAATGAGTCACGATAGCCGAGTGGTTGGGTGGTTGGAATTTTGAGTCAAGAGAACCGAGTTTGATCCCCGTGGCAGGCTCGTACCAATGGGTTTTTCAAAAAAACTTATGTACGAATTATATCGTTGGCTTGGACATAAAGACGGCGACGGCCTCACCGAAAATATCTTCGGTGGAAGGTGGGTCAAATGGAATTAATTGTCTAGACTAGGCACCTCTGTCTATTCCTGTATTGGGAATTGCGTGAAGATATTTTCTTTTGTTTTCTTTTTTTTTGTACTAAAAATACTTCAAATTCCCAAATACATCTTTATTTAGAGGCAGATGTAGACCTTTTACTGGTGTTGTTAACTGCTTTACTGGTGTGCAGAAGCACAAATGATAATAAGCTCTCAGTCACAATGGTGTTTTGTGAGGCCTTGCAGTTGACATAACATAAACAGCCAGTAGTAGAAGCTAAGCTAAGCTTCCCTCTGACATCATTTAAATTAACACCTGATTAAACAAACACATAAAACAATGTACCATCGTCCACAGTACAGCAGATCTAGTACCTAAATTATCTAAAAAAAAAATTATCTAAATTTAAATAATTCTATTTCAGACATATCAGATTTTAATAAAAACGACTTGACAGTGAGCCCGAGTCCAGCAGCCACGTTCGATTGCGGCGACGGACTGAATATTCTAGAAACTATTTGCTCCACGAATGATATTGTGGCATTACGAACTCGGAAAAAAGTATTCGTACTAAAAATCGTGGTGGAAGATGATGAAATTCGATTTAATAAGCTTAAAACGGCAGAATCCGAGATGCCATACACAAGTATATCGTTTGACGGATTTCATAAAAACATTATGTATGTGACCACTCTCGACAACAAACTGACTATTGTTAATTTAGATCGAATGACCGGAAGAAGTGTGAAATTAAAATCGAAAGCATCACTATTAAACAACTGGAGTACTGTGATAAGCTCGGAAAGGGGATTTTATACGCACGTGACTACGAATTACATAACAATGTATGACAAACGCTCTAACAATGTGATATACCTTTGGAAAGATCTGAGAAACGTGGCCGACGAGGTTAGATGCAACAATATCAGTTGCGCCTTGCCAACAGTCAATCAGTCTATGTACTTCTGTACGGACCATCATCTGTTCCTGTTCGATCAGAGACATTTGGACAAAAGAAATCCGAAACCGGTGAATAGATGGACACACGGAATGCAGTGCGTACCGACTTACATCGCGAAATGCGACTTTGAATTTAACAAAGAATTGATTTGCCTGAGCAGCCAGTGGTGCGAAGATATGTGCGTTCTTCCAACTAGCAATGACGCTATAGCCAAAGATACTGATGGTATAACCGTGACAATGCCTTACCGTCCTCCCAGTATACTAAACACCTTAAAAGCCGCACGACAGAAGTTGCTCTGCTACGATCTCTACAATCCCATAGACAATAGACTTCACACTGCTATCTCTGGTAATCTCATCATGGAACGCGACGATAAATTTGACATATTAATGTTGAATTCGCTTGGAGATATTTCTTGCCACACCGTATTCCCAGAGCACTTGGAAATATTTATGGACGATGATAGCTGCAAATGTCTCGATGAATGGTGCAAATCTTACAAATCACATAAAGAAGATTTCGAAGTGTCGGCCATAGAGGATATTTCAAGCGTTTGGATGAATCTGAAAAGGATACCAGATGGTTATAAAATTGTGAATAGTAGGCAAAGTATGAAGTGCCAGTTTAGCGAAGAAGAAATATTTAAGGCTTTCGAAGAGGAAGAGTTAGATGGAGGTATTTTAGAACTATGGACAGGTAGAGCTGAGGAGACGATTGATCCGTCTTCCTTCGCAATGAATCTTCAATTTTCAGACAGCGATGGAGAAAATGATGTAATAAATGATAGTAAAATATATGTCACAGTTTATTTTCTTTATGTTAGTGTCACCCTCTATTATAATTTTTTAAACATTACCACGAGACTTTAAATGTCCTTGATTCAGTTAAACATAATCCAGACATAGACTGAAAGCAATAATATTGCTCAAACAATTAACGGCCCGTTAAATTCTTCTTCGCGACAAAAATCCCTGAACAGATAGATTAGTTTGGTCTCAACGAAAGACTGGTCTACTCTTACTTACGCATCTTCACGCACAATCCGTGACGGGGAAACCAGAGAGAACAGATCGTCAAGTGTTGCGATCCTTACATACCTCTCTTTTCTTTCAGATTCATCAGCTTAGTCTCTAGTCACGATAGCCGAGTGGTTGGGTGGTCGGAATTTCGAGTCAAGAGACCCGAGTTAGATCCGCAGGTGGCAGGCTCGTACCAATGGGTTTTTCAAAAACTTATGTACGAATTATATCGACATAAAGGCGGCGACGGGCTCACCACCTGTCACTTTGTCCCGATAAATATCTTCGGTGGAAGGTGGGTCGAAGGGACTTAATTGTCTAGACTAGACCTCTGTCTATCCCTGTATTGGGAATTACGTGAAGATATTTATTTTATTTTTATTTATCATCTTCACACATGCACGTCTAGGTACTCTTGATCATCTCTTGAGTAATTTGCTCACAAGATCTTCGTTAGACACCACTTATATCGTTGGCTTAGTTCGTTCCTCATGCGGCAACATCCTCACCGCTCGTAAAATGACCTCGAAAATTTAGACGTCACGATAGCCAAGTGATTGGATGATCGGAAGTTGATTCAAGAGACCCGAGTTGGATTCCCAGGTGACAGGCTTGTACCAATTGCTTGGACATAAAGACGGCGACAGGCTCACAACCTGTCACGTTGTCCTAAAAATATCTCCGGTGGAAGGTGGGTTTGCCTACCCCTGTATTGGGACCATAGTCAAGATATTTTTTTAATAAAGATGATTCTGGTTGTAAATAAAATAAAATAATTTTGTAAACAACTATATTTCCTATCTAACATGACTAAATTTCACAAATACGCACGCATTCACTCCAGGCAGTAGTTTTAATAGCCGAATATGGAATTTTATTCATATAGCAACCATTAAAATTTATACATACACTTAAAATAACAAGTTTTTGTGTTCACAGCTAATTTGATATTATATTTATATGCAATTCTACAGATGTATTGAAATATATATCTATATAGGTGCTTTCCACAAAAATTTGCAAATATAATTACCATAGTTCTCACAAAAATGTTTTCAGACAAAGATTACATTTCAAATAAAGCATATTTAGATACATTAAACAAAGAAAAATCTTTAAAATTTTTATAGCACATTTTAACTAGTTATCTGCAAATTAACAGAATTTTTTCTATATAATTTATAGCAACAGTAATAACATTTAGCCAGTGATAAAGTTTTTGATGAATGAAAGAATGATGCAATAAAACATTCAGCAGATCTGTATTCTTATACAATACATGCTAATATTTCAGTTTCCTAAATTCAAGATCGTGTGAGTGCTCAAGTGTAATTATGAAAATAATAGTTATCAGTGTTGCCATTACCATCCAAAGATACGGAGAATAACAAAATTGTATAAGTACTTGTAATTTTGCAGTCGCAATAAATTTAAAACTGGTCTATAAAACAACTCATTTATACTGTTCATTCATTGCAGCAATAATCTTTAAACTTTATTATATGTATACAACTAGATAACAAATGCGCATATTGAGAATCCTAATAAATAACACTCGAAAAAATGCAACAAATAAGACTTTTATGTTCCTTTCTGCTGCTATTAATTCTACCAATACTATGTATGAATTATGTGAATTTCTTGAGTGGCCAAGCGAGAAAATTACGGCGACATCAATGTTTATAACTTTCTGTAACGTAATGAAAGTAAAATAAATGTTAGATAAAAGAAATATACGTACGTGACTTTCGTAACATTGACTCGTTTGAAAGAAACAAAAATCATTCAGTATATAATAGTCCGGTTAACTTACTTTAGTAAGTTTTAAATGCGATGCTAGAAGAGCGGCAACTCATACAAGTATTTTTATACTTACTAGTGGCACGCCTACCACCCAAATTTGTACCTCGGATAAGTTAAAGGAAACAACAATTAAGTTACAGTGAAATTCGAAACCGCAAACTCTGCCATACAATTGCAAAACAAAGCATTTGTTTTTGTAAACACCTCTCACAGACTTACCCACCTGTCATCTATTTGTAAACATAACTACATTAATGTAAAACGCAAAGTTCAAAGAAAAACTTCTCACACACACACAGCTCGCAAGGATCGCGAGCACAGCACAGACAAACACTGGCACAGTTCGCACAGCTGGGCACAGACCGCGACTAGCGCCTGGTGAAACTCCTCAGCCAGCTGCTGGTGAGCGGCAGGTCGGCGCTCCTCGTCTCCCTCTCTTTCTCCTCCATCTGCTCCATGAGCCGGCGCTGGTTCTCCCGGAAGGCGGCGATCGGGTCGTCGAACTGGCTGTAGTACGTCAACACCTCACGCACGTCCGTCACATTCGACATTGCGATCGCTGTAAGGATCGTCACAGTATTGTCAAAGTCCTAGTGATGGTTATTAATTATAGATACGCTAGAGAGACAGCCGCATGCGGCGCGTCACTTATCGATAACCGCTTGCGTAATGAGTGTTAGTTAATAATGAAGGGTTAGAATGAGCGTTGATGACGATAGCGACGACTGAGACTCGGATAAAATAAATATAGACAATACAGGGGTAGACAGAGGTCTAGTCTAGACAATTAAGTCCCTTCGACCCACCTTCCATAACAAATTTATGGAAGGTGGGTCGAAGGGTCTTGATTAGACCTCTGACCGAAAATCGTTTTATTTTAAATGGGTTGAAGGGACTTAATTGTCTAGACTAGACCTCTGTCTATCCCTGTATTGGGAATTACGTGAAGATATTTATTTTATTTATGGTTAAAAAAACAGTGTCTCAAACACTGACAACTTAATAATGGTATACTTATAAATATAATCTCTCTATTTACAAATAAATAAATAAATACATGTATACAATGGGACAACATCACATACATTGTTCCGATCCCAATATAAGATGCAGAAGCACTTGAGGTGTGGGAGTCGGAAAACTATGCACACCCAGACCCAAGAACATGTAGAAAAAGTGGTATTTTTACATTGACCCATCTGGGAATCGAATCGGGACCTCAAGATGCCAAAACCTTGAAAACTGGTGTTTACGCTTCTTGTCCACGGAGGTCGTCAAATACATATATCTTTTAAAAAAACTGAAAGTTATAAAAAATTAACATTTACAATTGCAAAACAAAGCATTTGTTTTGTAAACACCTCTCACAGACTTACCCACCTGTCATCTATTTGTAAACATAACTACATTAATGTAAAACGCAAAGTTCAAAGAAAAACTTCACACACACAGCTCGCAAGGATCGCGAGCACAGCACAGACAAACACTGGCACAGTTCGCACAGCTGGGCACAGACCGCGACTAGCGCCTGGTGAAACTCCTCAGCCAGCTGCTGGTGAGCGGCAGGTCGGCGCTCCTCGTCTCCCTTCCACTTAAGCACGAGCGCGTTCTGCGGGTGGAACTTGATCGCCTGCTTGTTGCAGTCCACCACTATCACCTGCACACACACACATCGCCTATCATCAAACGCCCTTTAAATACGCATAATTTTTATAAAAAAATCTTCACGCACCCTAATACAGGGGTAGACAGAGGTCTGAACAATTAAGTTACAGTGAAATTCGAAACCGCAAACTCTGCCATACAATTGCAAAACAAAGCATTTGTTTTGTAAACACCTCTCACAGACTTACCCACCTGTCATCTATTTGTAAACATAACTACATTAATGTAAAACGCAAAGTTCAAAGAAAAACTTCACACACACAGCTCGCAAGGATCGCGAGCACAGCACAGACAAACACTGGCACAGTTCGCACAGCTGGGCACAGACCGCGACTAGCGCCTGGTGAAACTCCTCAGCCAGCTGCTGGTGAGCGGCAGGTCGGCGCTCCTCGTCTCCCTTCCACTTAAGCACGAGCGCGTTCTGCGGGTGGAACTTGATCGCCTGCTTGTTGCAGTCCACCACTATCACCTGCACACACACACATCGCCTATCATCAAACGCCCTTTAAATACGCATAATTTTTATAAAAAAATCTTCACGCACCCTAATACAGGGGTAGACAGAGGTCTAGTCTAGACAATTAAGTCCCTTCGACCCACCTTCCACCGAAGACATTTCGGGACGACGTGACAGGCGGTGAGCCCGTCGCCGTCTCTATGTACAAGTCATCGATATAAATCGTACATAGGTTTTTTTAAATAACTTATTGGTACGAGCATTGAGGATCGAACTCGGGGCTCTAGACCCGAATTCCCATCACCCAACCACTCGGCTGTCGTGACTTTATTAATGAATATTTTTATAATCGTTTTGCATTTTTTTATTTTTTAATTCAAACATGGATCGTGTCATGGATGTTTATTTGTACCTATATATGAATATTTATCTATGTAATGTAAGTATAGTGTACCGCCAGCTTAGACATTAAGACAGCGATAGGCTCACCACTTGTCACGTTGTCCCTAAATAAGCTTCAAGTGGAAAGAACGTCGAATGGACTTGATTTTCAGACTTTACCTGTCTAGTGGATTCACGGAATTTCCTATACTGATAGGAAATTGTTTAGAAATCTGGCTCTTGTTTAGAAATCTGGCTCTTGTTTAGAAATCTGGCTCTTGTTTAGAAATCTGGCTCTTGTTTAGAAATCTGGCTACCCCAGTATTGGGAATGCGTGAAGACATAAATATGTCGGTCTACCCTTACTGGATCAGCGTGGCGGACGTTACCCTGCTCTAATATCTTCACCCCATACTGGGTAGATAGAAAATTCTAATGCTGTACTACCTCCAATATCGATAAAGTTTTGATGAATGAAAGAATGATGCAATAAACATTCAGCAGATCTGTATTCTTATACAATACATGCTAATATTTCAGTTTCCTAAATTCAAGATCGTGTGAGTGCTCATGTAACTATGAAAATAATAGTTATCAGTGTTGCCATTACCTTCCAAAGATACGGAGAATAACAAAATTGTATAAGTATTTGTAATTTTGCAGTCGCAATAAATTTAAAACTGGTCTATAAAACAACTCATTTATACTGTTCATTCATTGCAGCAATAATCTTTAAATTTTTATAGCACATTTTAACTAGTTATCTGCAAATTAACAGAATTTTTCTATATAATTTATAGCAACAGTAATAACATTTAGCCAGTGATAAAGTTTTTGATGAATGAAAGAATGATGCAATAAACATTTAGCAGATCTGTATTCTTATACAATACATGCTAATATTTCAGTTTCCTAAATTCAAGATCGTGTGAGTGCTCATGTAACTATGAAAATAATAGTTATCAGTGTTGCCATTACCATCCAAAGATACGGAGAATAACAAAATTGTATAAGTACTTGTAATTTTGCAGTCGCAATAAATTTAAAACTGGTCTATAAAACAACTCATTTATACTGTTCATTCATTGCAGCAATAATCTTTAAACTTTATTATATGTATACAACTAGATAACAAATGCGCATATTGAGAATCCTAATAAATAACACTCGAAAAAATGCAACAAATAAGACTTTTATGTTCCTTTCTGCTGCTATTAATTCTACCAATACTATGTATGAATTATGTGAATTTCTTGAGTGGCCAAGCGAGAAAATTACGGCGACATCAATGTTTATAACTTTCTGTAACGTAATGAAAGTAAAATAAATGTTAGATAAAAGAAATATACGTACGTGACTTTCGTAACATTGACTCGTTTGAAAGAAACAAAAATCATTCAGTATATAATAGTCCGGTTAACTTACTTTAGTAAGTTTTAAATGCGATGCTAGAAGAGCGGCAACTCATACAAGTATTTTTATACTTACTAGTGGCACGCCTACCACCCAAATTTGTACCTCGGATAAGTTAAAGGAAACAACAATTAAGTTACAGTGAAATTCGAAACCGCAAACTCTGCCATACAATTGCAAAACAAAGCATATGTTTTGTAAACACCTCTCACAGACTTACCCACCTGTCATCTATTTGTAAACATAACTACATTAATGTAAAACGCAAAGTTCAAAGAAAAACTTCACATACAATTGCAAAACAAAGCATATGTTTTGTAAACACCTCTCACAGACTTACCCACCTGTCATCTATTTGTAAACATAACTACATTAATGTAAAACGCAAAGTTCAAAGAAACACTTCTCACAGACTTACCCACCTGTCATCTATTTGTAAACATAACTACATTAATGTAAAACGCAAAGTTCAAAGAAACACTTCTCACAGACTTACCCACCTGTCATCTATTTGTAAACATAACTACATTAATGTAAAACGCAAAGTTCAAAGAAACACTTCATTAATACACAGCTCGCAAGGATCGCGAGCACAGCACAGACAAACACTGGCACAGTTCGCACAGCTGGGCACAGACCGCGACTAGCGCCTGGTGAAACTCCTCAGCCAGCTGCTGGTGAGCGGCAGGTCGGCGCTCCTCGTCTCCCTTCCACTTAAGCACGAGCGCGTTCTGCGGGTGGAACTTGATCGCCTGCTTGTTGCAGTCCACCACTATCACCTGCACACACACACACACACCGCGTATCATCAAACGCCCTTTAAATACGCATAATTTTATTAAAAAAAAAATCTTCACGCAATTCCCAATACAGGGGTAGACAGAGGTCTAGTCTAGACAATTAAGTCCTTCGACCCACCTTCCACCGAAGACATTTCGGGACAACGTGACAGGCGGTGAGCCTGTCGCCGTCTCTATGTACAAGTCATCGATATAAATCGTACATAGGTTTTTAAATAACTTATTGGTACGAGCATTGAGGATCGAACTCGGGGCTCTAGACCCGAATTCAAACCACTCGGCTGTCGTGACTTTATTAATGAATATTTTATTATCGTTTTGCATTTTTAATTTTTTAATTCAAACATGGATCGTGTCATGGATGTCTATTTGTACCTATATATGAATATTTATCTATGTAATGTAAGTATAGTGTACCGCCAGCTTAGACATTAAGACAGCGATAGGCTCACCACTTGTCACGTTGTCCCTAAATAAGCTTCAAGTGGAAAGAACGTCGAATGGACTTGATTTTCAGACTTTACCTGTCTAGTGGATTCACGGAATTTCCTATACTGATAGGAAATTGTTTAGAAATCTGGCTCTTGTTTAGAAATCTGGCTACCCCAGTATTGGGAATGCGTGAAGACATAAATATGTCGGTCTACCCTTACTGGATCAGCGTGGCGGACGTTACCCTGCTCTAATATCTTCACCCCATACTGGGTAGATAGAAAATTCTAATGCTGTACTACCTCCAATATCGATAAAGATATTTAAATAAAAATATCTTCACGCCTTACTGGGGTAATTAAGTCCATTCGACCCACCTACCACCGAAGAAATTTTTTTTCTATCCCTTCTCTAATCTCTCTCAAATCTTGCCCCCAGCAGTGGGCATTGCTTTTTTGGGGATCCCTGCTCCAATCTCTTTCACATATTCGAAGGAAGGTAATTCAGCAGTGGGCATAGCCACTCCCCTTCTATAGTTTTTTTTTTAAAGAATACTAGCAATTCCGAATAACATTACTAGTATTCCTGTTATCCACACCAATTAAGCTGCAATGCTCGTGTCAGGAGTTGGTTTACGTCAATCGTCGAACGCCGGGGCCCGAACCTGCGACGTCACGTTTCGCAGTCCGCACCCTAAACCATTAGGCCATCGCCGCTCTGCTAGTTAACTCTGAAATGGTCAGTCAGTGGACTCCAGTCCAACGTAAACTCACTCTGCAGCAGGTTGGCGAGGTCCAGTAGCGCGGTGTCGTCGTCGTCTCCCTTCCACTTCTTAAGCACGAGCGCGTTCTGCGGGTGGAACTTGATCGCCTGCTTGTTGCAGTCCACCACTATCACCTGCACACACACACATCGCCTATCATCAAACGCCCTTTAAATACGCATAATTTTTTATAAAAAAAAAAAATCTTCACGCAATTCCCAATACAGGGGTAGACAGAGGTCAAGTCTAGACAATTAAGTCCCTTCGACCCACCTTCCACCGAAGATATTTTCGGGACAACGTGACAGGTGGTGAGCCCGTCGCCGTTTTTATGTCCAAGCCAACGATATAATTCGTACATAAGTTTTTGAAAAACGCATTAATAAACGTGATAAAAAACTATGTGATATAAACTATAACTATAATTTTTTATGTATATTATTTTTCTTACGACACCCGCAGGAAGAAAGGCAGTGGCAATATTCTTGACGACGTTACCACACGGACAAATTCAAATTCGCTTTTAATTTATTTGAAAAAAAAAATTGTAATAAATCTTTTATAATGCTATAAGGGCCAAACCGGTTAGGTATTTGAACGAAAAGAAATAAATAGTGGAATTTGCTAAAGTAAAATAAATAAAAAAATATCTTCACGCCATTCCCAATGCAGGGGTAGACAGAGGTCTAGTCTAGACAATTAAGTCCCTTCGACCCACCTTCTACCGAAGATATTTTCGGGACAACGTGACAGGTGGTGAGCTCGTCGCCGTTTTTATGTCCAAGCCAACGATATAATTCGTACGCAAGTTTTGGAAAAACCCATTGGTACGAGCCTGCCACCTGGGGATCGAACTCGAGTCTCTTGACTCGAAATTCCGACCACCCAACCACTCGGTTATCGTGACTTTTTGAAAAACCCATTAAATATATATTAAATATATGACTGATATGATGTGATAAAAAACTAATTTTTATGGGTGTTGAAGACCTAAATAAATATATACATAGACAGTTACAACTTCACATAAATTCTTCCAAGTAAGTAGCTGAAGCAAGCATGCTATGGAATCGGAGACACCGAAGTTACCACAGCACCCAGACACGAGAAAATCTAAAAAAGTATTACAAAGTTAGTAAGTATCTACATTGATCGAGCCGAGAATTGAATCCGCGACCTCGACCCGAGAGCTGGTAACACCATGAAAACCGAAGTCTGTGGTGACATCTATGTCTCCACATGAGAAGCTCGCTAGTGGCGGATTGAGGAAACACATCGACGTCCTGCATCGCGCTATCGAAGTTCGCAGGATCACAAGTATATATACTATTACCGATAGCGCACACCTGTGGACACTCCCCCTCCCCCGTATGTCGAAGGTCTTCGCTCCGTTACAGGGTTCGAGTGCGTCACTACGTTGTTTCCTTTCTTCTTTTTACCTGCGGGCCTTCGTTCTCGCAGGTCTCCTCAGATGAAGCTGTAAAGGCCTCCGGGCCAACAGCATCCCGTGGATGGTTTTTAGTCGGTATATTTCTCCTTCCGAGAGAGAGAGATCCAAGTCCGACACTGTTCGTTTCGGTGGCCTCCCGGTCAGGAAACGTTCGTGCGTAAACCACTTTCCTCCAAGGTTATCAACAAAAAAAAAAGCGCACACCTGCGGAGGAGACGTCCTCCCCGGGTCACGAGCCACCCGCCCTTCTGAAAATCGATATACCTTCGACAGGTCCCGGTTGAGGCCGTCCAAATTCTTCACGTGCACACCGTCGATGAAGTGCGTGGAGTCCCTGAAGAGCCGGTAGGAGATGCACTTGCTCTCCGGGTCCAGCTTGTCCAGCACCGGCCAGATCATGAAAACGTTCTCCGAAGTGAAGACTATCACCTCGTAGTTGGAACTGGCGACCGTCTGCAGGAACTGGTCCACGCCCGGCCGCTTCTTGAACCTGACGGCGAGAGGACGTATGTTTTTTTTTTATATGGAAAAGGCAAGCGAACGAGCAGGTGGTGCACGTGATGGTAAGCGACTACCGCCCCGCCCATGAACACCCGCAATACCAGAGGCATAGCGGACGCGTTGCCGGCCCTAGAGTAGAATTGGGGGAGTAGAGTAGAGAGTGGTGGGGCCCTAGAGTAGAGAGCCCAGAATTGGGGGAGGGTGGTGTGTGGGCGTACGGTAACCTGCACTCACCTAACGAAACGCAGAAGTTTGTTAGACTTCTACTTCACGCCGGTATTCTGTGAGGTCGTGGTACTTCCCCGGTCGAGCCGGCCCATTCATGCAACAACAAAGGCTGATGCGTGGCTCTACTACTGTTAATGAAATGTGTACAATGAAAATAAATTCAAATTCACTTTTACAAATTCCACTATTTATTTCTTTGCGTTCAAATACATAACCGGTTTGGCTCTTATAGCATTATAAAAAATTTCTTACAATTTTTTTATTATAAATTAAAAGTGAATTTGAATTTGTCCGTGTGGTAACGGCGTAAGAATATTGCCACTCCCTTTCTTCCTGTGGGTGTCGTAAGTAGCGAGTAAGGAAAATGCCTTCAAGTGCAATAGGCTACCGACAGATGGCGGGATAATCATCCCAAAAAACACCAAAATTCAGAATACCGGTGACGGTCGGTTGGTGCGACCGTCACCGGTCGAGGCGATCGCCAGTCCGCTTGCCAAGCATGGCGATTATGACAAACCCTTTTGTACCGGTAACACAATGCCCCGCAGTGGACTTTTATAGGCCGTTAATATGATAATTACGATACTCTAATTGTAAATACATCCATAGATAGAGAAAACATCACATACGTTGCTCTGATCTCATAGTAAGCAGATTAAGCACTTGTATTATAGAATCAGAGCAACGAAAGTAAAAAAAACACCCAGACCCGAAAAAAGTAGACAGTGTTTTCTACATTGGTTTGGCTGGGAATCGAAAACAAATTTCGAGTCAATTTTTAACAGTGGTAAAGCCACCAATCAGCTTTTGCTGTTGCATGAATGGGCCGGCTCGACCGGGGAAGTACCACGACCTCACAGAATACCGGCGTGAAGTAGAAGTCTAACAAACTTCTGCGTTTCGTCTGGTGAGTGCAGGTAACCACCCCCCCCCCCTTCCACCAATTCGGGGGGGGGGGGGCACTCTGAGGCCGGCAACGCATCTGCTATGCCTCTGGTATTGCGGGTGTTCCTGGGCGGCGGTGATCACTTACCATCACGTGAGCCACCTGCTCGTTTGCCTCCCTTTTCTATAAAAAAAAAACACAGGGCCTCGGAGCTGGCGTCGCCATGAAAACCGGTATGTACGCCACTCGTCCATGGAGGACAATATACATTACACTTACCTCCAGCCAGTCTGATAGGACCAATCTGGATGCATTAGTACATCTGTAAACTCTAACACGAGAGTGTAAGTGGGCTGATAAGGCGCCGGTAGTGGATCGGGTAGGAGCTTCTCGCGCGACGGCTCCTTTATCATCTGTAATAAATAATAATAAATAAATATCTTCACGCCATTCCCAATAGAGGGATAGACAGAGGTCTAGACAAGTCAATAAGTCCTTCCACCGATGATATTTTTGGGACAACGTGATAGGTTGTCAGTCCGTCGCTGTTTTTATGTCCTAGCCAATTGTTAAAAAAACACATTGGTACGAGCCTTGGGGATCGAACTCGAGTCCCTTCACTCGAATTCCTACCAACCAACCACACGGCTACCGTGGTCGGGCTGGTAACTTTTAAACGGTTATTTAAGATATGTCGTATGTTTGTATTCGAATCATATTTAATAAATATGTAGCGGATGATGTAATGCAGGAAAAGGGTAGCTACCCGCCAAGTCGGGTGTTCGTGACCTGGGGAGGACGTCTCCTCTACAGTGTGCGCTATCGGTAATCGTATATATGCTTGTAATTGTGCGAACTTTTGGGGGATGATGTTGCTCGCGTCCGTGAGAAATACTTGAATCTTAACTCTCACACGTATCCCCTGGGTAGTGCTAAACGAGCAGCGCCACTTTCCGGTGGTAGACTTCGGTCGCAGGCTTTAAGTTACCACCCACCTAAGCAAAGCCTTGCCGCCAAGTGACTTCGGTCGTGTTCCGGCAAGACGCTAGGTGAAGCCTTATGGAAGTTGGGTCTGAACAGTTGCGTTGCATATGTGAACCGGGTACGACACGTCAACTTTTGCTGTGTCGGGTGCTTGATTGAGGAGGGTAGCGGGATCCGAAGCACTGTGCTCCGCTGGCTGACCGCAGGTAGTTGGGGGCCCAATTAGTGAACTAGCTACTCATGAAAGGCTGCCCCGCCAACTAGCGAAAAATCCCAGGGTGGCTCCATCGTGCCGGTTAGCGACCGGATGAGAGGACCCGATGGCGATCTCTGGGGGGGTTCGGGCGTCCCCGCAGTCTCCAAATCAAGCTCCCATAGGCACACAAATTTTTTCATGTCGTTGGGTCATCAACGCAACGCCTCGTTCAACTGCCATCTTTCTTCCCTTTTCACTCCTTATCATTTATGAAAAGTACCAAAAAGAAAAGTAAGGTTAAACAGCGGTTGCACGTCCTCTCCTTGAAAGTGCACCTCTCTAACATCCGAGGATTGCACTCAAATCTCAACGCAGTCCATCACCATCTTGAGACTGAGAAGCCGCACCTACTTTTTCTGACGGAGACGCAAATTGGATGTCCGTTAGATGTGGCGTACCTTGACTACCCAGGGTTCTCGCTGGAGCACAACTTTTACCTTCGTGCCGGAGTCTATGTGTACGTCAGCAATGACATCTGCTGCCAGCGCCTCCGTCACCTTGAAGACCCCACTTTTTCAACCATTTGGGTGTTGGTGGACACAGGTGACGATAAGATCGTTTATGCATGTGTTTACCGTTCGCACAGCGGTGACCAGGAGACAACTCGGTTATTCGAATATCTAAGTGAGGCCGCTGACATAGCCCAGCATCGGTACCCCTCCGCACAATTAGTCTTTCTGGGAGACTTTAATGCCTCTCACCAGGATTGGCTGTTCCCATACCAGAAGACTGACAACGCTGGGAGGGCAATGAGGAATTTCGCCTTATCGCTAAACCTCTCCCAGTTGGTAAAGCAAGCCACTAGGGTGTCAAACGTTGAAGGTCATACAGCCAATTGTCTAGACCTCCTGCTGACCACTGATCCTGACAGATATGAGGTAGAGGTGGCTTCTCCACTAGGAACCTTTGATCACTGTCTGGTGAAATCTGTATCGTCTTACACGCCAACAGACCCCGACCCACATGGTACTAGGCGAGTGTGGTGATACAAGTCAGCAGATTGGGATGAGATGCGACACTTCTTTGCATCTTATCCTTGGCGGCAGGTCTGCTTCTCTTCCAGAGATCCATCGAGATGCGCGGATGCTATAACTGACGTGGTATGTTTAGCTATGAAATATTTTATTCCTTTTGCTGATGTACCCGTTGGTGGCAAAGCTCGCCCATGGTTCAGCGCCGAATGTTCCCAAGCCGAAAAGCTTAAACATTTGGCGTACCCCTCATGGGTTGACGCTCGAAACCGTCAAACTCCGGATGTCAGATCCAAGAAGAGAGCCTTTAATCTAGCCGCCAAGACTTACAAAAAGGTGTTGCGGAAGGCTCGTTTCGAACGCATTAGGCATATTGGCACGAAGCTCTCTGCTCAACCATCTGGCAGTAGAGCATTTTGGTCTTTTGCCAAGGCGGTCGAGACGAGTTTTTGTAAACCTTCACTGCCTCCGCTGGTTAAGCCAGACGGGACATTGGCTCATGCGGCAAAAGAGAAGGCAGAACTGTTCGCGAATCTCTTTGCCAGCAACTCCCGTCTGGACACAAGCAACGCAGTTCCAACTTCCCTACCTCCCTGTGGTACTTCAATGTCAGAGGTCCACATTACTAACAAAGAGGTCCTCAAAACGTTGCGACATCTGGACGTGAACAAAGCCAGTGGACCTGATGGTATTCCATCCATAGTGCTTAAGACCTGAGCACCCGAGTTGTCTCCTGTTTTGACACGCTTGTATCGCCTCTCCTTGAAGACTGGAATAGTACCCAAATCCTGGATGCTTGCTAACGTGCAGCCCGTGCCCAAAAAAGATAGCCGTGTTGACCCAGTCAATTATCGACCTATTTCAATTACCTCCATACTCTGTAAGGTAATGGAGCGTATATTGAACTCGCACCTCTTGGCATACCTAGAACATAACGATCTCCTTAGCGATCGACAGTACGGGTTTCGCCGAAATCGGTCGACTGGGGACCTTCTAGTGTATGTCACACATCTATGGGGGGGAGGCCCTCGAGAACAGTGGTGAAGCACTCGCGGTTTCGCTCGATGTCTCGAAGGCTTTTGACAGGGTCTGGCATGCTAGCCTTATCAATAAGCTTCCTTCATATGGTATATCCCCTGGACTGATAGCCTGGATAGAAGACTTTTTGCGGGAACGGTCTTTGCGAGTCGTTATTGACGGCTGCTCATCGGAGGCTATGGCGATTAATGCCGGAGTTCCTCAAGGGTCTGTTCTGTCCGCAAGTCTCTTTCTGTTGCTCATAAACGACCTGCTCGAGCCCGATATCTTTGGGTATGCAGATGACAGCACAGTTGTGGAGAGATATCTGGCGCGTGTTCAGGCCAGACAGGATCAAGTACAGTCTGCTCGGGAGGCCATGGTAGAGCGTATGAATCTTACATTACAGGCAGTTTCCAACTGGGGCAATACCAATCTTGTGAGATTCAATGCCACCAAAACGCAAGCGTGTCTGTTCTCCGCCAAAAGGAGCCAGTTCACCTTGGCTCCTAAATTTCAGAATGTATCTCTGAATACACCGACCACCTCCAGTTACTAGGAGTCGAAATCACGTCAAACCTTAACTTTGGGCGGTTCATTGAGTCTAAGGCCAAAGCCGCTGCAAGGAGATTGGGAGTTCTTGCAAAGTGCGACGTTACTTTACTCCGGGACAGCTTCTGACCCTACATAAAGCTCAGGTCCGGTCGGCTGTAGAGTACTGCTGCCACAAATGGGCTGGAGCTCCTAAATATCAACTGGCAGCCTTGGACTCTGTGGAGGGACGGGCCAAGCGGCTAATCGGTGATCCTGACTTGGTTACTACCAATTTGTCCAGTATCGAACACAGACGTCGGGTGGCCAGTCTCGGTGTTCTACAGGTTACATTTTGGAGAGTGTGCGAAGGAATTACATGAGTTAATTCCCTTCCCTTTCCATCATCGGACAACAAGACGCACGGCGGGTCTCCATCCTTTTGTTGTCGATATACCTTGCATTCGGACGAAGCGTTTTGCTTCGTCGTTCATAATGCGTACAGCAAAGGACTGGAATAATTTGCCTGCAGTCTTTCCGTCCGATTACAATGTGGGTGTCTTCAAAAGAGTGAATAGGCTTTTTCTAAGCTAGTGTGCCTACCAACAAAAACTACATCGCCACTTACCATCAGTTGGGATTGTAGTTAAACGCTAGCTTATAATGTTAAAAAAAAAAAAAAAAAAAAAAAGAACTTCGATAGATCGATGTAGGCCGTCGATGTGTTTCCTGAATCCGCCACTAGCGAGCTTCCAACGTGGAGACATAGATGTCGCCACAAATACGATGATTGATTACAATACTTATAAAAAAAAATTTGCAACGATCGACTAGTTATTTGATAGAATCATACCTTCTCATAAAATGTCAACTCTTTCCAGGTCCGTTTCAAATATTGCAAAACGATGGGTAGGTTCGAGAACTCGTCTTCTATGATTTTCCCTTCATCATCACGCCGCGGCGCGCCCACTTCCACTACCAGACACCCGCCCATGACCGTCACAGCACCGCCGAATACCGCAAACCTGGCATTTCAAATCATATGGCTGTCATGACTAGTAATTACTAGACTAGTGTAGAGAATTCAAAAAGAAATTTAAAATCTCAACTGACACGGGCGGGATACGACATCTCTCGACTTGAATTCCGATCACCCAACTACTCGGCTATCTTAAAATAAAATAAATAAATAAATATCTTCACGCAATCCCCAATACAGGGGTAGACAGAGGTCTAGTCTAGGGTCTGGACTGTAGAGAATAGACTTAAAGGTCTAGACATTTAAGTCCATTCGACCCGCCTTCCACCGAAGATATATCACGGGACAATGTGACAGGTGGTGAGCCCGTCGCCGTCTTTATGTCCAAGCCAACAATATAATTCATACATAATTTTTTTTTGAAAAACCTAAAGGTACAAGCCTGTCACCTGGGGATCGAACTGGGGTCTCTCGACTCGTAATTCCGACCTCCCAACCACTTGGCTAGAACACTAAATTAGAATTACCCAATTTTCATCCTTCTCCAACTTTTTTCATTTTCTTCTGTCTTTTCCTTGTTTTCTTTCTCAAAACGCTCCTGTTCCTTTTTTATTTCTTGTGCATCATCAGGGTTAAGCGGAGATTTGGGAAATAAGCGCCCAATAATATCTACCTTCTCCGCCTCTGCACCAGTTTTATTTTCTTGACCTAAAAAACACAAATCATAAAATATTAGCAAGTATTTCCAGTGTTCTTAAAAAAAGGGCCAGTTCTTGTGGTTGTGCTGGTCTATTAACAACAAAGATTTTATTAACACTTGTACATTTCAGAAAACAAGATCATTTTAGTGAAGAAGCATCAAATCAAAGTCTATACTTTTTTATTTTGGAATTATTTAGAGCTCTTACATACGCCAAACACTACATCAGTTAGAAAAAAGGCAGATTCAACAAGTTCCAATTGGGTATAAACTTAAATCTGGTTTTATCAATTTTATCAAAGTTACTTAGGTAGTACAGTTACAAAATATTGTACAGCTACAAAGTTACCACTATAATAACATTCTTGTTTAAACATAATTATTTTTTGTATTTACTACAGACACAGTAAAGCATCCAAAACGTCGGAACGTAAAAATAGCTTTTAAACAACTAAATAAAAAACGCTATAAAATATGAAAATCTTTTTATTTTAGATTCTTATTGTTTCTTTTTTGTTAATGCAACCTGTTTACTCTAAAAGTAAAATTTATGTACAAGAATTGTCTTTATCCCCTTGATAGCCACATTTTACTGCATTGTTCAGACTGCCAAACCATTTGGCTATAGTGACTACTACTATCTGATGTAAAAACAGCAAAACGTCATAGGTCACAAGGTAATAATTTCTGCATACAAAGGCAACCTGTCAGTAATTGCTAAACTACCAAATATAACTTTGAGATAGTCAAATTATGTAATTTATTAAAATAAATTGTGTATGTTATCTGAACCATAGAGAAGATGTGCACCAACAGAGTGGGATTGTGCACTTCTTCTGATGAGTGCTTCAATAATTATTAACTAATTCTACTGGATGCACCATCACCACTATTGCAGAGGCACTACGGTCAACATCAGTTACCACTTTTTGATAGTAAGCATGCACTATACAAAAATTTCGGAAATTTTCTCACTATCCGCGATGTTCTCTCTTCACAAACTTTTATATGCTTCTTGTTAGAAGGATATGTGAACGTATAAAGGTATATGAATTTTGGGGTTCAAAGTTGGACAGCTGGTCGAAGCAGCGAATTTAAGTGTTATATGGAAAGTATGTCATTTCAAAAGCAAAATACAAGAAATTAATATTTTAGCTGTTAATTCCTACATTACCAAAGAAAAAATGTATGGTATGTGTATGCTCGGCTTCCCGTGCTAAGCCGGGACGGGTCGCTGATACAGCAAATAATGAATTAAAATTCGAAATTATACTTTGCATGAAAACTTAGTTATTGCTATAAATTAATTCCAAGAACCAAAATAAATAATAAAACTTATGTTATAAAATAAATAATTAGCCATGGGAAAAAACTAACCTAAATTCTTGTCAGAGTAAAATCTTGCTCTTATTGTAGAAGATAAACAAACATTTTGACTTGAATAAAATGTTGTATTAAGAGCAGCAGCTCTACAGAATGTCGCCCTTGTTAGAGTTATAACTTTTCTTAGAGACATTTTAACTTACAATGCACATACTCTCGTCTGATTCCAAAGATTTTAATGAAATCTAATATTTCACATCAAAATATGAATGAAACAAAACAAAAAATGTCAATGTCAAACTATTGTCAAAGTCATAAGAGAAGTAATGGTACATTACTGGATAGCGAAAGTTTACGCATAGCTGTAGGAATACGATTGGGAGCATCGATTTGTCAACCACATCGATGTCCTTGTAGCAGCGACGTCGACGAGTTAGGCTTCCACGGACTTTCATACCAAAAGTGTGCCGGCAGACTGCCTTGTCACGGCTCCTTGAATGAAATCATCCGAAGAGCTCTTGATTCCATAATATGCCTTTGGTTTTAGAGCCTTGTGGAATATTTAGGGAAGATGGTAAGAGACCCGACGGCTTAACATTAGTCCCTTGGGAGAGAGGCAAAGCTCTTGTGTGGGACGCTACTTGTGTCCATACATTAGCGACCTCCCACATCAAAGGTACTTCGATACGGGCCGGGGCAGCATAAAGGTATCTGAATCGGGTAAGTGGCATAAATATCTTTGTCTGAAGGACATAATATGTCATAGTCTTTGAAGGGTGACTATATATTTGTTCCATTTGCCGTAGAGACGATCAGTCCGGGAGGTCCCCGCGCAATGCAGTTTTTTAAAGGAATTGTATCCGCGGCTGGTCGTCGCCACTGGTGACAAAAGAGCTGGTTCATTTCTTGCTCAACGGTTAAGTCTAGTCTGCAGCCAGCGTTCTTGGTACCATACCACGAGGAGAAGGGCTATACGATTATAGCAGTTTTTAGTTAATAAGTATTGTAAATATTAATATAATTTTGTTTCTGTAAATAAAGTACGGCGACGGGCTCACCACCTGTCACGATGTCCCGAAAATATCTTCGGTGGAAGGTGGGTCGAAGGGACTTCATTGTCTAGTCTAAACCTCTGACTACCCCTATATTGGGAATTGCGTAAATAAAGTATTTGAAAAAAATGATAAAAGATGTCCAGAGCCACCAGCATTGCAATAATGCTTGAAATCTGAGATATAATTGTACAACAAAATGTAGCGAAATTGAACTTTGGTAACGCATGTTTTTCTTAAACTGTATTAAACTTAAAAGGAAACAAATATTTTAAAACAAAAACAACGTATCATTATTATTTGAAGTATTGTAAAAGTTAAAGAAAGATTATTTAATTTGAAGGTAATACCGCTTTCGATTCACTTGGATCAGATAACACACATTGCATGATAATGGGTGATTTTAACACTAACTTATTACATAATACGTCCCATTCTCAAAAACTTAGGTCAATAATTGAGTCGGTCGATTTCCAAATTATGCCGTTAGCGGCTACGCATCATAACGTTGACACCAATGACTCCTGGATTGACCTCATTATTATTGCCTCTCCTGACTGTCAAAACGCATAGTCAGCTGTTAGCTCCTTGCTTTTCCCACCATGACCTGCTTTATTTTTCCTCTAACCTAATCCCTCCCAAACCTAGTCCCACTATATTGAATTTGCGCAATTTTCAAAAAATCTATTTAAAAAAACTCTTAAGTGATGCATCTCTCATCGATATGACTCCTTTAGTAGAATCGACATCAGTCGATGATAAGGTGTCCCTACTTAATAATGCTGTCCTCAATCTTTACAACATCCATGCACCAGTACATCGTGTGAGGGTAAAGCGTCCTCCCGCCCCTTGGATGTCAAGTGGTGTGAGGGTGGCTATGACAAGAAGGGATTGGGCTTTTCGCAAATTTAAGAGAAACCGTACTGTGGAGAACTGGTCCCATTTTAAATTGCTGAGAAATAAATGCAACCAGATGATACGAAACGCTAAACGCCGTTATATCCATGAAAATATTGTTAATTCTTCGACTGCTGATGTGTGGAAATTTCTCAAATCTCTAGGCATATCCAAGCCAACATCATTGGATCACATTTCGTCTCTCACATTAAATGACATAAACCAGCACTTTATCTCTCCCCCAACTATTAATCCTCTAATTCGCTCAGCGACTATTGCTTCTATTGGTTGTATGTCACCTCTTCACATTTCCGACTTTGAATTCACACCTGTAACTCCTACAGAAGTTAAAAACATTATATGTGCAATTAAATCTAAGGCTGTGGGAAGCGACGAGGTTAGTAAGCAAATGATATCCTTAATACTTGAGTACCTTTTACCAGTAGTTACACATATTATTAATTTTTCTTTAGACTCTGGTGTTTACCCGACCCTGTGGAAAAAGGCTTTTGTACTTCCACTTCCTAAAATAAATAATCCTACCTTGCCTAATCACTTTAGACCGACCTCTATACTTCCTTTCTTTTCTAAAGTTCTTGAAGCCTGTGTACATAAGCAAATCTCTACGTTCGTAAACAAACATAACCTACTGAATGACCACTACAGCACTTGTCAAGGTCACAGATGACATAAGGAAGGGCATGGATGAACAAAAGTTGACAGTGGTGGTGCTGGTTGACTTTTCAAACGCTTTTAACACAGTTGATCACGATATCCTTATATCCTACCTTGCTTATCTCAGATTCTCGATCCAAGCTTTGGATTGGTTCTCATCATATCTTCGCGGCCGCCAACAGTCAGTCCGCTTAGGACAGCAATGTTCTGCCTGGGCGGATGTAGATTCTGGGATGCCGCAAGGCGGTATACTTTCTCCAATAATGTTTTCGTTATTTATTAACTCCATCACCACTGTCTTAAACTGTTCGTATCATCTGTATGCAGACGATCTTCAGCTTTACGATAAATCGGAAGTGGGTGATCTCAATAACTGTATTTTTAAGCTCAATAAAAATCTTGAGTTAATTAGGGATTGGTCCATTAGATATGGTGTTACCGTCAACCCAACAAAATGTAAAGCCATAGTAATGGGTGGTCCTAGGATGCTGGCCAGGATTGATTACGGTAACCTTTCTCCTATTTATTATAATGGAACATTAATTCCATTTTCTAATACCGTAGTTGATCTTGGCTTGCATTTAGATCAGTCGTAAAGCTGGGAACTTCAGGTTGCGGAAATAAGCAGAAAAGTCAGTGCCACTTTACGTTCACTCTACCGCCTTAAAAATTTCCTTCCCTTTAAAACTAAGCTTTTGCTGGTTCAGTCCCTGGTATTGGCCATTATCGACTTTGCCGATGTATGTTATCCAGATCTATCCCAAACACGTCTCGACAAACTGGAGCGCCTTCTCAACAACTGTATTAGATTTATTTTCGGTTAACGTAAATATGACCATATCTCCTCTTGCCGTTCCAAGCTTAAATGGCTTCCCATTCGTCAAAGGCGTAGCTCCCGAATTCTGTTTCTGTTGTATTCTGTATTGACTAACTCTAATTCTCCTTCTTACCTAAGAAATAACTTTCAACATCTCCAATCTACTCTTGACAGAGCACCTCGCTCCATAAACCAACATAGGATTCACATTCCTCAACATAATACAGGATACTTTAACTCCTCGTTTACGGTACAAGCTGCTCTGGAACGCCCTACCTTTGAAGATAAAATCTGCTCCGAATGCCTATTCGTTCAAGAGATTAGTTCGTGAGTAATATCAATGATTACATATATTTATGTATATATTTATATGTTTATATTTTATATATATTATTTATGTACGTTTAGTTTATGTAATACATATATGTATTTTTCCATAAAATATTAATTATTTATATGTATATATTTTTTATTAGGAGCATTAATCTATATTTTTCTTGTTAGACCCGAGTTCGATCCCCAGGTGGCAGTACCAATGAGTTTTTCAAAAACTTATGTACGAATTTCATCGTTGGCTTGGACATAAAGGCGGTGACGGGCTCACCACCTGTCACGTTGTCCCGAAAATATCTTCGATGGAAGGTGGGTCAGAGGGACTTCATTGTCTAGACTTGACCTCTGTCTACCCCTGTATTGGGAATTGCGTGAAGATATTTTTTTTTCTTGTTAGCACCTGCCATCTACTTCTCATCATGACAAAGGTTGACTGGTAGACAATGCCACCAGGCATTAAGTCCGCCCATTGTAGCCCTTAGTATAAGGTGTAACAATAAAGTATAAATAAATAAATAATATAATATACTTATGAAATAAAATTAGATATTAAAGTTAATTTTAGAATGTTTTCTTTTTAAAAAGTTTGTCTTCTTCTTCCTGCCCTTATCCCATGCTATGTGGGGTCGGCACAACATGTCTTCTTCTTCCACTCTCCTCTATTTCCCGTCATCTTAATACTCACTCCTTTCTTTCTCATGTCTTCTTTCACACAATCCATTCATCGTTTTTTTGGTCTCCCCATAGCTCTTCGCCCATCCACATTCATCTCTAACATTCTTTTGCCTATATTACATTCTTCCCTCCTCATTACATGCCCGAACCATGCCAACCTACCACTCTTCATTTTCTCTGTCACTGGTGCTACTTTCAAGCTTCCCCTTATATACTCATTCTTTATGTGATCTTTTCTAGTCACTCCACACATCCATCTCAACATTCTCATCTCTGCAGCATGCACTCTTCTTTCATCCGTCACTTTCGTTGCCCAGCACTCTGATCCGTACAATACGACAGGTCTCACGATCGTTTTGTACACTTAGCCCTTAAGTTTAAGAGGCATGCGTGGATCGCAAGTTATTCCCGAGACCTGTCGCCATTTCATCCATCCCGCATTTATTCTATTCTTTACGTCCCGGTCGACATTGCCGTCATTTTGGATCACTGACCCAAGGTAACGGAATTCGGAGCAGACTGGTAGGAGAACACCATCCAAGGCAATATGAGAAAAACTGGATGGACTACTGAAGTCACAGAACATGTGTTCGGTTTTGGTTCTGCTTATTTTTAATCCGACACTTTCCAGTTTTTCTTGCCATTTTCCCAGCTTGCTCTGTACCTCAAGTGCATTTTCTCCGACAAGCACAATGTCATCAGCAAATAGCATAGACCAGGGTGCTTCCTCCTGTATGTTCGATGACAGAGCATCCATAATCAGAAGGAACAAATAAGGACTTAAAGCCGAACCCCGGTGTAAACCTACAGACACATTGAACTTGTCTGTGATTCCAGCCTCAGACCGGACGCAAGTTTTGGCTTTACTATACATCACCTCAACAAGCCGCACATACTCTAGCAGCCCTTTCTCCCTCATACACCACCACAGAACCTTATGGGGTACCCCATCGTATGCCTTCTCCAGGTCCACGAATACCATATGCAAGTTCTTTTGCACAAGCCTGTATTTTTCAATCAGTTGCCGAAGTGCAAATATGGCATCCGTTGTTCCCCGACCCGGCATAAACCTGAATTGGTTCTGTGTTACCTCAGTCTCCTCTCTCATTCGTTTTGCAATCACTTTTTCCCATATCTTCATACTGTGTGATATGAGCTTTATTCCCTGATAGCTGTTGCAATCTTGTACATCACCCTTCTTTTTAAAAACGGGCACCATTGAACTGTTGCACCATTCATCGGGGATCACCTCTTCTTGCAACAACTTATTGAAGAACAAAGTCAGCCACTTCCATCCATCTGCTTTCAGATACTTCCATGCTTCTACTGGTATACCATCTGACCCTACTGCTTTTCCATTTTTCATACTCTGTACTGCCATCCTAACTTCGTCATCAGTCACCTCTTTAACCATGCCCATATTACTCCTAGTATTCTCTAGTACTCCATTCCACTGATTTTCCTCATTCAAAAGTTTGCTAAAATAGCTCTTCCAACGTTCTTTTATGCTCTCGTTTTCCGTCAAAATCTTCCGCATTTCGTCTTTCATACATTTCATGTGATTCACATCTCTTGCATTCCTTTCTCGCTCTCTACATATTCTATACAGATCTTTTTGGCCTTGTGGAGTTTCCAGGAAATCGTACAGCTTATTCTGTACCTTAGCCCTTGCGATTGCAACTACTTTCTTCGCCTTCTTCTTAATAACTTGATAGGCAGACCTTTTGTTTTCTTCATCTCTCTTATTTTCCTCTTTCAAACTTTTCCATTCCTTAAAAGCATTCTTCTTTTATTTCAAAATTTTCCGCACCTCTTCATTCCATTACCATTTATCCTTATCAATCTTCCCTTTCCCCTTCGTTTCTCCAAAACATCCCTTGCTACCTTCCTTACACATATCGCCATCTCATTCCATCCAATTATTCACTCTAATCTCTGCCATATCACCCATTTCTACAATCTTATCTACTACTCTTTTCCGGAACTCTTCGGCTAACTCTCTGTCACTAAGTTTGTTCCATTTCGTTTCATGTTCCATTTCGTTCCATGTTTTTAAAAAAGTTTATGTTCTTCACAAACACATTGAATAAAATAAAAAAGTAAAAACTTTTTCAAGAATTACTACGCAAATAAAGCTGTACTTAGTGTACTAACATTTAAATTTGTATAATTTAATTTTTTTCACAATTAAATTCAGTTCCATAGAGTACACTGATTTCATCGGAATATTGCTTATCTATTTTATGTATTTATGGTGTACGTTGACATACTTGTCAATGATTATATACTCTTTGATATCTTAGTGACACTGTCAGAATAAACAAAAGAAAAACGTTGATATCATAGCGGGAAATTTCTTTTCTTTAATCTGATTATTGATTATATTTAATATTTTTTAAATGATATTGATACATAAAAGGGTCCAATGATGAGTAAACAAAGTTCTCTGATGACATTCTTCAGAAATAATCAGGAATCTGAAAAACTAAATCAAAGGTATAGTATGCATTACTGTTATAAAAGTAAATAAATAATGTAATCCTCAAAGAATAACAAATTAGTAAAAATTTAAATCATCAGTATTTTTGTATGTAGTCTATTTTAAACATAAACTTTTAATACTTTGTTGAGGGTACCTCCTTATATATACTTCTTTGGGATCTTTAAAAATAGGGTTATTTCTTAATACAGTAATTCATAGTTAATTTAATACGGGTGCTTGGTTTCTAAATCCTAAGTATAGGGTCATGAAAATCATTCTAATTTAAGGTCATTAGGTGCATGGTGCACACAGTTCAGCCATTTTCAAGAGTGATTATATGAACACTATGGTTCAAAGTTATATATAATTTCTATGTAGAAGTTTCAGTCACATGAGTAGCGAGGTGGTAGTCACTTGAAAGTGTTAGTTGAGAGTGGACGTACAAATCTTCTCCGCATACTGGTATGAGAATGAGACATGTATCTGTATTATATATATATATTGTTTTTTTACAAAATGCTCCTGTCACAAGTATTTTCACAATACTGGAGAGGACAGTATATACATACATACATACATATATTCACGCCTCTTTCCCGTAGGGGTAGGCAGAGACCACTTCTTTCCACTTGCTACGATCCTTACATACTTGTTTCGCTTCATCCACTTTCATTATTCCCTTCATACATTCTCTTCGATTTAGGGTACTCTTGACCTGGCCCTTTCTCAGGACGTCCCTGATTTGGTCTCGAAACGTCCGCCTAGGTCTTCCCCTTCCTACACTTCCATTCACACTCGTCTTATACTCTTTTTTCGTCAATCATTCTTCATTCATTCTCTCAACATGTCCAAACCATCTTAGCATACCTTTCTCAATTTTAGTCACTACATCTTCTTTCAGACCCCAATGTTTCCTTACCTCACTATTCCTTATCCGTTCACTCAGTTTAACTCCTATCATACTTCTTAACGCTCTCATCTCAACTGCATTTATCCTGCTTTCATGTTTTTTCTGCCATACCCAACTTTCACTTCCATACATGAGTGTTGGAACCAACACTCCCCTATGCACAGCCAAACGAGCCTTGTTAGACACCTTCCGTATTCATAAAGGAGTGCAGAGCTCCATTCACAATGTTTCCTGTTCTTTCACTTAATTCACTCTTCTTTCGATATCACTCTCACACTTTCCATCTCTTGTAAACTTTGAACCCGGATACACAAACTCATTCACCTGTTCAATTTCTTCATCTCCAATCACAATATTGCAGTCTGTCATTGTCTATTTTTTTAAAAAAGTCACGATAGCCGAGTGGTTGGGTGGTCGGAATTTCGAGTCAATAGACCCGAGTTCGATCCCCAGTTGGTAGGCTCGTACCAATGAGTTTTTCAAAAACTTATGTACGAATATCGTTGGCTTGGACATAAAGGCGGCGATGGGCTCACCACCTGTCACGTTGTCCCGAAAATATCTTCGGTGAAAGGTGGGTCGAAGGGACTTAATTGTCTAGACTCGACCTCTGTCTACCCCTGTATTGGGAATTGCGTGAAGATATTTATTTATATTTATTTATGTCATTGTCTCATCTCTTTCAAACACCTACACTTTCATCTTCTTTACATTTATCTTCATTCCTTTTCTAACAAAAGCTCCACTCATAGCAGTTACCATCTCCTGCAACTCCTCGGCTGAAGACACAAGTAATACTTGGTCGTCAGCATAGAGAAAACATTTGTATCTCATTCATTCTCAACTCACTTTCATTCTCTTTTAAATCTGTCAAGCAATTGTTCATGAACAGATTAAACTGCCATGGTGACGCTACACATCCTTGTCTAACACCTTTTTCGATATTAAACCATTCAGTGTATGCCCCGTTTATCCTTACACAAGCACTAGAATCCCTATAAAGAGATTGTAATGCCCATATGAGAATACTGCTCACACCGTTCACGGATAACGCTGACCACAATTTATTCCTCACCACTCTATTATTGGCCTTTTCTAGATCTACGAACGTGCAATAGACCTACTGGGTTTTAGCCAGACACTTTTCGGCTATGCACCGCATGGAAAAGACCTAATCTGTACACCCCATTCCCTTTCTTAATCCCGCTTGTGCATCCCATACTTTATCGTCTGTTTCATTCACAACCCTTTCAATCAATACTTTCGCATACAATTTACCGACAACGCTGAGATGGCTTATGCCGCGGTAATTTATACAGTCCTGCCATGACCCTTTTCCCTTATGCAATGGCACGATTACGGCTTTGCACCAGTCTCCCGGTACTTGCCCATTTCTTGCACAAATTGAAAAGGCGGTACAGCTGCCTTGCCACTATGCCCTGTCCTGTCCTCAGCATCTCGACGGTAATCCTATCATACCCTGCAGCCTTACCTAATCGCATACTTTTCAACGCTTTTACTATTTCATCCATGCTTATCTCACTTTCGTCAACATTTATATTAACGATGGAAGGTGCCGGTTGTTGTGCCTGCACTTCCTCTCTTTCAAACAAACATTCAAAATACTCTTTCCATCTCTTTAACACATGTTCTTCTCCTATTATAACACTTCCATCTTGACTCCTGATTGTACTCAGCTCCGAGGTAGCAGTTTTTCCTCTGGCTGTTTTGATGGATTTCCAGAAAAACTTGATATTTGATTGGAAATCTTCAGTGAGCCTCCTATTAAAATCATCCTTTTGTTCTTCTTTCTTTCTAGTCACAACATCTTTCGTAGCTGATTTGATTCTTTTTTACTTCATTTTCGCTTCCTTTACCTCGTCATTCGTCGCCTTTTGAAGTTTTTGGTTAGCTTTTGTTGCTAACCAATCCAACCACGCTTTCTTCTTTTCTTACACAGCCCTTTGTACATCTTTATCCATCCACATATTATAGTTCTTTCTGCCTTTCCTTCTTTTAGCTATCCCGCATACCTCAATGGCAACATTCATGACCCTTTTTTAAATGTCTCCCACAAATCTTCAATCACACCTATCTCTTCTATGCCTTTAAAACTTTCTTTCAGTTTCTCTACATACTCTTCTTTCTTTTCTTTTTCTTGTAGATTTTCCACTTTTATTCTGTCCAAAACACTCGTAGGCTCGGCCCCTCGGTGTCGCCACCGTTTAAAGAGTCCATGCATTCGTGCTATGACCAGGAAGTGGTCCGTGTCAAGGCCTACACCGCGGTATGCCCGAGTGTCTAGCACTTTCTTCCTCAGTCTTTCATCCACAATTACAAAATCAATCATACTTCTAGACTCACCCTCATGTCTTGTATACAAAGGGATCTTTTTGTGTTCAAACATTGTGTTGGTCACGCACAGATTCCATTCCAAGCATACTTCCAACAGGCTTCTCCCATTTTCATTCACTCTCTCGTCCCCAAACGTACCCAGTACTCCTTCATACCCATCACGCTTTACTCCAACCCACCCATTAAAGCGCCCTAACATTACAATCCGTTCATTTTCTCCGCATTTATTCAAGACCTCTCTCACGCTGTCTCTCTCTCTCTTGTTGGGCTTTTAATGACCCACCTCCGCGTAGATCCGTCGGTGCATAGAACCCCAGGCAACATAAACAAGCGAGGGAGTCCAACTTTTAACCTAATGCAGAGGAGTCTTGGGCTTACAAATTCATGCTCCACCACACATTCAACTATTCGAGAGGAAAGAATCACACCAACTCCTTGACAGCCTCGGCTGGTTTGGGGGACTCCCGACCAATACGCCGTGTAAGGACCATGAACCGTCGTGTCACATCCTTTCCTCTTGGTTTCGTTCACGCACAGAATATTTATACGCCGTTCATTCATCATCTGACATACTTCATCTACCTTACCATCAATTCCTCCTCTTACGTTCAACGTAGTGAAACGGCTCTCCATGGGCCGCTTTTCGCCCCCTCGAGAAACGAGACGTGATGGGTGGCGAACCACATCGCCGCCATGTTGGTTAATAAAACTATTTTTATTGTTCTCCATTGCGTTCCTACGAATAGCAAGGGAAAGGTTTGTCCACCCCAGCAGAGCCCCGCATGCCAGGGTGAGGCTAGCTTAATTCTGGGTCGCCCGGTCCCAGGGCAGTGTGGCACGCTAACGACTAGGCTTGCCCCTAGCCATGCATCCATTCGCGCGGCAGACGTTGGATTGGCGGACAGAGTAGGAATAAGAAAAGGGAAGGATAGGTTGTGTGAAAAGGAAGATTGGTAAGTTAGGGTGGGAATTAGGAAAGGTAGGATATTACCGCCCAGGAAAGCAAGGGATAGGACAGTAATAGCTAGGGAAGCCGGGGTCGCATGCCTGTATATCATACCACAACTACCGGACAGGTAAGTTAGGATGAGTATCCCTGACTTAAGTTGACTGACTTAAGTCAGTATATAAGTTGTAAAATGTTGTTTCTTGATGGTGCTTCAACTCATGACATGAGCCATTATTGTGATTGCTTTGTTTTTGATTCCTCAAAACATTTGACAACATTTGTTGTTACATTATTAAAACATTTCATTTAATATGAAATTACTAATATATGAGTTCTGTTTTTACTAAACTGTACTATATTTGTGTATTTTTACATTATTAGAAAATGTTTTAGGGATATCTGGTATTCCTTATTCACTTTCTAATAATGTAATATAAACAGAAATGTAATATTTATAAAATGTTTCACTGCAAAACTAATTTCAGCGAATCAAATGAGCAGTCATCAGAAAAAAAATCCAAATTTGTGTGGAAATCAAAATCTTCTACATCAGCAACATCATGTAAGTATCTCTATCTGCTATATATTTTTTTTATGTAGAAAACTAAAACAACATTCAGTGTATGTCCATATAGACTATTAATAAATAAAAAAAAAACAACAATGATGTAAGGTGAATAAATTTTATAGCCATATAAGAATAAATTGTGTATGTATGTTGTGGTATTGTGAATTATTTAATTATTTTGTGATATTATTAAACAATACAAATCAAAAACTGTTTTTGCAAGTATTCAATAAGATCAGCCTATTTATATAATGCTATAAATAGAGAAATAAATATATTCTCAATGACGTATCATAATTGTAAAATTTCGGTAAGTGAATGGCTAAAGAAGATAAATTATGAAGAAACTGAGAGATTATTAAATAAATAGCATCCATATGTATCACAGGCGCGCACACTAACACACACACACACACACACATACACACACATACATATATACACACACACACACACACACCACACAGATGCATGCTTTTGTTAATATATATTTCTAATAAAATTGTAACTACGAATACTATTTTCTAAAAGGGTTTTGTCATATTATGTAGTTATGGAAGGGCGGAGTTTCCTGGTACAGGCTTCAAGCTTAAAAGGAGACTCCAACATTTATGTCACGGAAAAAAAAATGTCATGTTTGAAATAAAATATTTTTATTTTTTTATTTATTTTTTTATTAATTTATTGCAAATTAGTAATAATTATAAAATCATTGAATTATGAAAAATAAACTATATATTTTTTTAATTTTTTGCCAGTTGCTGGAAATAATAGATAATATTATTTTATTTCAGGGACACCTCCATTCAAACCTAATCTCGAAAAACAAATAAATGTAAGTAAGCATTTCAAAGTAAAATTATAAAATTGCCATTTGTTATTGTCATTAGAAAAGATATTGTCTGAACTACATATTACATAGAGAGGTAATGTGTAGTTCAGACAATATCTTCAGTAATAATTAATTCAGGTATATTACAAAGATGGCAGTAATAAATAATCTTGATTTAGTTCCTCTGATTCCCTTTTTTAAAGGCAAATTGTCCATGTTCTATAGTGAATTAAAACTATGTTTTCTACTGTGTTACTGTTTACTTGTACTTTTATTCGATGTCACGTTTTTTATTACATTGTTATTTATGTTTACCTATTATTATTATTATTATTATTATTATATTTGTGGGCACATTGTCACCATTCTTATTTTGAAAATAGAACTATATTTTTTGAATGATTTTAGCTAGTTGCATTCTGCGATTTTTCAAAAGCTGATGAAGGTTTTTTTAAAACATTGAAACAAGCAAATTAACACCTGTCATCAAAAAGAAAAGTGCAACAAATATAGACACGTGTATTACATAAAAGTCACAAAAAGTTGACAGCACTAACTCTAGCTTTATCGCTTAATAATAATATCTAGCTCAATGTAGTTTAATATATGAACAGGTTTTTTAAAATTTTGATTAATAAAATAATATCTTCGCACCATTCTCAATAAAGGTAGGTAGACAGAGGTCTAGACAATTGAGTACTTTTGACCCTCCTTCCACCAACCATATTCTTGGCACAACGTGACAAGTGGTGAGCCCGTCGCCGTCCAAGCCAACGATATAATTTGTACTGAATTTTTTTAAAAAAAACCCAACCACTATCGTGACTAAGTTATTTTACTTACATTAGTGTTACAATTGTTAACTTGGCTCAATTGTTTTACAATTTGTTAAATTATTTTTTTACGCAGCACTTAAACAACGAAGTTGACAGTACCCCAAGTGTTTTACCAGTTCAAAATAAAACTCGTGTACAAAATGTAGCGGTCAAAAATAAACTAGTTGAAGTTAAGAAGCACAGTGATAATCAGAGCCATGACCTATTTGAAGCTATGGATGTGGTAAGTCTGATATATGTACATACACTAATAAATGTATTTACTTCATGTATTTTTCGTGAATTGTTGCCATATATTAAATGCAAGGATTATTTTAGTGTTTATCACACGCATATTTGAAAACATTATCAATTTGTTTCTTTTTCTATATTATAATTAGCAATAATTCCAAATAATAAGGATTATTTAATTTTTTAGGATTACAGTCAATCACATGAGAAAACACCGTCACCAGAAAAAGTAAATAAATCGATAAGAATAAGTGCCACACCTTCACCACAGAAAAATAAAACGGAAAAAGTAAATTTAAACGAAAAAAAATTAAGGACACCACAAAAAATTAGTCCAGTTAAAGACAAGGACCCTTTAAAGAACTTAAAGCTAGATGGATCAGTTTCTAAGTTACTTAGTAAAATAACATCACACCCAGCCCTCAAAAAATCAGAACAGGTTAATTTGAAATAAAAATTTATCGAAATATAAATATTATAGCAAATAAATCGCAATCTTCACGCAATTTCCAATACAGAGGTAGACAGAGGTCTAGACAGTTAAGGCCGTTTGAACCACGGAAGATATTTTCGGGACTGCGTGACAGGTGGTGAGCCCGTCACCGTCTTTATGTCCAAGCCAACGATATAATTTGTACATAAGTTTTTGAAAAACCCATTGGTACGAGCCTGCCACTTGGGAATTGAACATGGGTCTCTTGACTCGAAATTCCGACCACCCAACCACTCGGCTATCGTAACTTGAACATTATTAATTTCTTATACCATGATCGCTTTATTTCCAGTATGATAATTCTCCAATTGTTAATGATTTGGAAGAATGTCAGTCTATGTATATAGAATTACTCGAAAAAATAAGCAGCGCGTTTGATAGAATTCCCAATTGTATTAAAGAGAAATTTCCGGGATACGATTCCAAAACTTATTCCAAAATGAAACACTTGGGTGCCAAGTTGAAATGTGTTATTAATCGAAAGTCTCGTGTTTCGAAACAAACAAATTCTGAATTATCATTGAGCGAAAAGTGTTTATCAAATACTCCAAATTTTAATGTTCATACAAATACATCACTAATAAATGATGAAGAAGAAACTGATTTAGAAAACTTTGACCTCGAAACCAGTAAAGTTATAACAACCAAATCTGAAATAACACGTAATTCTACTTTGAGAACCCACGAAGTATCTACACCTGATGTGTTCTCACCAATTCCCAGTGATAGCAACAATCTAGATTCCAGCCTACAATCAGAATCGGAAAATGTCGAATTATCAGATAGCATTAATAAGAGTAAAGGAAAATTTGTATTTAAAAGACCATCCAGATTAAATAATGATGATAGTTCGACGCCAATTCGTGACGTGCCGTCCAGTACATTGGAAAGATTAAAAATAGCATCCGAGAAATTGAAACCTTTGCCCAAAATGGAATCGCCTAAGTGTGCGCCAGTCGCAAACAGTTCAGTTAAGTTTCAACCAACGCGCTTTAGTAAAAGTTCTCTGATGGAACTTGACAATTCTGGCTCCGTGATTTCTCCTGTACCTAAAGAAAATCCTCCCAGCGACGATATAGACGATACAGATGAATATGTAGTTCCTATAGACATGGACGACGAGACGGATATTCTTCCAGAAAGTTCGCAAGCAAGTGTAATAAACATAAGCGATTCTATACCGAGCAGTAGTGATGTACATGTGATTAATAACAAAGAAATACCAGTCGATGAAGACGGTTGGCCTGAATATAGGATGGAAGATTTCATGGACGATATTGTAGAAGTTGAAAAGGAACAGAAGGTTATTAACTTAATGGATCAGTCGGTAGTGAAGGATGATGTGACAACAGCAAAGTACGAAGGGATGGGCGACTTCCATGCGGGGACACAAAATGACGGCATTACAGGTATATTACTATTTTAAAATTTTAAGTTTTTATGGACAACACTACACTATTTTACAATTAATTCCAGCTACACAGCCTTGTCTTCCTTGTGTTCTAAAATTTTTGTTTTTCTATGTGTCCTCATAATTACAATAATTATAGAAATTCCAAATGATTCATCAAGACATTCATTAGGTTGAGTTTTGTGTAGTCTATTTTATGAGAGGTGGATGCGCTGTTATTTGCATACTGGAAATGAGAACTTTCTTAGCTCAAACAACTGGTGTACTGGTGGAGAATGTCTCTTATCATAAATTACGCGAAATTGTTCTACATTGTCTTGCTGCGAATGAATATTGAACAAGTATATAGCGTATTTACTAAATTAATACAGCACTACATCAATACAGGGAAACAGCTAGCGGCACATGACAAGAGAACTATTTAAAAATACCTTACTAAATTAAAATATATCTGTGTGTGTTTAGTCAATTCAATCCTTCCGACCCACCTTTGAAGCATATTTGGAACAACTTGATAATTGATGAGCCTAAAGCCGCCTTATAGATAATTTATGACAGAATTCTATTAAAACTCCATCTATTGGCCCTAGGAGGAGCTCTGTCAACCCCGTACTACTAGGTAAAAAAATCGCAATACCGGGATAAATAAAAGTCGAGACGAGACAATCAAGTCTTTTCGACCCCCACTATAAATTGTATGTAACTTTGGATCCTGGGGATCGAACTCTGATCTCTTGACTCGAATTCCGATCAACCATTCGTCTAACGCGACTTATAGGTATATACAATAAATAGTGGCCCTGCCGCAGGTGAGTTCGACGGCCTGGACTACCCGCACTCCTCGCTGATGATGGAAATGTTCAAGGAGAAGTTCGGCCTCAAGTCCTTTCGGCCCAATCAGCTGCAAGTGATCAATGCGACGCTACTGGGGCACGATTGCTTCGTGCTCATGCCCACGGGCGGCGGTATGTGGGTTCTTTTCTATATCTTCACACAATACCACGTAGTGATTGGTTGGGACGGGTTCCTTCGACACACTTTCGACTTTGCTTTCCTTCTGGGGATCGAACTCGGAGTCTCCTTATTCGAATTCCGATTTCAAAAATCACAAAACATTGGATCGCTTTACTTCCAGGCAAATCGTTGTGTTACCAGCTGCCCGCCGTACTAACCCCGGGGTCACCATAGTGATATCGCCGTTAAAGTCACTAATCCTGGACCAAGTGAACAAGCTTTTGTCACTCGACGTGAGTATTTTTGCGGCCTCGTCACTCCAAAAATCTTGTTTACCATTGCTTTAATAAAATGCAATAATTTTACTACAGGACATAGGTATTTACGCATGCATGACCATTCCTAGTACAGGGGTAGACAGAGGTCTAGTCTTCACAATTAAGTCCCTTCGACCCACCTTCCAGCGAAGATATTTTCGGGACAACGTGACAGGTGGTGAGTCCGTCACCGTCTTCACATCCAAGCGATATATTTTTTTTTTTTACAGAAAAGGCTGCCAAACGAGCAAATAAATAATTCGTACATAAGTTTTGAAAAAAACTCTTTGTCTCGTCGCCTTGGGGATCGAACTTGGGTATCTTGACTCGAATTCCGATTTTTTTTTTTATAGAAAAGGGAGGCAAACGAGCAGGTGGCTCACGTGATGGTAAGTGATTACCGCTGCCCATGAACACCCGCAATACCAGAGGCATAGCAGATGCGTAGCCGGCCTCAGAGTGCTCCCCCAGAATTGGGGGAGCCACACACCCCCCGGTGTGTGGGCCACCAGTGACCTGCACTCACCAGACGAAACGCAGAAGTTTGTTAGACTTCTACTTAATTAAGTTAAAATCGGATTTGAACTTAATAAAAGTTCAAATCCGATAACCCAACCACACATTTATCGTGACTGTGTGTGATATCAACTCAAGAATACCACACCAACTGTCCCCTGATATTTTGATTTAACACAACACGGTATGTCGCTTTATTAATAAAATTCGCGTTGAAGATGGTACAATGTTAGTCAAAGAATGATGATTCAGATTCCCGCCGCACATTTATCGGGCGACGTGTCCCTGGCGGCCTGCGACGACATCTACCACAAACTGTCCACCCGGGAGCCGAAGCTCAAGCTACTGTACGTCACACCGGAGAAGATAAGCAATTCCGCCAAGTTTCAGAGCATGCTGGACACGCTGTATTCGAGGGGGAAAATTGCCAGGTGCAGTGTGTTTGTGTCAACTAATTAGGGTCACGAGCGATTGGATGATCGGAATTATCGCGATGACACGTTCCAATGGTTTTTTTTTTTAAAACTAGACTTATATTGTAGGCTTGGACATAGAGACGGTGACGGGATCACCACCTGTTTCGTTATCCTAACAAATGTCTGTGGGAGAAGCTGGGTCGAAAAGGCTTAATTGTCTAGACCTCTGTCTACCTGTATTGGGAATGACGTGAAAGTTTATTGATTATTATTATGATTAAATAATTAATAATTTAGAAAATATTTTTTCCGAAAATGTTTATTTACGTGTCTATATTTTAGTTATGCATTTGGATTTTTATCGCAACTTTGTAATGATTATAGCATATTTAAAAAAAAGAGTACAATATAAAGTTCTTAATGAAAAGTAAAGAGCAGAGGTCCCACATGAGGGCCTTGTGGTACCTCTAACTTAGTACATGTAAAAGATTAATACGTTTATTGTGATATTAAACAGTTATTTGTTCTTATTTATTAAAATACTAGTTGTAGTATGCATTGAGAACGCAATGATTAGTAACTTTTAAACCAATCAATCTAAGGACCAGACAATCGTAATTCGATAGCGTGTGCAGTCGAATGAAATATCGAGGTAAACTTTGTCGAATGCTTTGGGAAAGTCCAAGTAGTTAACTTCGCTCTCGTTTTATAAATAGCTTTCAAAAAGTTGGCGGAATGGATTCCGCCAACCTTTTGAACAACCCTTATGTCGGTAAAGAATTAAAATAAAACTCAATATTAATCTAAGATCTTGCTATTAATGTAAATAGACCTACAAAATATGTTATCTCTGTCGGCAAAATAGGTTGAAATTACCTGAAATTAAAGCTAAAATTTTTTTGCCTTACCTGAAATTATAGCTGAAAAATTTATTAAAAGCTATTTTTTCATTTTCGGGAACAAATACTAAGTGCATGAATATTTGGTATTTATTGAACCTTCAAGTGCATAATAAACTTGTGTCACCGTTACTTGTTTAAAAAAAGGCGGGGGGTAGATTCAGACGGCAGCTTCTGTTGACTTTAAAGAGCCACCTTTGCTTCTGCATGTGGTCTGATAGTCCACACTCCTATCCTCCATTTTTCTCCTTCATTTACCTATATCCTTTCTTAAAGTCACGATAGCCGAGTGGTTGTGTGGTCGGAATTTCGAGTCAAGAGACCCGAGTTCGATCCTCAAGTGGCCGTACCAATGGGTTTTTCCAAAACTTACGTAAGAATTATATCGTTGGCTTGGACATAAAGATGGCGACGGGCTCACCACCTGTCACGTTGTCCCGAAAATATCTTCGGTTGAAGGTGGGTCGAATGGACTTAAATGTCTAGACTAGACCTCTGTCTACCCCTGTATTGGGAATTGCGTGAAGATATTTTATTTTTTAATTTTTCTTAAAGTAAGGTAATGGAATGGCAACTCCTTTAGTGTGGTGAGTTCGCATAGCTATTACAACTCTGAAATGGTTCGCGCCTTGCAGTGGCGGAGCTTAGTAACTGTGGCTTAGACATCTACGATGAGCCAAGAGGCCGGCCCGAGGAGGCCGCTCCAAGTGGCCTTGGTCAGCCTACTTCGTATGCGTGTTCATAGGCTGTGAGCATTCCCTGTGTTTGTGTTGCTTTCACAATGCTCTTCATGCTTTCGCGATCTCGCAAAAAGGAGTATAGGTATTTCCTTTCGCCATGTTCCCTGTCCACCAAGACTTAGGCGGGGGTCGCAACACTGAACCGGCAGATATTGAGAGGCCTGCGGCGAGGTCAAAGTCTTGGTCCGCAGCAAGCTGACGGGCCGGTGCTCAATTAAGTACCCGCCTTCCTGAGTCTCATGGCCTCTGGCGGACTCGGGGGTTCGTCATCCACATAGGTTCGGCGGCCAAAGAGGTATACGCCTCCGTGTTCTGGTGTGTCAAGTCGGGAGGGAGAGGGAGATGATGTATTCTCTTCCGAGGATGGGGTGCCTTTGTCGGCCAGTGGCCAGGGTCACGAATGTGTGCGAGAGTGTTCCCGTGGCCCTGCCAACTTGCGGTGAGGTCGGAGCGCCGTGGGGTTTTTGTCGCTACGTGCCAGACGTCACCCGTCCTTGCCTCCGTGAGGGTGGGTATACGTTAGGCATTTCCCCACGTGGCAGTCACACACCATCAGGTGTACCGACCACGGGAGGAGGTGGCTTCTGATTACAAAGAGTCCACGTGCCTCCCGCCCTCAGGTTTGTGATAGACGAGGCGCACTGCGTGTCGCAGTGGGGCCACGACTTCCGGCCGGACTACAAGCGGCTTTTCGTCCTGCGCGAGCGTTTCCCGGACGCCAGTGTGATGGCGCTGACCGCCACGGCAGCGCCGCGCGTCCGCATGGACATACTGCACCAGCTGCGCGTGCGCCACTGCAAGTGGTTCCTCTGCAGCTTCAACCGACCGAACCTCGCCTACCGGATACTGGAGAAACGGCCCAAGCTCGTCAATCGGGACGTCGCCAGGATCATAAAGGAGAAGTTCTTCAGGTACGCGCCGCTCAGATCGAATTGGACTTGTTCGAAAAATTGTTTACTTTTTTTTTTTTTTTTGGACAGGTTTTGTAATGAATGGACAGTACTTACATCATTTTAAAGTAGGAGATATTGCGACTGGTGGGAAAATTAAATTTCATATACAGTTAAAATATCAAGTATCAAGATATATAGATAAAAAAAATACATATTTATCACTCATCTAAATGCCATATATTACGTAAAACAAGCAAAGACCAGATTTTTTAAATACTTGAAGGGGTTGGGTGACATTTGCATTGGAAATCGGTCTATACCTTTAAATTAATAAGAAGCAGAGTCATATTTCCAAATAAAAACTTTATATGTAGAATTATTTTTTTCGTAGATATGATTATATTCCTTATTAATAAAGATACAAGAGTCAATTTCCTATGCAAGTATTTTCAAATCGTTCTCTAATGACGCGGCCGCGGACAGGGAAAGGCTCAAGGCGTTGGCGACGCCGCCAGAATACTTGTACAGGAAAATTATTCATGTTGCTTTGTCAATAAGAAGCATAATCGTATTAACGAAAAAGTACTTGAATCTCAAAGTTTTGTTTATTTGCAAATACGATGCCTTGCAATTATTTTCGTACTTGCAAGTGTTTTCTTACCCGTACCAAGGCACATGGTATAGTAAATACGTCTCATCTGCGGGACTTATCTGCTTTTTATTCAATGTGAATGCAACTTCAGTGAAATTTTGTGAAATATGAAATTTTGTAAATATGGTCATAAATTCTTGAAAATAAATAGAAAATGGAAGTGATAATTTACATGTAATTAATACCGCTCTCACTCACCTCTGTCTACCCCTGTTTTTTTTATAGAAAAGGGAGGCAAACGAGCAGGTGGCTCACGTGATTACCGCCGCCCATGAACACCCGCAATACCAGAGGCTTAGCAGATGCGTCGCCTCCCTTAGAAGTGCCCCCTCCCCTAAATTGGCGCAGGGGGGGGGGCACCGGTTACCTGCACTCACCAGACGAAACGCAGAAGTTTGTTAGACTTCTACTTCACGCCGGTATTCTGTGCGGTCGTGGTACTTCCCCGGTCGAGCCGGCCCATTCATGCGACAACAAAAGCTGATGCGTGGCTCTACCACTGTTAATAAATATTGTATCCTGTATTGGGAATTGCGTTAAGATATATGTTTTTGTAGACATACAAGTTTGTCGTCGTTTCAGGGATTCCGGTATAGTATACTGTCTGTCGCGGAAGGAATGTGAGAGTGTGACGATGGATTTACGCAAAGTGGGCATCCAAGCTGCCGCATACCACGCCGGCCTCAGTGATAAGAAGCGAGAAGAAGTTCAGGCCAGTTGGGTAGCGGATAAGATCAAAGTGGTGGGTGTAATAAAATTCGAAACGTTTCTTTAGTTAAATGATTCTAAATGAAAAGTGTTTTTTTTTTTTTTTTTTAATTTTGTTCTTCCTTAGATTTGCGCCACCATTGCATTCGGTATGGGCGTGGATAAGGCCGACGTGAGATATGTTATCCATCACAGTATGCCCAAGTCTGTGGAAGGATACTATCAGGAATCGGGGAGGGCTGGGAGGGATGGAGAACTTGCTACGTGTCTTCTGTTTTATTCATATAGTGATGTACTGCGATACAGAAGGCTATTGGATAGTGAGTATATGTACATTTAATTTATACTATGTTTTAACTTTATTGTGACCTTGTGTAAAAAGTTTTTTTTTAATAAGTGGTCATAGATACTGAATAATAACATATGTTTGTTTAAAAATACCCTAAAGGATGATTCAAGTGTTAATCATCTTAAATGTACCCTTTAGGTACATAAAACACACGTTATAATTGTAATATATAATATAAATGCCACTCTTCTTCAGTGGAACGCAACGCCTCACCCGAAGCGAAACGAGTTCACATCGAAAACTTGCTCCGAATGGTGGAAGTGTGCGAGAGTGTAACGGAGTGCCGACGCGCGCAAGTGCTCGCGTACCTCGGCGAGCGCTTCCAGCGCGAGGCGTGCGCCCGCGACCCGCGCACCGTCTGCGACAACTGCCTCAGCGCGCACCAGTACACGGTACGTGCCTCAGCGCGCACCAGTACACGGTACGTGCCTCAGCGCGCACCAGTACACGGTACGTGCCTCAGCGCGCACCAGTACACGGTACGCCTCAGCGCGCACCAGCACACGGTACGTGCCTCAGCGCACCAGTACACGGTACGTGCCTCAGCGCGCACCAGTACACGGTACGTGCCTCAGCGCGCACCAGTACACGGTACGTGCCTCAGCGCGCACCAGTACACGGTACGTGCCTCAGCGCGCACCAGTACACGGTACGTGCCTCGGCGCGCACCAGTACACGGTACGTGCCTCAGCGCGCACCAGTACACGGTACGTGCCTCAGCGCGCACCAGTACACGGTACGTGCCTCAGCGCGCACCAGTACACGGTACGTGCCTCAGCGCGCACCAGTACACGGTACGTGCCTCAGCGCGCACCAGTACACGGTACGTGCCTCGGCGCTACAATTACATTAATAATTAATGATTATTAATAAATATTAATAATTATTCAATACTAGTTGTGCCTCGGCAAGACGATAATTAAGCCAAATTTTTTTTAATGAATAATTAGTGTAAGCAATTTTTTCTGTTCTTGTCTCGCTTTTATTCATTTCCATATATGAATTTTACTGTTTTTCATTTTCTTATTAGATGTGTGCTTTAGTGTTTATAATGGCAAATCGTTGTTTTTTTTATTTAGTTGCTATTAGTGAAAACCTGTTATTGGTTTTTAAGTTGTTATTTTGTTTGTCAAATTGTGTATTAAATAAGCTGTTGGTTTTCCATAAATAAATAAATAATTATCCCGTAACATTCTCAGCCCGTGGACGTGACGGAGGAGTGCAAGCAGATAGTCCGCGGCGTGCGCTCGCTGACCAGCACCGGCGCGGCCTTCACGCTGCTGCAGCTGGCCGACGTGCTGCGCGGCTCCAACCAGCAGCGGCTGGCGGAGCTGCGGGACAGCAGCATACACGGCAGGTAGTGCAGCAGTGTGCATCTTCACGCAGAGGTCGAGTCTAGACTCAAATGTCTGTCCCTCCGACCCACCTTCCGCCGGAGATATTTCCGGAGACAACATGACAGGCGGTGAGCCCGTCGCCGTCTTTTATGTCCAAGCCAACGATGAAATTCGTACATAAGTTTTTGAAAAACTCATTGGTACTGCCACCTGGGGATCGAACTCGGGTCTCTCGACTCGAAATTCCGACCACCCAACAACTCGGCTATCGTTTATATGTTCGTGCAATCGTAAAAATTTCGCTAGCGCGATGTAGGACGTCGATGTGTCTCTTGAATTTGCACTTAGCGAGCTTCTTATGTGGAGACATAGATGTTGCGACAAGTTCGTGTGGTGCTTTTAATTGTGTTGTAATTTTTTTCGTTTAAAATCGCCATCATATTCTTAATATATGAACCTCTGACGTAAATTCTCTCAAAGTGCTAAAAAAGAGATGGCGACCGCAAAACAGTGGCTTACAATGGGTATGGGTAGGTCAAAGGGACTTAATTGTCTAGACTAGACCTCTGTTTACCCCTGTATAGGGAATTGCGTGAAGATATTTATTTATATTTATTTTGTTTTATTGAAAGCAATTTTTAAATACTTTTAAATACTTCTCTTGCCTGACTTGTGTCAATGTGCGTGGTGGTGGTGATGTCTCTGCGCACCCCACAGGTGCAAGTCGTGGGAGCGCGGCGGCGCGCAGCGGCTGCTGCGGCAGCTGGTGGTGCGCGGGCTGCTCGCCGAGCGGCTCGTCGTCAGCAACGACGTCGCCACCGCCTACCTGCAGCTCGGGCCCAGCGTCGACAAGTACGTGCCGCGCACGCACACGCACGCACACGCACGCACACGCACGCACACGCACACGCACGTACACGCACACGCACGTACACGCACACGCACGCACACGCACGTACACGCACACGCACGCACACGCACGCACGCACACGCACGCACACGCACACGCACGCACACGCACGCACGCATACTTTCACACACATTTACGCACACGCACAAACGCACACGCATGCATACATGCACACGCACGAATCGACGTACGCACACGTACGCATACACGCACGCACACACACGCACACGTACTCACGCATCCGTACGCAATTGTGTGCTCGCGCATAAACAACGAGATCATACGATATTCGCCTAAGTATCAATAAGATTAGAACGACGTCCGATGAGTGGCATACGCACCGGTTATCGTGGTGTCGCCATCTCAGAAGTCCCGGGTTTGATTCATTCATTGATTCAGGTTTGGGTCAGCGTAGAAAATACTTTATCTACATTTTCTGAGTTCTGGGCGTTTGTGGTACCTTCACTGTTTCTGATTTCATACTCCAAGTGCTTAAGTGCTTACATTGGGATCAGATCAACACATGTGATTTTGTTTTTATCTATGTATATATTATTATTGTGACGTGCATTATTTCTTAAAATATGCCACATAACTCTAACTACGAAGAGTTTCATACTTTCGACTTTAATAGGAAAGAGACTGTTAACGACACCCGCCTCTTTGTCTAAACCGGCGGTGGGGATGGTGATGGTATGGTTGCGCAGGTTGATGTCTGGCGGTCTGCGCGTGGTGTTCCCCATGAAGAGCTCGTGCAAGAGCAGCCAGCCGGCGCCGGCGGGCGGCGGCTCTGCGACGGAAGCGCGGCCGATCAACGCGCTCGTCAAGCGGCTCGAGGAGCGCTGCTACGCGGATCTGGTGGAGGCCTGCCGGTGAGATGCACACCGCTCTGCTTCTATGTCCTATTGAAAGCCATTGATCTGATAGTTCTGCTATTTGTAAAGTGTTACCAGATCACGATAGCCACGATAAGTCACGATAGCCGAGTGGTTGAGTGGTCGAAATTTCGAGTCAATAGACCCGAGTTCGATCCCCAGTTGGTAGGCTCGTACCAATGAGTTTTTCAAAACTTATGTACGAATATCGTTGGCTTGGACATAAAGGCGGCGATGGGCTCACCACCTGTCACGTTGTCCCGAAAATATCTTCGGTGAAAGGTGGGTCGAAGGGACTTAATTGTCTAGACTAGACCTCTGTCTACCCCTGTATTGGGAATTGCGTGAAGATATTTATATTTATGTTACCAGATCAGAGGTCTCAGGGAATTGATTTTCGAATGGTTTAAAGCAAATCGCTTTGTCGGTGTTTTAAAATTACTCGACTGGTTCATTTCACTTTGATGTTGTTAACGATAGTATTAATGATGATGAAAGAATTATTACAGAATTAATTATGAAAACGAAAGTATTCATTTCTTGTATTTACGTTCTTGTATTTACACATTCAAAATAAAACGATTTTCGGATTTTATCGCGTTTTTAATTAGTTTTTATAAACTATTTTTATTTCCCGACGTTTCGGATGCTTTACAGCATCCGTGGTCACGGGGGGAAGCATCCGAAACGTCGGGAAATAAAAATAGTTTGTAAAAACTAATTAAAAACGCTATAAATTCCAAAAATCATTTTATTTTAAACAAAAGTATTCACTTTTAAGTTTATTAGTTTCCGAGTATGAATAGACTAACTTGTATTTAGTCCTTCGACTGACATAGTGTATGTATTTTGTGTTGGACTGTTCCTTGGTCGTAACGTTAGTAGCGCAATGCGTCTAGCACGGTTGGGAAGTGGTGATGGGTGTGGAGGCAGGTGTCGCTAATCGCCATCGCCACCCCTTGCGCAGGGAGATGGGCGCGGCGCGCGGCGCGTCGCTGGCGGCGGTGCTGCCGCAGGCCGCGCTGAAGGCCATGGCGACGCGGCTGCCCGAGGCGCCGGCCGAGCTGCTGGCGCTGCCGCACGTCACGCGCGCCAACTACGACAAGTACGGCGCCGAGCTGCTCAAGATCACCGCCGCGTACGCCGTCGAGAAGATGGGTGAGTGCACGCGCACACACACACACACACACACACACACACACACACACCTACCCACACACATCCACGCACGCATCCACACACACACCTACCCGCACGCATCCACTCACACCTACCCGCACGCATCCACATACACCTACCCGCACTCATCTACACACCTACTTGCACGCATTTACATACACAACTACCCGCACGCATCCACTCACACCTACCCGCACGCATCCACATACACCTACCCGCACTCATCTACACACCTACTTGCACGCATTTACATACACAACTACCCGCACGCATCCACTCACACCTACCCGCACTCATCTACACACCTACTTGCACGCATTTACATACACAACTACCCGCACGCATCCACTCACACCTACCCGCACTCATCTACACACCTACTTGCACGCATTTACATACACAACTACCCGCACGCATCTCAGTATCCATATGAGATATGAGTTGCTGTCGGTTGGGTGGTCGGAATTTTGAGTCTAGAAACCCGAGTTCGATCCCCAGGTGGCAGGCTCGTACCAATAAGTTTGTCAAAAACTTATGTACGAATTTTATCGTTGGCTTGACACAATAACGGCGACGGGCTCACTACCTGTCACGTTGACTCCCCGAACATGTCTTTGTTGGAAGGTGGGTCGAAGGGTCTTAATTGTCTAAACAAACTTCTGTCTACCCCTGTATTGGGAATGCGTGAAGATATTTATTTTATTATATATATCTTCAGCGAGAACAGATCGCCAAGTGCCACACCTTACACACCTCCCTCTTGAATGTGCAGGTCTGCTGATGCAGTACCAGGACGAGCTGGAGGCGGAGAAGAAGCAAGAGGACGAGCTCCAGGAGGAAGATGAAGAATCGGACACCGACTGGGGCGGCGTGGCGCGCGCCGCGGATTCGCACAGCGGCCGGGGGGGCTTCCGCGGGCGGCGCGGGGGGCGCGGGGGGCGCGGCGGCGTGCGCAAGCGGTACGTGCCTCTCGCTCTCTCTCTGTACCCCCGTATAGCTGTCTCTGTTTGTAGAACGAAGCGCGCTCTGATCCTTGCTAGGCGCGGCGGCGTGCGCAAGCGGTACGTGCCTCTCGCTCTCTCTGTACCCCCGTATAGCTGTCTCTGTTTGTAGAACGAAGCGCGCTCTCTGATCCTTGCTAGGCGCGGCGGCGTGCGCAAGCGGTACGTGCCTCTCGCTCTCTCTCTGTACCCCCGTATAGCTGTCTCTGTTTGTAGAACGAAGCGCGCTCTCTGAGCCTTGCTAGGCGCGGCGGCGTGCGCAAGCGGTACGTGCCTCTCGCTCTCTGTACCCCGTATAGCTGTCTCTGTTTGTAGAACGAAGCGCTCTGATCCTTGCTAGGCGCGGCGGCGTGCGCAAGCGGTACGTGCCTCTCGCTCTCTGTACCCCGTATAGCTGTTCTGTTTGTAGAACGAAGCGCGCTCTGATCCTTGCTAGGCGCGGCGGCGTGCAAGCGGTACGTGCCTCTCGCTCTCTCTCTGTACCCCGTATAGCTGTCTCTGTTTGTAGAACGAAGCGCTCTGATCCTTGCCAGGCGCGGCGGCGTGCAAGCGGTACGTGCCTCTCGCTCTCTCTCTGTACCCCCGTATAGCTGTCTCTGTTTGTAGAACGAAGCGCGCTCTCTGATCCTTGCTAGGCGCGGCGGCGTGCGCAAGCGGTACGTGCCTCGCTCTCTCTGTACCCCGCATAGCTGTCTCTGTTTGTAGAACGAAGCGCCTGATCCTTGCTAGGCGCGGCGGCGTGCGCAAGCGGTACGTGCCTCTCGCTCTCTCTCTTCTTACACCACATAGCTGTCTCTGTTTGTCGGCGCGGGGGGTGTGCGCACGCACACAGTATCTCTGCCTCTCTCTGTTATATAGCTGTCTCTGTTTGTAGAACGAAGCGCGCGCTCTGATCCTTGCTAGGCGCGGCGGCGTGCGCAAGCGGTACGTGCCTCTCGCTCTCTCTCTTCTTACACCACATAGCTGTCTCTGTTTGTCGGCGCGGGGGTGTGCGCACGCACGCAGTATCTCTGCCTCTCTCTGTTATATAGCTGTCTCTGTTTATGGACTTGCCGTTCGCACTTAGTGACACTTGCTGGCCGCGGGGGCAGCAGTGCCATCTATAGTGGCTCTCCCTCTCGCATGTATTTCTGTTCATAGACCGAACGAATCTTAATCAAAATTATATGTGTATCTAAGTTTTTATATTAAAGGCCGCTGTTAAATTTAACATTATATTAATTCATTTAATAAGATATGTTTAATGTTCTATAATCTATTTGCCTCAATCATACTTAGTGTTGAGAACATTTGACGCGACGTTCGGCGTAATACGTGCCGCTATAATTCACTAAACGTATATAGCGGCGTTAAATACCAAACAAGTTACAAGTTAACTTTCACAATCCCCAAATCGAATTAATCACTTTAATAACTTTTTGATACAAGATAAAATTCAGAAATGGAACTTATATGCACTTAAATTATGCTTAAATGAAACTTAATTTTCTTAAGTTGTATGGCAAGCAGCCTTAAATTTAAAGTATCTATACTCAAATTGGCCAATAAGCATGGAAAATCACCAAGCTTTCACTCTTTTAAATTACAAACACCGTTTTGCAATGCATTTCTTATGTTTTCATAGCCTTCTTTCTCTATACCTCCGGTTTACATCGAGGTCAGGCAGACAAAGTCCTAGGAGGTATCGTAGAAAGTTCGGTGTGAACATTCCACCTCGACTTTTATGCTAAAAAGAGTTATTTTTTTATGTGTTTCAAAGCTAAAGTGTAAGAATTGAACATATGTTACGGCACACGCAGGTACAAACACAAGGGCGCGTCGTCTGCGAAGAAGAAAGCCGCGGCGGGCGCGTACAGCGCCGCGCAGAGAGGTGCGTATTCTAGAAGGTTCTAGACTGACGCAGAACGAGTGCTCTAAAAGATCAAATTTTCGTGCAGTTTACTCAATTGGTCTTAGAATTGAAGCTCTGTCTAACCGGGCTCCTTTTTTCTTCAATCAAAAAAAAATTTCTTCACGCCTTTCCCAATACAGGGGTAGACAGAGGTCTAGACAATTAAGTCCTTTTGACCCTCCTTCCACCGGAGACATTTTAGGACAAAGCGACAGGTGCCGTCGGCGTCTTTATATGCAGGCCAACGATATAAATCGTACGTATGTTTTCGAAAACCCAATGGCATGAGTCTGCCACCAGAGCATCGAACTCGGGTCCCTTGACTCCGAATTCAAAACGTGTCTTTTTTCAATCAGATTGACATGCTTATTTACCCAATTGAAAAAAAAGTAATCATTGCGATCTGCTGAGGAATGGTTTCACTTATCCCTCGGTGTATCTTCACGCTGACTCGCAGGCGGGCGGCTGGGCAGCATGCCGCGCGGCAGCTCGGCGCCCGCCACCAGGCCTGGCGTCTACAAAGCCTCCAAGCTGAATCTCTAGCTAGTTCATTGAATTAATATATATATATATATATATATATATATATATATATATATATATATATATATATATATATATATATATATATATATATATATATATATATATATATATATATATATATATATATATATATATATATATATATATATATATATATATATATATATATATATATATGTGTGTATGTGTGAATTAATGAGATGTGATAATTGAATTTATTGTAGATCTGTTATGTTGTAAATAAATGATTTCATTTTCAACGTTTCTTTCATTTCGTCCCTTATCTTCACGCCACACCCCAATACAGGTGAAGAGAGGTCTAGATAGTTACAAGGACAGGATGATTACAGGGACAACGTGACAGGCGGTGAGCCTCTCGTCGTCTGTATGTAAGTCAACGATAAAAATCGTATGTCAGTTTAGAAAAAAACGAACTAGATTCCCTTGACTCACATTCCGATCAACTAACCATTTGGCCATCGAGAACTTATGATGAGATGTGAACTGGTGCACGATCGAGCTGTTATGATATTATTAAATTTCATTTTCACTATTTCTTTGATTCTAGCATGTTCTTTGGTAGTAGTTACTTTACTATGTATTTATATATGTATTTATATATATTGTTATGTTTATATGGGGTCATTGTAGAAGCGTGTTCGTCGCGACCCTGCCAGCCCTTTCAGGGCTGCACTTACACAGCTGCGCACCCATGCCAACGAGGGTTAGGCGTCCCCCAAGGCGACGCACACCAGTTCGTCCCCGTTGGTGTGAAATGCAGCGCGCAAAGCGGCGATGGGGACCGCCACCCGTCACGCACAGCCCGACACGGCGGAAGGTGGAGGACGGAGTGCAGAGTTGGCACGTGGAATGTTAGAGGAGGCATGAGAGATAAGACGAATGAGTTGATTGAAATAATGAAAGAAAGAGAATTAGATGTCGTGTTTGTCGGAGACCAAGTGGAAGGGTAAAAGTATTGAAGAGTTTCTGGCGGGGCGTTAGTCGGCGGTCCGGAGTCCCGGAGAGCGAGAGCGCCTGCCAGGGAGTGGGGTGCTGCTGTCATCTCGGTTGGTCGATGTTATGACTGAATATAAGGTTGTGAACTCGAGACTTCTCTGGGTTCGCTTTAAATTGGGACTGACGAAGTTATTCCTTTTGGCTGTTTATGCGCCGGTGGCTTCGTCGTCCAGAGCTGAGCTGGAGGAGTTTTGGAAGAATGTAAGAGAAGTTCTAGACTTAGTTAGAGGAAACGAAAGAATTGTTGTATGTGGTGATTTGAATGGATGGGTTGGTACCGCTCGGCCAGGGTACGAGTCGGTGCTTGGAATGTTTGGCGATAAAGGGTTAACGATGCTGGCAAGCTTATACTGGCTGTATGCAAGAGGGGTTGGTCTCTTGTGACAAACACTATGTTTAGTCACAAGAAAATCCATATGTATACTAGAACAAGAGAGAATGAGAGAAGTATGATCGATTTATTCCTGGTGGATGACCGACTGCGAAAACAGGTGATGGATACGCGAGTGTTCCGAGGTGCTGACCTGGGAACGGATCACTACCTAGTGATTACTAGATTTAGGGTCTGTTCGCGGGTTGGCGCCACCGGACGGCGATACCAGAACCACAGTCGGTCGGTAGCATCCGAAGCTGGAAGCTTCAGGAAGCGGACACTAGGAATAAATATCAAGCAAGGGTAGCCGAAAAGCTGGACAGCATTGGTGTTAGGAAAGAATGTGTGGAAGAAATATGGCAGAGCCTTAGAGATGGAATGGTTAGTGCAGCGGAAGACGTGTGTGGAACTGTGACAAGAGGTAGTAGTAAAAAGGGTGATGCATGGTGGAATGACGAAGTGAAAGAAGCTGTAAATAAGAAGAAGAAAGCATGGTTAGACTACTTGGCCTCTAGTAATGATAAGGATATGAGAGAGAAGAGGAAAGAAAGATATAAGCTCCAGAAAGTTCACACGAAAGCATTGATTGAGGAAGTGCGTGAAAGGAGTAGAATGGAAGCGGACGAAAGGTTGTCGCACAACTTCAAGGAGAACTCCAAACTCTTCTGGAAAGAGGTTGAAGGACCCGGAGTGGTGCGATAGCCTTAAGGATGAATAAAGTGCTTGGGAACTAATGACATCCTCTCAGAAAAATCAGACGTCATGCAGCGATGGAGCGAATTTTATAGAGAGATGTATGCGTGATGATCTTAGTGAGGGATCCGGGGTGACGCCGTGACTGGTACGCCAGACTGGACCTCGATGACACTGAGGTCATCAGTATGAAAGAGATTGAATGTGCGATAAGAAGTTTGAAATGTGGTAAGTCTGCGGACTAGACAGAGTTACTGCTGAAATGGTCAAGTATGGTGGGCCACGCGTCTGGGACAGCTTTCATCTGCTGTGCAATTTGTGCTGGCGAACGGGGGCTGTTCCGATGATTGGCGATCCGCGGTCAATGTGCCTTTATATAAAGGTAAAGGTTCACATTATGACTGCGGGTGCTATCGGGCGATCAGCTTGACCAGTTTAGCAAGTAAAGTTTACTCGAAGGTTTGGACACGTAGGATGCAAGATAAATCGGAAAGATTTCTATGGGAGGCACAATGCGGATTTAGACCTGAAGAGGATGCACGGATCAAATGTTTTCTCTCCGCATGATCACGGAGAAGCTTCTGGCTGCTAACCAAAAGATTTTCTGTGCTTTTGTGGATGTTGAGAAAGCATTTGATAAGGTTGTAAGGAAGAAAATGTGGGAACTGTTGCCGGGGTATGGTGTGGATGGTCGATTGCTAAGGGCTGTGCAGTCACTTTACTGTGACTGTAAAGCCTGTGTGCGGGTAGGGCATGACCTGTCACCCATGTTTAGCGTCCAAACGGGCGTGAAACAGGGTTGTGTCATGTCTTCCTGGCTGTTCATACTGCATCTCGACAGCTGTTTACAAGCTGAAAGATAGCTGTTTGGGTGAAATTGGGTGACATAAAGTAAATTGTCTGCTTTATGCTGATGATGCAGTGCTTATAGCACCATCAGAGGCAGAACTGCAGGCATTAGTCACGTGTATGAAAGAAGAATGTGAAATTAATGGTCTCCGTTTGAATGCTAATAAAACTAAGGTTCTGGTATTTGAAAGGGACGAAGAAAGAACGAAGTGCGAAATTTGGGTAAATCAGGAATGTCTAGAACAGGTGAATGAAATTGTATCCGTGGCGACGCTCTTACCTCCGAGCCACCGTGTCTTACATGCATCAGTTGAAATATGCTTTAAAAATCAAAAAAAACAAGGCATAAATAAAGGAGAATACAGATTTTAAATTTCAACTAATACGGGCGGAATTGAACCCGCGATCTTCGCCGATCCGTGGCGACGCTCTTACCTCCGAGCCACCGTGTCTTACATGCATCAGTTGAAATATGCTTTAAAAATCAAAAATCCAAAAAACAAGGCATAAATAAAGGAGAATACAGATTTTAAATTTCAACTAATACGGGCGGAATTGAACCCGCGATCTTCGCCGATCCGTGGCGACGCTCTTACCTCCGAGCCACCGTGTCTTACATGCATCAGTTGAAATATGCTTTAAAAATCAAAAAAAACAAGGCATAAATAAAGGAGAATACAGATTTTAAATTTCAACTAATACGGGCGGAATTGAACCCGCGATCTTCGCCGATCCGTGGCGACGCTCTTACCTCCGAGCCACCGTGTCTTACATGCATCAGTTGAAATATGCTTTAAAAATCAAAAAAAACAAGGCATAAATAAAGGAGAATACAGATTTTAAATTTCAACTAATACGGGCGGAATTGAACCCGCGATCTTCGCCGATCCGTGGCGACGCTCTTACCTCCGAGCCACCGTGTCTTACATGCATCAGTTGAAATATGCTTTAAAAATCAAAAAAAACAAGGCATAAATAAAGGAGAATACAGATTTTAAATTTCAACTAATACGGGCGGAATTGAACCCGCGATCTTCGCCGATCCGTGGCGACGCTCTTACCTCCGAGCCACCGTGTCTTACATGCATCAGTTGAAATATGCTTTAAAAATCAAAAATCCAAAAAACAAGGCATAAATAAAGGAGAATACAGATTTTAAATTTCAACTAATACGGGCGGAATTGAACCCGCGATCTTCGCCGATCCGTGGCGACGCTCTTACCTCCGAGCCACCGTGTCTTACATGCATCAGTTGAAATATGCTTTAAAAATCAAAAAAAACAAGGCATAAATAAAGGAGAATACAGATTTTAAATTTCAACTAATACGGGCGGAATTGAACCCGCGATCTTCGCCGATCCGTGGCGACGCTCTTACCTCCGAGCCACCGTGTCTTACATGCATCAGTTGAAATATGCTTTAAAAATCAAAAAAATCCAAAAAAAAACACAAGGCATAAATAAAGGAGAATACAGATTTTAAATTTCAACTGAAACACGATGGCTCGGAGGCAAGACCGTCGCCACGGATCGGCGAAGGTCGCGGGTTCGAATCCAGCCCGTGTCAGTGTCAGTGTAATATAATGTAATTTTATATAAGTTAATAGTTTTAACGTGTGTCGTATTCTGTAGGAGCCCTTGATATCGATCTCTCGCAGCAGGGCCCCCGACAGGGGCACCTCCACGCTGCCGTCGCCCACCCCCACCACTAGCAACGTGCCGCCCTTCTTAGTTACCTGTAACATTAAGCATTTTGTCGACAAAAAGATTACAACTGAACAATAAAAATAAATTAATATCTTCACGCCATTCCCAATAACACCGGTCTAGTCTAGACAATTCCCTTTAACCCACCTTCCACCGAAGATATTTTCGGGACGTCGCCGTCGCCGTCCATTATGTCCAAGCCAATGATATAATTCGTACATAAGTTTTTAAAAAAGCCCATTGTTACGGCCACTTGAGGATCGAACTCTGGTCTCTTGACTCGAAATTTCGACCACTTAACCACTCGGCTATCGTGACTTTTTCAATACACTATTTCTCAATACAACAATAAAAATAAATTAATATCTTCACGCAATTCCCAATAACACCGGTCTAGTCTAGACAATTCCCTTTAACCCACCTTCCACCGAAGATATTTTCAGGACGTCGCCGTCCCCGTCTTTATGTCCAAGCCAACGATATAATTCGTACATAAGTTTTTGAAAAACCCATTACTACGAGCCCGCCACCTGGGGATAGAACTCGGGTATCTTGACTCGAAATTTCGACCTCCCAACCACTCGGCTATCGTGTCTTTTTAAATAAAAGCTACGTAATTGAGTCGAAACAAGTTAAAAATAACATACCAACATGGAGACCCTTTGAGCGGAAGGAAATGCACACGCGTCAATTGTAATGTCAGGCCTGGCGCCTAATACATTGATAATGCTATCCACTATTTCCTCATCGGTATACTCTTTCTTGACGAGAAGGGTGAAGTCCGCTGCAAGTTTCCTTGCTGTTTCCAAACGCGATGCCACCACATCTAAATAATGAAAAATATTGCATGTATTCATTTCCCATAGCTCAAGTGCTTTAGCATCTAACATGGTCTTATCCTAGGTATATTTGATTACGAGTACACAGTTACCTAGTTCTATAGCTTATAGGTTTGCTGGAAGAGAACTCTAGTTAGGGTTCAGCTTTGTACATATTTATTACATAAATTTTGTTTTATTTTTTTTTTTATAGAAAAGGGAGGCAAACGAGCAGGTGGCTCACGTGATGGTAAGTGAATACCGCCGCCCATGAACACCCGCAATACCAGAGACATAGCAGATGCGTTGCCTCCCTTAAAGTGCCCCCCCTCCCCCCCAGAATTGGCACTGGAATTACCTGCACACACCAGACGAAACGCAGAAGTTTGTTAGACTTGTACTTCACGCCGGTATTCTGTGAGGTCGTGGTACTTCCCCGGTCGAGCCGGCCCATTCATGCAACAACAAAAGCTGATGCGTGGCTCTAACACTGTTAATCTGGTCGAATTACAATAGATACAAAAAAAATGGAATTACACACAACATAAAATAATATAGCTCTAAATTAACACAATTGAAAAGTTATTAAAGATACCTTTCATCCATTAGCCGATGATCTCTCACAAGATACACGTAAGTGGTTTTAAATTAAAATACTAGCAAAACTATAGTGTTACAAGTATTTCTGTTGATCCCTCAAACTTAGCTCAACAGGAATACTAACAATGTTACATACCCCTCCCCCAATTCTGGGGGGAGGGGCACTCTAAGGTCGGCAACCATCTGCTATGTCTCTGGTATTGCAGGTGTCCATGGGCGGCGGTAATCACTTACCATCACGTGAGCCGCCTGCACGTTTGCCTCCCTTTTCTATAAAAAACATTACCAGTATTCTTTATCTTCACGCCATTCCCAATACAAGGGTAGACAGAGGTCTACACAATTAAGTCGTTCAACCCACATTTCTCCGAAGACATTTTTGGGACAACGTGATAGGTAATAACCTAATATAATATGGAGTTTCTTGTATACATAGACGTTGACGACCAGGCCACGGAAGTCGACAAAGTCGTCGTTTCAGTTTTCATAGTGTAATCCGCTCCGATTTCGATTCCCGGGCGGTTAGTACCACGTTTCACGACGATAGTCGATTGGCGGGCCAAAACCTGCGACTTCATGTTTCACAGTCTGCACCCTAAACCATTTGGCCATTATTCTTAAGTCCATATTAGGGACATACAGGTCATTATTAGTAGGTAATTGCTTCTAAATGGAAAAAAAACCCACCAGTCATCAGTATTTTAGACGCGCCCATAGCTTTGGCCGTCATAGCACAAAGCACTCCTATGGGACCAGCGCCGAGGATCACGAGGTTGGTTCCGAGTTTGATGCCGGCGCGATTGCACGCGTAGATCGCGATGGCAAGGGGTTGCACTGCTGCCCCTTCTTCCATTGTCAGGTTATCAGGTAATCTGGAGGAAAGTTCACGAATATTCATCATATAAAATAGGTATCTTTCGTCGTCACCGATGATAAAAAATTATATTTATTTATTATTTTAAAGTTCTCGAATATTCATCATATAAAATAGGTATCTTTCGTCGTCTCCGATGAAAGATACCTATTTTATATGATGAATACTTTTTCTTATATATTTTTTTTTTAATTTTATAGTTCCCAAAAATGTATCTTAATTTTTTAAAGTTTTTTTTTCTTTCTTTCTTTTCATTCATGTTAAATGTGGTAGATAGTTACATCTTTACAACGATCCTCTGTCAATGCCAAGGTTGAGATATACAAGGGTCCATCCCTCGTATTTCTCAACCTTGGAATATATATAACTTATTCTTGTATTATATTCTCCTATTTATTACAATTAAGTATAATGTTCGAGAATGTAATCCTGTTGAAAATACTAAAAAAGAAACAAACACAAAATTTTTTAATGTAGTCAGTACCTGAGTTTAGCTTGGTGTTAATATACTCTGCATGAAATGAAGATGACTTTTTGTTATGAACGCAACTGGTCATCCCAAAAAAACGGAACGTCCAGTTGGAAACAAACTTTAGACAAAACCTACGGAAGAATCGTCTGACGGGGCAGAGATAACAATTACTTTCGACATTCAAAATCGAACGGACAACTGCAACCTTCAACCAACAATAAAGGATTTAGTTAGCAAAGAGCAATTATATCATTTACCAGTGTCAACGTTCTAGTTTCTGAACATCTAAGAAGAAACACGCTTTAATAAAATGGTGAATGATACCTAGATAAATTTCAAAAAAATAAATTATAAACATCTTCACGCCATTCCCAATACAAGGGTAGACAGAGGTCTACACAATTAAGTCGTTCAACCCACATTTCTCCGAAGACATTTTTGGGACAACGTGATAGGTAATAACCTAATATAATATGGAGTTTCTTATATACATAGACGTTGACGACCAGGCCACGGAAGTCGACAAAGTCGTCGTTTCAGTTTTCATAGTGTAATCCGCTCCGATTTCGATTCCCGGGCGGTTAGTACCACGTTTCACGACGATAGTCGATTGGCGGGCCAAAACCTGCGACTTCATGTTTCACAGTCCGCACCCTAAACCATTTGGCCATTATTCTTAAGTCCATATTAGGGACATACAGGTCATTATTAGGTAGGTAATTGCTTCTAAATGGAAAAAAAACCCACCAGTCATCAGTATTTTAGACGCGCCCATAGCTTTGGCCGTCATAGCACAAAAGCACTCCTATGGGACCAGCGCCGAGGATCACGAGGTTGGTTCCGAGTTTGATGCCGGCGCGATTGCACGCGTAGATCGCGATGGCAAGGGGTTGCACTGCTGCCCCTTCTTCCATTGTCAGGTTATCAGGTAATCTGGAGGAAAGTTCACGAATATTCATCATATAAAATAGGTATCTTTCGTCGTCTCCGATGATAAAAATTATATTTATTTATTATTTTAAAGTTCTCGAATATTCATCATATAAAATAGGTATCTTTCGTCGTCTCCGATGATAAAAATTATATTTATTTATTACTTTAAAGTTCTCGAATATTCATCATATAAAATAGGTATCTTTCGTCGTCTCCGATGAAAGATACCTATTTTATATGATGAATACTTTTTCTTATATATTTTTTTTTTAATTTTATAGTTCCCAAAAATGTATCTTAATTTTTTAAAGTTTTTTTTTCTTTCTTTCTTTTCATTCATGTTAAATGTGGTAGATAGTTACATCTTTACAACGATCCTCTGTCAATGCCAAGGTTGAGATATACAAGGGTCCATCCCTCGTATTTCTCAACCTTGGAATATATATAACTTATTCTTGTATTATATTCTCCTATTTATTACAATTAAGTATAATGTTCGAGAATGTAATCCTGTTGAAAATACTAAAAAAGAAACAAACACAAAATTTTTTAATGTAGTCAGTACCTGAGTTTAGCTTGGTGTTAATATACTCTGCATGAAATGAAGATGACTTTTTGTTATGAACGCAACTGGTCATCCCAAAAAAACGGAACGTCCAGTTGGAAACAAACTTTAGACAAAACCTACGGAAGAATCGTCTGACGGGGCAGAGATAACAATTACTTTCGACATTCAAAATCGAACGGACAACTGCAACCTTCAACCAACAATAAAGGATTTAGTTAGCAAAGAGCAATTATATCATTTACCAGTGTCAACGTTCTAGTTTCTGAACATCTAAGAAGAAACACGCTTTAATAAAAATGGTGAATGATACCTAGATAAACTTCAAAAAATAAATTATAAACATCTTCACGCAATTCCCAATACAGGGGTAGACGAAGTTAAGTCCCTTTGGATCGTCTCTCGACTCGGAATTCCGACCACCCAACACTCAGCTATCGTGACTATTAGATAAACTTCATACGTGAATTCCAATCTAAATACAAATCACAGTTCAAATCGTTAGAGTAAACGAAATACCTATGTATTAATGTATGTATATACAAAATTGTTTTAAAATAATAATAAAATATTATATGTCCGTTTCACGCTCACGCATAACTATCTCATTCAAAATAAACGAGAGTTCAAAGAGTTTTAGATAGTCAGATAATGTCGCTAAAAAAATTAAACACTGCGTCACCTCTCGCTCTTAAATAAATTAAAAGATTTCCAGGAAGACTGTAGTGAAAGCGTGCGTCTTATTTTTTTATTTGTAGTGTATAAAGCTCTGCAGGAAAGGGTTAGCAACCCGGCAGGTCGGGAGTTCGTGACGTCTTCCGACGATGTGTGCCAGGTCGGATGATTGAGACCTGGGAAGGACGTCTCCTCCACAAGTGTGTGTGCTATCGGTATTCATATCTTGCAGTCGTAGGAACTTCGATAGCGCGATGTTGGATGTCGATTTTCAAGAATTGTCCGCCACTAGCAAGCTACGAATGTGGAGACATATTAAGTGGGAAATTGAGCTGGGTGTCAATGAGCGTCAGATTAATTAAGGACAACGAAGCGTTACATCTTAGTCCCCAGTACTGAATATGCAACTTTAACCTTTGACTGAAGTTCAAACAAATCAAAAATAAATATCTTCAGGCATAGTCCCTGACAGGGTAGCCAGAGAGAACAGATCGCCAAGTGTCATGAGCCTTAGATAGGCATAGAACTTTCTCTTCTCTCATATTCATACACTCCCGCACTATACATAGCAGCACATGGTCTTCGAAAGTTAGTCTCAGCCTACTTCTACCCCTTTTATTGTCAACTTTCGTATTGTAGATGACCTCCGTGAATGAGTGGCCTACACACCAGTTTTCAAGGTGTCCCCGGCTCTGAAGTTCCGTGTTTGATTCCTGATCAATGTAGAAAATAGGTTCTCTACATTTTCTCGGGTTTGTGATACCTTAGTTGTTTCAGATACCATTAAACAACAAGAGCTTTAGCTACTTACTTTCAGATCAATGTATGTGATGCTGTCCCTATCTATGTAAGTATATTTTGTTCGCCGTTCGGTCAGAAGTACCAATGAGAATGAAAAGCTCATCTATGACAAAAATCTGCGACGTGCTTATAGTACTGGCTGATATTTCCCGGTGCGCTGGGCGTGGAGCAGTAGCGCGGCTCGTCGCACAAGTTGTACCTGCCCAGCTTGCAGTACTCGCAGCTACGGCACGGCTGAGTGGGCTCTATGGCCACGCGGTCTCCGATCTTCAACGTCCTCACATTACTGCCTACCTGGAAGTATTTATTTATATCCACTTCGATAATTTAGTAATGTTAATATTAAAAGGGGTCGAGGTAGGCCGAGACTAACTTTCGAAGACCATGTGAGCAAATTTCTCGAAGAGGGTCAAGAATACTCGGATATCTCGACGTGCATGTATGAAGAAAATGATGAATGTGAAAGAAGCGACTTACGTTTGCTTGGACATAAAGACTGCGACAGGCTCACCACCTGTCACGTTGTCCCGGAAATATCTTCGGTGGAAGGTGGGTGGAAGGGACTCAATTGTCTAGACTAGACCTCTGTCTACCCCTGTATTGGGAATTGCGAGAAGATATTTATTTATTTAAATTACACTATGCCATGCATATTTATTCTTGTTTCTTTGACACGCAGATTTCGTAACGTTGTAACCATCTAATACAGGAAGAATAGATATAATTAGAAATATACCTTCACAATGACGCCGGCTCCTTCGTGGCCCATGACCACGGGAGCGTCCAACACGTCGAAGCCGCATTTGCCCGCGCTGTATAACTTCACATCCGACCCGCAGATGCCGACGCATGACATTCTTATTAACACTTCTGTACAGACATAATGATAAATAAGTATTTTTTTTTTATTTTTTTTTTATAGAAAAGAGAGGCAAACGAGCAGGTAGCTCACGTGATGATAAGTGATTACCGCCGCCCATGAACACCCGCAATACCAGAGGCAAAGGAGATGCGTTGCCCGCCTTAGAGTACCCCCCCCCCCTCCCAGATTTGGGGGAGGGGGTGTGTGGGCCTCCGGTTACCTGCACTCACCAGACGAAACGCAGAAGTTTGTTAGACTACTACTTCACGCCGGTATTCTGTGAGGTCGTGGTACTTCCCCGGTCGAGCCGGCCCATTCATGGCAACAACAAAAGCAGATGCGTGGCTCTACCACTGTTACTTGTACCACTGTTACGTATTTATCTAAAATAAACCGATTTTCGGATTTTATCGCGTTTTAACAAACTATTTTTACTCCACGACGTTTCGGATGCTTTACAGCATCCGTGCTCACGGGGGGGACTGAGGTCTTGAACGTCCCGCTGTCGTTACACTCCTGCATCTTTCAGAGGGATATTACACTTAGCAGATGATAAGAACTGACCAATCTTCCGAAAAATCGTTTTATTTTAAATATGTAGTGTTCGCGTAAAAACAAGAAATATTTATCTGTTCAGTTTACATCATAAGACATCGGCCAAGGGAAAACCCTTAAAATGTAAGCGTGTGTAATGATTAAACCGTAGCTGTAAAAATCAGCTCGACGTACTATGATAACTGTTGGAGAAAACGATTTCTCTTCTCTTCAATACGGAGGTGGCACCTGGTGCTGCAACAACACCTGCACAATGTGGCGGGGAGTCAATGGATGCAGGTGTCTGAGGACCGTTCCTTGTGTAAATTTTAGGGTAGACTTATGACCTACCTATACCTTTTAGGGTACTGGTAGAATACTGGACCAAAAATCAGCAAACCCGCGACAGACAACAGCCTCTGTTTTAGGTGCCTGGTAACGTAGTTGCCAATTCACTTGCCAATCTGAGAGACCTTTCTGTTCCGTATCAGATGCCTATGTGCTCCAGAGGATTTTTATAAGCGGTTAAAGTTTGGATAGTTATTGATACTATATTATATTTCTGTTGTGTATAAATAAGGCGAACAATTAAATAAATAAATAAATATCTTCACGCAATTCCCAATACAGGGGTAGACAGAGTTCTAGTCTAGACAATTAAATCCCTTCGACCCATCTTCCACCGAAGATATTTTCGGGACAACGTGACAAGTGGTGAGCCCGTCGACGCCTTTTTGTCCAAGCCAACGATGTAATTCGTACATAAGTTTTTGAAAAACCCATTGGTACGAGCCTGCCACCTGGGGATCGAACTCGGGTCTCTCGACTCGAAATTCCGTCCACCCAACCACTCGGCTATCGTGACTGTGGACAATTACTGTCTATAATTCGTTTGCTTTTTGTCGTTTATTGACCACAGCGAAGAATAATCGCAGATAGCTTTTTAAAGAAATACAAACAAAATATATTAAAATTAAAGCATTTTCTAAAGCAGACCATAATTTCAATTCTTGGCCTTGGAAAATACTAAGAGTTACTTCGCTTTCTGATAAGGTAATACTATGTTCCCAACTTTCCTATCGATCATCAGCACTGTATTTCATTTAACATCAGGCTGTAGATCTCCTTTTTGAGAATGCCAATGGCTGTTAACAGATGTCGGGATAAACATAGCAAAAACTACTTGAATTGCATGGCGGTTTTTATTTTGGTGTTTTGTTTATTTACCAAACGTTTAGTCTTCTGATAGAATATAAAACATTATCAAGATTATGGAATAACATCCATCCTTTTACTTTAAATTAACCTAATGTTAAACATTTGGCTGATACCAATGTACTAATAAATGGGGAAGAGTTGAGCTTTGTGGATACAGCTGTTTTTCTCGGAATAACACTTGATACGAGGCTTTAATGGGGGCCCCATATATGCCAACTTGCTAGTAGGTTAAGCTCTGCAGCATATGCTGTAAGAAAAATAAGGCTCTTAACTGATGCACAAACGGCTAGACTTGTTTATTTTAGTTACTTCCATAGCATAATGTCATATATAGGTATTCTGCTATGGGGTCATGCAGCTGACGTAGAAACAGTATTTGTCTTACAAAAGAGGGCCATACGAGCGGTATATTATCTAAATTCCCAAGCAACTCTCAGAGAGAAATTTAAAGAAATTAATATTTTAACACGGGCCTCTCAATACATACATGAAAATTTAATGTATGTGCATAAAAACATTAATACTTTTAGCAAGACTTCTGATGTACATAATGTAAATACTATGAACAAACACAAGCTTGTAACACCGGCTAGTAGACTCCATAGAGTAAGTAACTCGTTCATAAGGCGGTGTATACGCTTCTACCACAAAGTCCCGGCAAATATGCAAAGCCTGTCTATTAACAGATTTAAGAAATTTATTAAAGAAAGGCTTTATAGGAAGGGTTATTATAATATAAATGAATATATTAATGACAGTAACCCCTGGGAATGAGGTGATCGCTTCCAAGCTATTTCTAGAAAATATCACATTATATTTGTATAATGCATTATATTGTTAAAAATATTGACCAAAAAATAGGATACCTACGGAGTTTCTTTCGCCTGTTTCTTCTCCGTTAGAGGACCCTCATTACGAACCGGTGGTAGATTAAAAATTACAACCGATAAACGAATGTTCTCATGTCGATAAATAAATTATTTGCTTTGATTTGATTTTGATTTAAATGATCTAATCCTAAAAACCCATAAATATTGGGATGATATTTAGAAGCATGATTTTTTTTTTAAATAACATATGCAGCATGTTAAATCTTTAAAAATATAATTACAATAAATTTTTCACCATATTTAAAGACATATAAAAACTTCCTAATATTTTACCGTCATCATTGATCTCCGGAACTGGCAGGTTGTCCTGAAAAAGTAAAACTATATGACCTACATATTGCAAGATCGAAAATTGCAGAAATTAGGAAGACTGTCGTTGTATACGCCGACGTGACCGTGATGTAACGGCGTAAGAATATTGCCACTCCCTTTCTTCCCGTGGGTGTCGTAAGAAGCGACTAAGAGAAACAGCCTTGCATATCGTTATGGCAACCGATAGATGGCGGGATATTCATCTCTAAAAGTATTAGACCTAAGATGGGCAGCAGTGCCTGAGGTGGTACAGCGATCGACAATTTGCTTGCCAAGATTGTCGATTGTTGTTGTTGCTATAATCATAGCCAATCCAGTATGGGAGAGGCCTATGTCCAGCAGTGGACTTTAATAGGCCGTTGTGTATGTTATGTTTGCACCGCCGTGGTTACTTAATATTACTCTTAATGTTACGTAAATATAAACATAGACTATACTGATTAAATTTAAATGGAATTCTTACAATCTAGGGTCATGACATTACGAGACCAGAGAGAATGCTATAAAATACATGTAGAAAAGTACAGTTGTTATTACGTAATGTATTGTAACGTGTGATTTCCAAATTTTAAAAAGTTAACCATTTTGGTGCTCACAGTCGTCTTGGTGGTGAGAGGTTCATGTTGTATGTACAATTGTTCACCCAAAAATATCTACAATCGAAAAAAGTTGCAAATACGGTGTTACTGAGAGAATTATATGGCATTTTTATTTTACGACATAGTCGAGTAGCTTATATATGAGTTGCCAACTCTGAAGTTCCGTGTTCGAGTCTAGGACGGGTCAATGTAGAAAAACAAATTTTTCCGTACTGTCTTAGATCTAGGTATTTGTTGTACCTAGTCGTTTCTGATTCCATAACAGTACTTTAGCTTACTTCAGGGTGAGAGAGTATGTGATGTTAACACTTATTTATATTTTTTGTTATTAAATTAAAATCAAGATAAATAAGACTCACTTTTTCAAAGTACTAAGGGTACTTTGCACAGAGCATGTATAGACATACACAGCATGTATCAAGAAGGAGAAAGTCAGATGAAGAAATAATGTTGAAAGTGGAAGGCAATAACTATTGAAGTGGAAAGACCGGGGGTAAGGACGCGTGATGATAATATTTTTAAATTGACTGAAAATTATTATCTATTTTACAATTGTTTAAGTCTCTAGTGGACTTTAGTTTAAAGTTGACTTATTAAATAATATTTTTTGTATTATACAGAATCTAAGCAAAGTGAATAAAGTTGTAACGAAAATATCATTTATATCTCTACACTTTCAAAATGGAGTTATTAAAAAAAAACATATTCGTTGAACTGTTAAATTAAAACGTTTATGACAAACCTGACTGAACTTAGATAAAACGATTTCTGTATAATTTTAAACCTTTTTATAACTATTAATTAGTATTCTGATATAATTAGTTTTCTCACTTACAATTCTAACATCGCTTGGTCCGTGCAAAACGGCTGCAAAGTTGTCCATCTTGGAAGAGAACACTGTTTCTTTTGTCTGCGACATTGTTATAATCTTTCATCACTGGTACATTATGCATTGCGTAAGTCATTGCGATAAGTATTTAGGAACATCTTTGTATATATAATACTTTTATACATGATAGTCGCTGTAGCCGAGTGTGGGTTGGGAATTTCGAGTTTAGAGACCCGAATTCGATCCCCAGGTGGCATGTTCGTTTTTCTAGACCAGACCTCTGTCTACCCCTGTATTGGGAATTGCGTGAAATTATATATTTATTTTATTTTTATTTCATACACGAGTGGAAGATGTAGTATATAATTGTGAACTTATTGACAACTAAACCGATTTTGAGGATTTTTCGTTGTGGATTCTGTTTAGTTCCAGTAATTTAGAAATTAATTTACATATCGAGTAGTGGTAGTTTAACATTCATTATCTCAGATAAACCTCTCAGGAAAACTTGTAATGCTTTAGCAGCGTTGCATTGGTAACTTAAAAGTTTTAATAAAAAAAAGTAAATTAAAATTTACATCATATTTTTTTTGCTAATATTCCTTTGCTGAGAAAAGTACAGCTAATAATGGATTTTTTTAAATTCTTTTCACAAAGGAGGTTGCGGGCGTAAAAAATCAACTTTTTTTTAACAATAGCACTTAAAGGTATTTTAAACTTAGCCAAAATATAAATTTTAGCATGTTTAAAATTACCAACACCGGATTTTACATAATTCCACTCACAAAAGTGTATGTAACTCTAAAAAAATAGATAAACTCTAAACTCACCTTGAAACTAGAAGAATTTTTTGTCATCTTGAACTCAAAGACTGGATTTTATAAAATTCCTTTCGTTAAGATCACGGGGGGCGTTAACACATTATCAAACTATAATCAAATATCTTGAAAGGTTGTAAATTATTTTAAACCACGCGAAGTGGTCGGTGGACAACATGTAAATACATTTATATTGACGATTGTGTATGGATAAGATTTAAAGTTATTTAATAATTATAACGTATCATAATTTATATTATATAGATGTATAATATATATGTTTTGAAAAAAAAATGGTACGTGTCGGCCACCTGAGGATCGAACTCGGGTCTTCTGACTCGAAAATCCAATCACCCAACCACTGCGCTGTCGTGACTCATAATTTTTATCGCATTCACATCACATCAATAATTTTCGTAATAAAATAAAACAATTCTTATATTGTAAAGAACATTTTATTATGCAACAATAAAATATTTTAAAAAAATAATGCCCCAACATTTGTAATTTTGTCCGTGAAAATTTTACATTCAAATGACTAGACATTGTTGTACTAAATCATTACTATAATAGACAATCGCCAAAGCAAGTGTTATATACCCGATTTCCCAAATTTAGACACTGGGGAGAAAGTAAAAAATGTTGCCATTATTAGTGAAAAAAATATCATTTCTTAAAATCATTGTCATATTATTCCATTCAACCTACCATATTTTACAGTAAAATAGTACAAAAAATTAGTATTATTAGTCAAATATGTTTTTGTGTGTATAACATAGTTAATATGTCAAAAAGTCATACAATTAAAATAAATATACACGGTATTAAAAGAATTCAAATAAAATATTTATAAATTAAAATTCATGCCTGATCAATTTTCTACAAGTCCATTATATTAAATCATATTTTTAATTCATGGTTTGTTGTAACAAAGTTATAATATCAATGAATATATTACCAGTAAATTTTTAGATAATAAGGTCATATTAACACTTAAAAATGATCGTCCCTGTTATTTTCACAGACAAAACTTGTGATTTAAACATAAAATAAATTCGATCTTACATTGAATACTTATTTACAAAAATAATTATATACAATCAATGAATAATTTCACATTTGTCAATTTGATAATAATTTTAATACAAAATTAATATTTTGCAATGTATGTCATAAATGATTAATTAATATATAGCAACCCTTCATTAATTTATTTTTTTAAATGATAACAAATAGTTGCGCACACTATTAGTAGCACCATAACCGTATTCGTTTTAACGTTAACAGATTGTAAAATTTTAAACGTTCATAGTTAAATATTATATTCGGCTGTCATTGAGTCAGTTTCTATTTTTTAAATTATTTTTTTGTCATCTGTTTAACAGATTAATTATAAACAATATGTCAAAAAGAGCACTCTTTTCATAGTACACAGTCATAAATTTTAAATCTTATTGCTATAGACATAGCTAGAGCGGTATGTATAGTTCCTGCCTAGAGCTATTCTAAATATATAATATTGTATTATATAAGAATACTAAATCTAGTATTCATAGATAATATCTTTTCATAGGAATTCCCTTATATTCACCCCAGTAAAAGATATCTAGCTACGCCCATATTTATTGCAACACCCATGTGATCTTAGCAGAAACTTCTAGAGTTTCTTGGGATTGTTCGTGTCTCTAGGTTGGACGTGGATCATGACCTTTATGCCAAGACCTTGCCGAGCTACCTCATAAGCTTCCAGCGTTTCTTCCAGAGTGTAGTGATGCGACACCAGAGGTTTGACGTTGATTTGTCCACTTGATACCATTGCGAGTGCAATAGGATACCTGAAAAAATTTATTACAATTTTATGGGGGTTACAATATATATAATAGTTATTAAGGGTTTAAATATTTTTTATCCCGTTTTGCGCGAAATTTCCTATACTTGGGCGGACAGAGGTATAGACAAGGGCCTTCTTTTCTTGGGTGACGTGAGAAGTGATTAAAAGAAATAACTTGAAAATGACAATGGGCGGATAAAACAACTAGAAAAATACCAGACCAAAATAGTAAAGCAGACCGTTGATAAGCAACTACGTTTTAATTTTAGTGTTGCCATTGCCAATTCTTCTTTTTTCAATTTAGTGTTGATTTGAAAGGTATAGAGGCAGTTTTGTGTGGTTTTTCCCTTCCGTCCTCAGGGTGGGTAATGCCTTTGTGCTCTTCTCTCTCCGGTATGTTACTGCAACTTTAGCTGCTTGGAATGGGCCTCCTTTATAGTCTTGCAGAATACCGGCGTAGAGCAAAACATCTTGGGATTTTATGTTTAGTCTAGTGACTGATGCAACTAGAAGCGGTACAGGGTACTTGGCAAATATTATATATCAATGTTATGTCATGTCACGTATGATATACTTTATTTACCCCGCTCCCAGAGTAAGTAAGCAAGCAGTTGAGCTACGGAATCGGAAACAGCGAAAGTACCACAAATACTCAAAATAATATACAAAAGTGGTTTATTACATAAATGTCAATATAGAAAAGCTAGGTGTTTGTGGTACTTTCATTGTTTCCGAGGCCATAACACGTGTGCTTTAGCCAGTTGCTTAGGAATCGGAGAAATGTGTGTAATGTTGTCCCTAACTATGTATTTAATATGTTGTAGTAGTGATGTTAAGGTTCTCGATTGGCTACCACGTTAAGGCAAACGTAGTAGAATGACCTGACTAGGTGGATTGACGACTAGCAAAATGTTGCGGGAACTCGATGGATGGGGGCTGGGGACCGTTCCTTGTGGAAAGTTTTAGTTAAGTGAAGCGTGGTGAATATAGCAAATCTATTCTATGGGTGAGGCGTATGTCATGCAGTGGACTTTAACATGCCGATATGTATGTATGTATGTATATTATTTCGTAACTGCCTGTGCTCTGCGATTGAAAGATAGACTTAATAAATAAAGATAAACTCTGGTAAGATCTTTAAATTGTATCACCTATGTACAGTAGTGGACTTTCAGTAGTCTGCAGAGTAGAAATACTGACGTAGCGATGTTGTGTGTTTGTATGTATGTGTGTGTGTGTGTGTGTGTGTGTGTGTGTATGTGTGTGTGCACGTGTGCACGTGTGCACGTGTGTGCGCACGAGGTGTACGCACTCGTTGACGTAGCGGAAGACGCCGCGCACGTCGACCTCGCGCGCGACGGCGCCGGCCAGCGGCACCGTGAGCTCGGGGCTGCCCATGCCCACCAGCACCGCAGCGCCGCCCGACCGCGTCGCCTGCGCCGAACGAAACGTAGCCTCACGCCGTACCCCACACAGGGGTAGACAGAGGTCTAGTCTAGAGAATTGAGTCCCTACGCCCACCTTCCACCGAAGATATTTTCAAGATAACGTGACAGGTGGTGACACTGTCGCAGTCTCTTCCAAGTCAACTATTTAAATAGTACATAAGTTTTGAAAAAACCCCATCGGTATGATGACACCTAGAGATCGAACACGGGTCTCTTGAGCCGAATGCCGATCACCCAACCACTAGGCCATCGGGTTATAACTGGATGCTTCAATTATTTTTCATAGCTCAGAATACAGAACAAACTAATAGTATTGTGCTGAAACATCGTAAATAATGCCGAAACGCCTTTAATTCTCACACTTCGTGCGATAGTGCACTACGCGCGATCGTGACGCGACTTAGACGTTTAATATATTGACAATTACTATTCGATTATTTCGACATGTTTTGTTCCCATCTGTAAAAGTACCACTACTGGAACTAGCATGAAATGGGGCATGCTTGGAACATACAAGCTGGTTGGCCTCCATAGAAAGTAAGCTCATGGAGCGGTATATATGCTTCTAAAAGAAAATGTCTTGAAATATTTATGACGCCTATTAAGGTATTTAATTTGTGAAGGTTTTTTCTTTATTTGAGTCTTATTTAAAATATACACAATATGTTAACATAATATTTTAACATATTGTGTTTATTTGTAAATGTAAATAACATAATATGTTAATGGTAATTAGTCTTGAAAGAGAGCGGGAGCGAGAGCTCCCAAGCTAATTCTAAAGTTTAAAATTTTGTATATAATTTTTTTACACATCGAGGGATAACTGGAAAGTTTCTTACGCTTGCTTCTTCTAGATTAACTTACTTGAAGTTGATGACGAAATACGGTATATAAATCTTTTTAAATGTACCACGATATAAAAAATACAATCTAGATTAGACTATTACAAATATATACATTATTCGATTTATAACGTTCTGGTGTTTAAATAGCTTCAGCTTAGTATCTTTAATTTTTCAAACCCACGTACCAGCAAAGCCAATCTGACGGTAGCCTGGGCACCGCTCGCGTCTATCGACACGTCCGGTTGACCCCCGAGCAGCTCTTGAACCTTCTTCACCAGGTCAGCCTCGCTGGAGTCTCGGCTCACTAGAATGGTGTGGTCGGCACCCAACTTCTTTGCGAAGTCGAGGCGAGACTGTAGGATGTCTGTGGATTATTAGAGAACTTAATTAGTAAACAGTCTGAAATAGTCCACAGCAGGACATTGACCTCTCACACATGGAGTAACACACTTATTTTAGCTTTGGGATCAGAGAAATTGTTGGAGCGCCTGTTGTTTTCTTTGGAATAACGCTTCGAAAGGTATAATATTTAACCATATTAGATTCAGATGGTATTATGACAGGCTCTTTGTTTATTATGTATCTATGTCACGTAGGGTGATCGGAATTGAATCACCGCTCTGGTGGCGGGCTTGTACCAATGAGCTTTTTCAAAAACCTACGTACGATTCATATCGTTGGCATGGACATTAAGACAGCGACGGTCACGTTGTCCCAAAAATATCTTCGGTGGAAAGTGGGTCGAAAAGACTTAATTGTCGAGACCTCTGTCTACACCTGTATTGGGAATGGAGGAGAAATATTATATTATATAAATATTTTGTACATACATTACCCTAACCTCGGTACATTAGTTACTAAAATACAATAGTCAAAGTTAACGTTCATGTTGCTTTATTTAAATTAAGGGAATTTCGGGAAACTCCCGAATAGCGATTGATTTGACCGAATGATTTAGTCTAGATCAATCTATGTATTTATGTAAATTCCCAATAATTTCTATGAAATGTTTGTAAAAAAAAGATACAGAAAAAGCGTATTCTACATAGAACCGACCGGGAATCGACCTGAAGTCTGAAAGCTGGCGACTCCATACCGCGTCATAAACCGGCGTGTACGCCACTCGTCCACGTAGGTCGTCAAACCCAAAAATTACATGGAAATATCTCTCCCATTCTATATATTCTTTTATCCTCCTATAGAAGGAATAAGATTACACACGATAGCCGAGTGGTTGTGTGACCGGAATTCGATCCCCAGGTGGCAGGCACCTATCAAGGGGTTACTTTTTTTCCAGAAAATTATTTACGATTTACATCGTTGGCTTCCACATAAAGACGACGACAGTCCCAAAAATTAGTAAAAACTTAATTGCGTAGACCACTGTCGACCGCAGTATCGTTAAAGGCGTATATCTTCACGCCTATTTAAGATAACCCACGAACCGGTGATGAGTATGCTCGAGGCGCCCATGGCGCGCGCTGCCAGCATGGTGACGAGGCCGATGGGCCCGGCGCCCAACACCAGCACTCGCTGTCCCGCTCCCACTCCGCCTCGCCGGCACGCGTGGATGCCCACCGACAGCGGCTCCAGCAGCGCCCCCTCCTCCATCGTCACGTGCTCCGGCAGCCTGACAGGGCATACTCATTTGAAGACCTGTTTGTCCACTGAGGTTCATGGGTCTCTTCTGTAAGGGGTGATGTAGTCTAGCACCACTATCGGCTATCTGCTAGCTTAGCATGACGCTAAGCTAGCAGATAGTCGATTAAGTGGTTTTGGAGATTCACTTGCCATTTAATCTTCTTCTTTCTCCCTTAGTCGCTTCTGACACTATCCACAAAAGGGAATGGGATGGAAAATTCTTATATCAACACGACATGGCAACTGTTTGAATTATTCGGTCACCGTTTCGCAATGAACCTGATTCTCTAACGCATTTAAGAATGTTCATAATTGGCTAAATGTTAAAAAGCGTGGATACTGCTACAAAATTTCACAACACTAGATTGAGTGCAGTCTGTCAGCCTTTTGTTTTTTTTAATGATTTGCAACAAAATTAATATAATAAATAAGGTTCTTTTGAGTTTGCTCGACGTGTTAAAGAGAGGGCAACGCTCTGTGTTTCACTGTGTGATAGAATCCACAATGAAAATTTCCGCAGCAGAATAAAGGTAACTGGTATAGCCGTAAAGATCAACCGTGCTTTAGTAGTAATGGGTCGGCCAAATAAATTAAAAGAAATTTAAATAATAAGTAAGTTTGTATGTAAGTTTATTTTTAATTTTTTGCTTGTTTATTCTTTTTGCGTATGTATATGGTCTTTGTCTGAAATAAAGAATTTTAATTATTATAGCACGAAGAACTTTGGGAAAAAATTATTCTCGAGTGGAAACCACGTCTATGGAAACGCAGTATAGGGCGACCCCAAAAATGTTGCTGACTGAAAACCGTTCTTTGCAAACTATACAAAAGATCAGCTATGGACTTTTGATGAGTTATAAAAAGCGAGAAGGAAAATAAATAAATAAGCTTAAAGTATTAAAAACAAAATGTAGCCACTATTTATTTTGTTGTTTGTAAATTTTTCACAGTACAATATCATCAAAACCATTATAACAAATGTCGATGTCCTTATTTGACCAACGTGACAAAACAAGTATAGCACCGACAGCACACGCGCAAACAAAGAACACTTGTCTTTACAGTACACAAGTACAATGTTTGCCTTACGGAGAAAGATGCATTGACAAGACTAGCTTAGAGACTAGAGCCGAAAACAATGTTAAAAACCGTTATGTGTGGAAAATTAATATTGATAGCAAATAGATTCAAATTTGGGGCTCAGCAATCACTTACCTTCATGTATAAACTTCTGTCATAAGAAGAGGTTTAGTGCTCGCACTCGCCGGGAGGAAAAAATGCCATGAGTATTGCCTACCTATTCTCATGAATTATCTCATAGTAGATGTTTATTTTTATTTTTTAGATGTTTTCAGAACTAAGGTAACTGACATAGTCGTAAGGATCAGCGCGCTGAAGTGGCAATGGGCCGGCCGCGTAGCGCGACGAACTGACACGTTGGGGAAGAAAGGTTCTCGATTGGCAGCCTCGCAAAGGCAATCGCAGTGTAGGACGACCTCCCACGAGATGGAATGACGACTTGCAAAATGTTGCAGGAAGTCAATGGATGCGGGTGGCTGGGGGCCGTTCGTTGTGGAAAGCTTTGAGGCCTATGTTCAGCAGTGGACTCTGGATAGGCTGTAAAGAAGAAGAAGAAAATATGTTTATGACTGCTATCTGGCGATGGTACATGTTTCACTCACTTATAGCAGAAGTCTGCGGCATGTTTGTAATATCTGGCCAGGTTGCCGTGGTAAGGCGGTGTCGCACAGAACTTGATGTCGGGGCAGAGGTGGTAGCGGCCGGTCTTGCAGAAGTCGCAGTAGCGGCATGGCACGCCGGGCTCGATCGCCACGCGATCGCCCACCGCCAAATTCTTGACGTTTTTTCCGAGCTGCAACAGAAATTGACTACATTTTAATGACTAAAATCTTCATTATTTTTCTAAATACACGGCTTAACGATACTCTGCGTCTATTCTTTGACAGAATATTGGCGAAGATAAAAAAAATTTACGTCTGATTCTATGTTACATGCTAGTTGTCAGCTGCTTCTGTCCGAAGTGGAGTGGTTGGGTGGTCGAAATTTCGAGTAAAGAGACCCGAGTTCGAGGTGGTAGACTCGTACCAATGGGATTTTTAAAAAATTATGTACTAAATATGGTCCCGAAATATCTTCGGTGGAAAGTGGTTCGAAGGGACTTAATTGTCTAGACTAGACCTCTGTCTACCCCTGTATTGAGAATTGCGTGAAGATATTTTTTTATTTTATTTAAATAATAAATATATATCTGTGTAAGTATATCAACATTTACACAGATATATATAAACATCCATGACCCGTATGCAAAGATTCATATTCATCAAACATTATAATTATTAAATAAAAATAATTTTATTTCATCCACACAAATTATAATCACCATCATCATCTTATCACAAAAAATGATAAGGGCGAGCTTCGATAGTTTGGGCACGTTATGCGAATGAGTGAAGACCGAATGGTGAAGAAAATGTATAGCGCGCAAGTTTTTTTTTTATAGAAAAGGGAGGCAAAAGAGCAGGTGGCTCACGTGATGGTAAGTGGAATTGAATTGGAGGAGAGGGGTGTGTGGGCCACCGGTTACCTGCACTCACCAGAGGAAACGTAGAAGTTTGTTAAACTTCTACTTCACGCCGGTATTCTATGAGGTCGTGGTCCTTCCACGGTCGAGCCGGCCCATTCATGCAACAACAAAAGCTGATGCGTGGCTCTACCACTGTTAATAATAATAATAATAAAATAAAGTTAATATTAAAAGATGTCGAAGTAGACCGATATTAACTTTCGAAGACCATGTAAGCAAATTGCTCGAAGAGGGGATGGTCAAGAGTACTCAGATACCTAGACGTGCATGAGTCTGAAAGAAGCGAAATATGTATGTAGGGATCGTGACACTTGTCGATCTGTTCTCTCTGGCTACCCAGTCAGGGATTGTGCGTGAAGATAAGCTAAGCTATGCTAAGCGAAATAGATTTAATATACTTATGAACTAACGTAAAGGTAGCGTAAAATTAATACTTGAATTATGGTAACACGTAACACATTTTTAAAGGTTACAAATTTAAATATATATAGATATTTTCAACACGTTCTCTCTTTTAACGAGTTCTTGTTTAAATGGTTTTAATTGTTTGTAACTTCCTCGGGCTATGAGTTAAGTGTCTGTTTTGCGATTTGTTTATCATGAAATTAAATAACAGTCCGTAACTCGATTGTATTTTACAAAGCTATATCCTTTCGGAGTCACGTTTAAACAATGAAAATAAAGAAATATGTTCACGCCATTCCCAATACAGGCGTAGACGGAGGTCTAGAAAATTAAGTCGTTTCGACCCATCTTCTGAATCACCGAAGATATGTTGGGACAACGTGACAGGTGAGCCCGTCGTCGTCTTAATAACCAAGCCAACGATATATTTCGTACATAAGTTTTTGAAATAAACCATTGGTGCGGTGTCGCGCAGAACTTGATGTCGGGGCAGAGGTGGTAGCGGCCGGTCTTGCAGAAGTCGCAGTAGCGGCACGGCACGCCTGGCTCGATCGCCACGCGATCGCCCACCGCCAAATTCTTGACGTTTTTTCCGAGCTGCAACAGAAATTGACTACATTTTAATGACGAAAATCTTCATTATTTTTCTAAATACACGGCTTAACGATACTCTACGTCTATTCTTTGACAGAATATTAGCGAAGATAAAAAAATTTACTTCTGATTCTATGTAACATGCTAGTTGTCAGCTGCTTCTGTCCGAAGTGGAGTGGTTGGGTGGTCGAAATTTCGAGTAAAGAGACCCGAGTTCGAGGTGGTAGACTCGTACCAATGGGATTTTTAAAAAATTATGTACTAAATATGGTCCCGAAATATCTTCGGTGGAAAGTGGTTCGAAGGGACTTAATTGTCTAGATTAGACCTCTGTCTACCCCTGTATTGAGAATTGCGTGAAGATATTTTTTTATTTTATTTAAATAATAAATATATATCTGTGTAAGTATATCAACATTTACACAGATATATATAAACATCCATGACCCGTATGCAAAGATTCATATTCATCAAACATTATAATTATTAAATAAAAATAATTTTATTTCATCCACACAAATTATAATCACCATCATCATCTTATCACATAAAATGATAAGGGCGAGCTTCGATAGTTTGGGCACGTTATGCGAATGAGTGAAGACCGAATGGTGAAGAAAATGTATAGCGCGCAAGTTTTTTTTTTATAGAAAAGGGAGGCAAAAGAGCAGGTGGCTCACGTGATGGTAAGTGGAATTGAATTGGAGGAGAGGGGTGTGTGGGCCACCGGTTACCTGCACTCACCAGAGGAAACGTAGAAGTTTGTTAAACTTCTACTTCACGCCGGTATTCTATGAGGTCGTGGTCCTTCCACGGTCGAGCCGGCCCATTCATGCAACAACAAAAGCTGATGCGTGGCTCTACCACTGTTAATAATAATAATAATAAAATAAATTTAATATTAAAAGATGTCGAAGTAGACCGATATTAACTTTCGAAGACCATGTTAGCAAATTGCTCGAAGAGGAGAGGGTCAAGAGTACTCAGATACCTAGACGTGCATGAGTCTGAAAGAAGCGAAATATGTATGTAAGGATTATGACACTTGGCGATCTGTTCTCTCTGGCTACCCAGTCAGGGATTGTGCGTGAAGATAAGCTAAGCTATGCTAAGCGAAATAGATTTAATATACTTATGAACTAACGTAAAGTTAGCGTAAAATTAATACTTGAATTATGGTAACACGTAACACATTTTTAAAGGTTATTAATTTAAATATATATTAAAGTTCTCTCTTTTAACGAATTCTTGTTTAAATGGTTTTAATGGTTTGTAACTTCCTCGGGCCATGAGTTAAGTGTCTGTTTTGCGATTTGTTTATCATGAAATTAAATAACAGTCCGGAACTCGATTGTATTTTAAAAAGCTATATCCTTTCGGAGTCACGTTTAAACAATGAAAATAAAGAAATATGTTCACGCAATTCCCAATACAGGCGTTGACGGGGGTCTAGAAAATTAAGTCGTTTCGACCCATCTTCTGAATCACCGAAGATATGTTGGGACAACGTGACAGGTGAGCCCGTCGTCGTCTTAATAACCAAGCAAACGATATATTTCGTACATAAGTTTTTGAAATAAACCATTGGTGCGAGCCTGCCACTCGGGGATAGAACTCGGGTCTCTCAACTCGGATTCTGATCACCCACCCACACGGCTATAGTGACTAATATTTTAATTAATTACGTTTAAATAATTAATCATCTCATTCTATTTCCCGTGACTTTGTCCGCCTGACCTACAGCAATAGTGCATTTTTTATCTGTTGGACGGAGGGCTCTTCTACTCTTTGGAACAAATGTTTTTAAATGTTTGCAACTGTCAAGCAAAAAATTTGAAAGTTTAAATAATAAAAAATCGGATGGAAATTGCGCGCAGACAAACGATCATGTACAAACGAACATTAATTTTATGGAGATACTTTTCTATTCCTAAATAAAATCAATTTTTATTTTATTTATAGCTAACCAGGACAGGACTCACAGACAGGAGCTGTGAGAGGCCAATGGACTTGGACTTTGCAGGCCCTTATACTGACGATGTTGAGATTCATATAAATCGATAAATAATTCACAAACTGAACTGTAAAAAATATTTTTTCGATCATTGCACCTTCAAAGAGTAAACAACCATTAAAGATACAGTTTAAATTACTGTCAACATGTCCCTAAAGTTATCTCTTGTCATTGTTTGCTTTACATTGGCTTTGTTTTTATTTCGTCCGTTATCAGGTCAATGACTTCGTAAATGTCGAATCTGCAATTAAAAACGTATCTTACATCTTTGTTTCTAATTGAAAGGAAATATTACTAGGCTGAATACTTATTAGCATAGCTGCAAATTATGACAAGTTTTTTAAAGTGGATATTAAGAATGTTACTTTAGTACAATACATAAACATATATAAAAATATCTTCACGACATTGTCGATACTAGGGTAGACAGAGCTCTGGACAATGAAGTCCTTTTGACCCCCATTTCACCAAAGACATTTTTTGGGACAACGTGAGAGGTGGTGGGCCTGTCGCCGTCTTTTACGTCTAAGCCAACGACATAAATCGTACATATATTTTAAAAAAACTCGTTCTAGTAATCGAACGATCATGTTAGTTCTATCGAATTCCTACATCTGCTATCATAACTAGCTGCTAATTATGAAATGGTTTCTAGTTACTTTATTCGCTTAATACTTTTGAAATTTTGAATTATACGAATAAAATTTTACCTAAACTAAAATGAAGTTGGTGTTCTTGCTGCTATAAGTACTACTACTACTAAAACGGACTATAAAAGTCTACTGCAGGACAAGACACTCCCGGAACTCTCGTAAGAAGGATTTACCCTAATCGCTACGTTTGACGAGCGAATTGTCGATCGCAGTACCATACACCTCGCACCTGACACACCCCAACCTGTCATGGTTTTGACAATGTCTAATCTTTGAAATAATTGAAATATCTTCACGCCATTCCCAATACAGGGGTAGACAGAGGTCAAGTCTAGACAATTAAGTCCCTTTGACCCACCTTCCACCGAAGATATTTTCGGGACAACGTGACAGGTGGTGAGCCCGTCGCCGTCTTTATGTCCAAGCCAACGATGAAATTCGTACATAAGTTTTTGAAAAACTCATTGGTACTGCCACTTGGGGATCGAACAACTCTTGGCTATCGTGACTGTCTAATCTTAATAACTACAATCCAATAATCTTACTATGAAGAATTGTGGTGGGATATTCTTAGACCAATACCACAACGGCAATATGTGAGCAATAAATTAATTTGCATTATGTTACCTGTTTCAAGAACTTCAATAATTTAAAAATCTAGAATTTGTTTTATGTTTTTTATAATTATAATCATTTAAAATATCTAGTAATGTCCCGAAATATCTTCGGTAGAAGGTGGGTCGAAGGAACTTAACTGACTAGACTAGACCTCTGTCTACCCCTGTATTGGGAATAGCGTGAAGATATATAAAATATCTAGTAAGTAATATTAATAAGTGACCAAAAGCAAATAAAAAACCATCTACCATGAGTGTAACAGAATGCAACCATTACCTTATGGGCAGGAAGCGTTGTGGAATCGATTAATTAAAAAAAAAAACAATGTCAAAAAACAGTTCAGAACATAAAACTAAATCGAAATCAATTTACCGATGGAATTCAAATAAGATTATCTATTCAATCTCAATTAACATAATGTTGCTGATAAAGTTCACGGCCGCGAATAATAACATTTAGAAATAAGTTATTCGAAAGGAATATATCAGTTGGCACTATGCGACTGTTGTCTTTGACTACTACGCAATTTTCAATATGGCGCTACATATTTTGATTACATATTTCATTTTACATCCTTATATATCAGGGAGTTCATTTTACATCCTTATATACATAATTTTTTTAGTACGAGTGTATGTCAGTGAACTTCTACTAAATGGTTTGACTGATTGTGATGGAACTTTTTGTGTATTGTTTGAGTGCCTGGACACCACTGCGCCCGTTATGTGGCGTTGAGATCGAGTTATAATAACATAGAAGTGTTTATTTTATACTTATTTAATAACTATTAATTTTTTATCTTATTTATTGATGAAAAATTCACGATAGCCGAGAGGTTGGGTGGGCGGAATTTCGAGTCAAGAGACCCGAGTTCGATCCCCAGGTGGCACGCTCGTGCCAATGGGTTTTTCAAAAAAATTATATCGTTGGCTTGGACATAAAGACGGCGACTGACTCACCATCTGTCACGGTGTCCCGTAAATATCTTCGGTGGAAAGTGGTCAAAGGGACTTAATTGTCTAGACTAGACCTAGTCTAGTCTACCCCTGTATTGGAAATTGCGTGAAGATATTTATATTTATTTATTTATTTATTATTTATTTTATTTATTGATACTTTTCATATGACATATTCATCCGAATGAATGTGTTATAATTATTTATGAAAATAATTATTACATATTGTGTGAAGAGTAAAAAAAGTACATTTTTATGTCTACGACAAATTGTAATGACATTAAAAAAATACTTCACATCTTCTTATACACACATTGAAAGATTCTTGTCCATAAATCACGTATGTAAATACAATATCAATATATTTGTATGCGACACACCTCCAAATTTTTCCTTTTCAAACCAGCAATTTATACAGTTGGAATTCATTATGCAAAATAGTTTTGTTTAACATTTTGATAATGGATCGAAAGATTAAATATACTACCATTTGTATTTTTTAAAATTTTATGTAAAAAATATTTTCATGATTTAGAATTTTTTAAGAATACTAATAATACCAAATAACATTACCAGTATTTTACTTAACCAATAGTTGGCCCTAGGATATTGACGGTATTAATAATTGTTCACATGAGTTTAGGAATATCAAAATGTATTATTTATATTTTGTTATAAGACAATTGATGAGAAAAATCGAATACAATATACAAAATCACTTTCGTATATATATTGTGCTCATTGTTTTTACAATGAATGCATATAAAAATAAAGACTTCTGTACCTTAATTATATACGTTCTTAGTAACAATTCAGTGAATAGTACACATGTTAATTTATTCAATTGACGTTCGTTCTTAGTAACTGAACACTACGAGTATAAGACAGTCGCAATCGTAGCCAATGAGTTCTAAGCAATTTCAAACGGCATTAGATTGACTACGAACAATTCTTTCTGCGACGATTTCTATATGAAACCAACCTACGCATGATCAATAATGATTTGTACTCAAGGATAAATCTGACCATACGTACATGCATAACGGCGTGAGATGTCCACTGAAGGACATAGGAATCTCCCTTTAGGGATAGCCTAGCATCGTCACGCTTGGCCGGCGTATTGGCAATCGCAATACCACTCACCTCGCACCTCTGAACCTGCTGCTGATCTGTAAAATTTTTGTTTGATATTTTTCGCGATGGTTGTTCAGCCATCTAACGGTAACCAGAGACATTTTGATGGATTTTCCCTTAGTCGTACAGCACCCACGGGAAGAAAGAGGGTGATCTTACGCCCTAACCATATAATATTCAAGCGCGGGCTTGGACACTAAGACCGCGACTGACTCATCCACCAATCACGTTGTCCCAAGTGAGCTCTGGTGAAGTGTGGGTCGAAAGGACTAAATCCACTAGACCTCTGACTACCTCAGTATTTTGAAATGCTAGAAGATGAGGTTATATAGGTGTTCATTGCTCTATATGCTGGGTTGAGTCGGCGTAAGAATTAATAATTCCGTTTCTTCCTGTGGGTGTTTCGAAATAGCAATTGCTTCCGATCGATAGCAATGGTGATAAGACAACTAAGAAAAATACTAAACCGTAATTAAGTAGACCGGTGACGGGCAGCATAGTCTACGATGAGTCTGGTACTGCGATCGCCAATCCGCTTGCCGAGCGTGGCGATTTTATTCTACCACTGTAGCCATGAAAAAGATATTTGTTGTAGCTACATTGGTAGAAAATGTCTTTGTCAATCTTTACGATGACATCGTGACTTGCAGTTATTTGAGCAATGAATTTACAGATAACTGATAAGTGAACGTCATGATATGTAAACACTATATTTACTTAAATTTTAGGGTTCCGGAAAATCTAAAGAAAACGAATGCGGAACTGTAAGTTTGTTATACTATCATTATAAAATAATGATTGGTGAGTGGTTGGGAAAGTTTCAAGGTTTCGGGTTTCAAGGAACCCGAGTTCAATCTCTAGGTGGTAAGCTCGTATTAATGGGTTTTTTCAAAATGTATGTACGCTATATATCGTTGGCTTGAGCATAGACGACAAAAGACATAACATAAAAGGACTGGCTCACCACTTGTGATATTGTCCCAAAAATGTATCCCAAAAGGACTTAATCGTCTTGACCTCTTTCTACTCCAGTATCGAGAATGGCGTGAAGTTATTTTTTTTTGTTTTTCTTTCTTACATTACAGACTTTATAACTTACCCAAATCCTCTTTGGTTTGGGTATAGACCACAAGTTCGGTAATTGTTTTGGTGTACGCAGTACCAGGTAACCACAAACATTAGAAGCTATTGCAGCGCATCGGCCTGTTATTTCTATTGATTAAGCTATTACGTTGGCATTATATATCCAGTAAAAGTCCAAGAAAAAAAATAGTAAACTGTATAGAGCTGATAGCTTTTAGGGCAGAAGACTCTTCTGCTTAGGAGTCACCTGGATCAGCACAATACTCTTACCTAATCCTGCCGCAGTATAAAATCTTTTGTTCTATATATTTGTTTGGCTTATAGGGTATGCCCTACAAAGGAAACCCTTCAATGACCCTATGTAATCACTATGAGACATTTTAGTTCTCATAGTTAACAGTGCATTTGATGTCTATCAGTGGATATGTGGAATAAATACCGATTGATCTTTAAAAAACGACATTTGTGAAGTATGTGATAACGCAAATACAGACGAGTGGTAACCGGTTCTTAAATGTCAAAACAACAACTCACTTGTATCAACAAGTATGATCGAAAAAGACATAATTATGATAAGATGTACCAATTAAAATGAATTACCACATTTTTCTGCGTATATTTTTCTTCCCTCCAATTTCTCTTGTGTTTGCGATGAGAGAGTTCGCGATGAAGATCAAGAATTGAAGAAAGGGTTTCCTTTAAAATTTTAAGCTTCGAAAGTCGTGTGGTTATTTAATCGGAATTCGTATTCGGATATTTGACTTCTTTCCCCGAGAGCAACGCTCATGTCAATGACTATATTGGAAACTTGTAAAAGAATAAATGAATGATTTCTAGCGTAAGTTTGGACACTAAGTTCACCTTTAATGCCATTCCAAATAAGTTAAATTTGTTGGTCGAAAGGACTAAGTTATCAAGACCAACGACTACTCCAATATTGTACAGAAGTGCACAGTCTATATTTAGTCTGTTTATAATAGATTGTGGCTTTTTGTCGCCCTGTACCTTGAGAGACAAAGCTGTGACAAACGAATAGACACAAGAGATCACTGTTTATGAACGGAAGCCTAAAATACTCATATCTTGAATAAATAGCATAAATTACGAAATAGTGATATAAAATACTCAATTCACGCATAATTATGTAAGGAGCTTATAGGTGTTGTGCGTGTTGATAACAATTAGAATATTTATGATAATTAATGGCGGATTTGGCGAGATATTACGCCGATATCGCGTACAATACAACATTAATCGCAATTATTTTACACGATAAAATATTTTTAATCCACTGGAAAAATAAGCGATAAAAGCATCGTAAAAATTATTTAATGTTCTCCTGTCTCAGCCGTCGTTTTCATTTATTGGTACGTCAACACATACTTTATTGAAAGCAAAGAATACACGTAACTTTAAATGCTTAACCAATGACATGCATACACAACATACCTAAAATACTTTCAAAGTAGATAAACGAAATTGTTTTACACGCATAACCCGAAAGGCTTCAAGAGTAGGAAGAGAAAAACTGTAAAAGCGTTAGCAGGGATGTGGTCGAAAGGTAATTGGTAAGTCAGATATTTATTTTATGATTTAAAGAGGGTAAAAGGATAGGGAAGTGTGAGTGTTGCCACTCACCGCAATCTCTTTATACAAATTGAATTAGAAGATGCGTCTACTTCAAGCCAGTACTCTGCAAGTCCATAATCGCGACAGTCGAGCCGCGTATTCATCAGCATCAGCAGAAGATGTCCAAATTGAGGTTATTAATATTTTTCTCTCAGAATCCTACCTTGGCAACAACCCCGGAGGCTTCATGGCCCATGACCATGGGCTCCTTTAACACGAAGTTCCCGCAGGCCCCGCTCTGCCAGTAGTGCACGTCCGAGCCGCAGATACCCACGCAGTCCATTCGGAGCAAGACCTCTGCATATTAAAAGAAGATTTTAAATTTAAAACAATAGTCAAAACGATTGAAAGATTGTTCAATTAAATGAAATAAAATAAAATATCTTCACGCCATCCCCAATACAGGGGTATACAGAGGTCTAGTCTAGACAATTGAGTCCCCTTCGACCCAGGTGACAGGTGGTGAGCCCGTCGCCGTCTTTATGACCAAGCCAACGATATGAATTGTACATAGGTTTTTGAAAAAACCCATTGGTACTGCCACCTGGGGATCGAACTCGGGTCTCTCGACTCGAAATTCCGACCACCCTTCCACTCGGCTATCGTGACTACTAAATGCAATGACTACTAAATTCAATTAAATGCATGACGAATCCTTACAATCTGAATGAATAGAAGAATAAAACAACAAAACGAACTTTAATTTTCAATATAATATGTATATTATTTTGACGACATGCTACTCGTACACGGACCTGTTCAAGGTCCGAGGTCCCGCGTTCGATTCCTGGACAGGTGAATGTATAAAACAACTTTTTCTCGGATCTGGGTGTTTTTGTGTAACTTCTTTGTTTCTGATTCCATAACACAAGTGCTCAAGCTGCTTACTTTGGTGTCAGAGCAATGAATGTGATGTTGGCCCTATATATGTCTACGAATGACATTATCTTAAATAGTAATATGTAATATATCAAGTAATAAGAGCTTACTTCCAATTCATACGGTAGATGGTAATGCATACATAACAGTCTTGTGCAAGGTCTGGTACTGTCTATCCGCTTGCCTATCATTGCGATTATAGCAAACCCTCACGTACAGGAGACGCATGTATCCTGCTGTAGACTTTAACAGTCATGATTATTATGAAGAAGTTAAATATGTCTGATACACAAATTATTTCGCCCGTTTCTGTGTCATTGAGTAACTAACATACAACTTTTCACAATGATAATAATAAGTAATAATAATAAACTCAACCAGACGAAAACATATTACAAATACCTCATAGTAATAATAATAAAAATAATAAATAGTTGATTCACTCCCACAAAAGTAAAATTAATTACTTAGTATAACTTCTTAAACCTTAGTGAGAGTCTGGTACCTGATGTAAGAAAACTTGAGTTCCAGGTCACCAGGGCTCCCATCCGGACTAACTACGGAATTCTTAGCACTGGTAGAAGTTACTTCTAAGTAATTTTCCTATCAAACCTCTCTAAAATATTAGTACCTGTGTCTATGGTTTAAGACGTATGTGAGTGGTTTAAGAACGGTGTTTTTTTTTTAATTCGAACTAGAAACTGTCCTGTCGGCAACGGTTTCTAGTACTCATATCTTATAAGGTTATTGGTGCGTTTATTGTGAAAAGTATAAAAGCATATAGTAATCTAACTTATGTAATAAACTCACCATCGTCAGCTATTTCCGGAATCGGTGTTTGTTCCTGGAATAAAATAAGTTTTGCCATTAATTAACTGTGTACCATTAATAAACAAATTTAGGCTATTGTAAACACAGATTAACGATAGCCTAAATTTGTTATACTATTATAGTTTAGTCACGTTAAGTCACGCAAGACACATTAGCCGAGTGGTTGGGTAATAGGAATTCGAGTCAAAAATCCTGACTTCGATCCCGGGTCTTAGGCTCGATGAGCTTATTCAAAACTCATGTACGGTTTATATCGTTGATTTTGACATAACGTAGACGACAGGCTCACCATTTGTCATGTTGTCCTAAGGTAAACAAATTTCTTGGATGAAAGATGTTATACTGTCAATCATTATAGACTACCGAATAACTACAGACGAATATTATATACGTTCAGTTATATAAACATCGACGACCTCTCTGGACGAGTGGCGAACGCACCGGTTTTCATGATGCCGGTAACTCCGAGGTCACGGGTTCGATCCCCGGTCGGATCAATGTAGAAATCCACTTTTTCTACAATGTCTCGGCGTTTGTGGTACCTTCGTTGTTTCCGATTTATAATATACATAACAGTTCTTTTAATCTGTAGCTATTGACTTTGGGATCACAGTAATGTATGTGATGTTGTCCCTATCTATGTATATATTATTATTTATTAATTGAATTTTATAATTATCTCTAAATGAAATTTTTAAAAAATCATTATTTTTTTTTAAACGATACACAGAATTGTCAACAAGCATCAAACTTCATCTAACTTTCACATTCCTCGTGATATTCCAACGCCTATTTCCCAAGATTGACATGTTCACAAATATAATAAAAAAAATATAATAAGATACAAATATAATAAGATACATTAGACCGTTCTATATATCGCATTTCGATAATAAGGATTGGGATAATAAGTTTATTTGATATGATTTAAATATTTCTTACTTTAACATGGAAAACAAAAACTAACATATCAGAATACAAATATAATATCATCAGGCTTTGGCCATATCTAGACGTTAAGCAGCGTTATTATAGTTGCGATAAGATTTTCCTCTTTTATTTATTTGTCGTTTCATTAACGGTGTCATTTTAATGAAATATAAAAACCGTGTGGCAACGGCATAAGAATATTGCCACTCCCTTTCTTCCCGTGGGAGTCGTAAGAGGCGACTAAGGGAAACTGCCTTGAATATAGTTATAGCAATCGATAGATATATATAGCGGTATAACAATCACTAAAAATATTAGATCAAAATAATCAGACAGAAAATGGCAGCAGCGTCTGTGGTGCGAGTAATCTGGTACTGCGATCGCCAATCCGTTTGCCAAGCGTGGCGATTACGGCAAATCCTCCCTATGGGAGAGGCTTATGTCCTGCAGTAACCTTTAGCAAGCCGTTATGTATTTATGTGGGTATATAAAAAGTACTAACTGCAGTTAGTACTTTTTATATACATTCACACAAGTCCTTTCGACCCAGATTTCAACCAAGGTTATTTGGAAAAAAGTCACAAGTTTTTTCCCTTGCGGGATCGGAACCTGCAATCTTTAAATTCGAAGATTGGGTCACTATCGACTAGGCTATCGTTTATTTATTTATTTATTTTATGGAAAAGGGAGGTAAACGAGCAGGTGGCTCACGTGATGATAAAAAAATCATTTCTTACATAACTTCCTTCCCTTCTATGAAATAAATTCTTCCGCTTTCTGGGTCAATTCAATAGATATTGTAAACTGCAACATGGTACCATATCCGTGTATTGTCTGATGTGGGTGACACACGGTGGCTCGGATGGTAATAGCGTCTCCACGGTCCGGTGGAATTGGTTCGAATCCATGTCCATCCATATCCTGAATGGGCCTTTAGCTATCAGCCGGGCTCAGCATTACCAACAATCATGGGTCTTAAAGCACGGAGGTCAACGCTATGGACGCTTGGAAACAATTGTGATGTATACAGGTGGTCCTTGCGCTGACCAAAAGAAAGGTTGGACTCCAAAATAATTTAATAGTCAACTGCTATCAGACTAAGTGGTGTGAGTAAACATATCCCTGTGCGTCTGTACACCCTATAATGGTGACGACACCATCGAATTATTCATCTGACATAAGCTTAGCTTCCGTAGTAGAAAGCCAAGCAATAAAGAAAGAAAGAGAAAGAAAAGGACATTAATGAAAAAAATTATTTCTAAAAAATAAATTTCGAATTAAGACATTTAATAAAATCCGTAGTAAACAAATTTTAAGAGCTCTGTGGTGAAGTAAAACATCATAACGAAACCATTTTAGAATAATAAGAATTAAAAATATTTCAAAGATTTACGAATATCTATCTGCTACTATATCGTACTGGAACAGCATTGTGGACGTTTCCCTACTCTTTTCTCTCTCTTTCTCTCTCTCAAGAATATTTCAGAGGTCTTTGCTCAGCAATACCATAATATATACTGGAATAATTGTTTCGTTCAAGTCACGAAGAATCGCATTATGTTTAACTTAAGAATTTATTCAGCAGACATTAACAAAACTGGCTAAGAGCTCACCTGACGGTAAATGGCTACTGTTGCAATAAAAGAAATCAATCAAATGATGTTAAAGATATATTTTCATCCCTAAAAACTAAGAGGGAATGCCTTATTCATTGCCCAAAACTATAGCGGCTTTCTAATCCTTTCAAGGCATAATATTATTGCTGTTTGGTGGCAGAAATAGTAAAGAATGTCTATCCCAGACGACTCCCGGTCCTCCGACACCACACATAATATACATACATACACTAAAACAATTATAGAATACTCTGGATGATTACAGTTGCAATAGTTTTGTTTTAATTTTATGGAGAGGTATTTTGATATAGTTTTTTAAGCAACACCTAACCTTATTTTAGAAAATATGAATATGAAAAAATACACAGTTCCATAATAATACATTAGTGTCATAATAAAATCACTCGGTAAAGATCGTCGAATAAAAATAAAGATTCAAATATTTATAATTAAAAAAAAGTTTTCACGTTGCTTAATTGTCTGTATTTGAAACTGCCACAAAAGAAACATATGGCGCTATATAAAATTAAAAAAAAAAAACATACCAATCGTAAATCTTTCGGCTTGTACAAAACCGCAGTGAGGTTATCTTGTGCCATGTTTTACGCGTGCGCGAGCTCGGACTGTTAATTCACTACTGAGTACATACTGAAAATGATGGTATTGATAAAGTAAAGTTTGTGGCGTATTATCAATGGCTGGGAGGCGCGGCTTACACGTCGCCGAATTAAATTGAACCGGCTACGACGGGCCTCCCAACCAGCATTTCAAATCACGTTATTTTCGGAGCAGGCGAGTAGCAACGGTGGAGCATTGATATAAAGCCGCGACTAGTATTACACAATGCGAAAACATGTTATTAATCCGGTCATTCTGATTTTTGTGTGGCAATGAAAATTCAAAATTGCCAATTTCTTTTGTTTGCCTTGCTGTTAAGGTAATGCCTCTTAATAGATCATTTCAGGATAAGCCGCTCACATTTTTACATTTTTTACTCATCAGACCATAGAGATCAGCAGTTGTCCGCGTACCACGCAAATATGACTAAATAGATTCCAATTATGTTTTCTAAGTTTTATTCCTAAGACACTTCACTAAAAAATTAAGACTCACATCTAAAAAAAAACTATTAGATTATTGCGATATCTTCATTTCGTCGTCTTCTTTACAGCCTATTAATAGTCCATTGCTGAACAATGAAAAATTTAATAGAAATTTGATGAATGGAAAACTTCCCCAATGAACGGTACTCAGCCACCAGCATCCATCGACTGCCCGCAACATTCTGCAAGTCGTCACTCCATCTTGTGGGTTGTCTTCCTACACTACATTTGCCTAAATAAGGTTGCTACTTGAGAATAATATTTCTCAACGGTTATCAGTTCGCCGACCTATGTGAGCAGCACACTTCGGTGTGCTGAGCCCTACAGCTTTGCCTGTTACCTTAGTTCTGCTGCGGATGACGTGCAAGCTGGACAAATTTGAGCTCCCTCATTCGGCCAGTAGTGAAAGGCCATTTCTAAGTTCCATTAGTCATCACAGGAATCAAGCACTGATTGTAAATTTTAGTCTTAAGATTCTGCAGTATTTAAGATAAAGTTATTAATGTTTTAAGAAAACAACGATATTCGTAAGGACTATGTGTCCAGGAGTAGTTTCTTACACCACTGATAAATCTTGAAGGAAAGGAAGAAGAGGTCGAACTTTAGTTAGGACCTAAATAGATATGCTATCTAAAATAATAAATTGTATCTATACGAAACAAATCACAAAATAAAAAGATAAGTTGCAGCATCGAATACGCAGCTAGTGAATAAATAAATCTTTTAAGTATCGTACACGGCTACTAATCCCAAAGTGGAATTCCCTGTGTCATCACATCCCCTAGCTTCTTAACTAAAGTCTTTATATATATAATAAGTATTTATATCTCCATTTAAAACAACTCCGACTGATTCACTTACATTCCGAATGCATTACTTCTATTATTTCGCTGTGTTTACTTCATATCTCTCATTTGATTAACATTATAATGTTTGTCTATATTTTACATATACATATATAAAGTCACGCAATTCCCAATACAGGGGTAGACAGAGGTCAAGTCTAGACAATTAAGTCCCTTTGACCCACCTTCCACCGAAGATATTTTCGGGACAACGTGACAGGTGGTGAGCCCGTCGCCGCCTTTATGTCCAAGCCAACGATGAAATTCGTACATAAGTTTTTGAAAAACTCATTGGTACTGCCACCTGGGGATCGAACTTGGGTCTCTCGGCTCGAAATTCCGACCACCCAACAACTCGGCTATCGTGACTTTTTTTTATATATATATATATATAAAGTCAAACCTATGACTGAATTTTGAGAATACTCGGGCCACTTTCAACAAGGTACCAACTGAAAATCAGCGCTGCAGCACTGCTGCAGCAACATGAGTTAGTACCTCTTTTTGCTACTGCAGCACCTATGATATTTGCATGTGTATTTGTAAACTTATGTGTGATTTTTCCTATTCGTTTATTGATTTTTTTCTTTTCATTTTGTACTACGCCAGTGTTGTGTGATGTGGAAGAGAAAATAAAGTTTTATTCTATGCACGGATTATGTGGTAGGAATATGTGGCTTCCTCTCATAGTCTAAATACATAGACATGTATAATGTGGGTTGCTACAACATCGTTCCTATTTCTGCCATTGTAGAATGTAAGCATTGATTAGTTTCTGCTTCTGGTATTACTAACTAGTATAATTACAGACTCTCAGGAATTCCTTCTAGGTCTTAACGACATATATATAATCCGTAATCTCGTACCATTGAAAACTTATGTTAGTTTATGTAATTCACGCGTTACGTACGTATCATTAGATAGACTTAGTCTTATCTTAATAGATTAAAATAATTTACGAAATCTTTGGTCATTTCCTTTCGTAGATGTTACAGGAGTCCATTGACGTATAAAGTGTTATATTGATCGTAACCGTTAGGAATTCGGAATTTAATCCAGCCAGAGGTCAAGGCAATTAAGTCCTTTCGGTCACATTTTACCGGAGCTTGTTTGGTACAACGTGGTTAGCCTGTCGCGGTCTTTATGCCCAAGCCAATAATATAAATCGTACATTAGTTTTGAAAAAAAAAAACTCGCTGGTACAAGCCTACATCCTGAGGATCGAACTCGGGTCTTTTGAATCCAATTCCGATCACTCCAACCAATCGGCTGTCGTGACTCTCTTTACCAGTACATAGTAAATATTATTTTGCTTCATACTGTCACATAAGAAGACTTAATCTCTGTGTTATTTCTCAAGTAAATAGCAGTGACGGTTCGAAGCCGTTCGTATATTTGAGTTACGTCAAAATAGAAATTACGTAACACAGTAATGTGCGCGTGAGGCGTTTAGAGTAGGACGTCTCTGTGAGCAGTCAGCAGTGAGCGAACTAATAAAATTCTTTTTTATTAAAAAAATATCTTCCCGCCATTCCCGATACAGGGACCTAGACAATTAAAGGACTTAATTGTCAAGACCTCTGTCTGCCTCTGTATCCCGACCCACCTTCCACCGAAGAAATATTTCAGGACAATCCGACTCGTAGTGAGCCTGTCGTCGTCTTTACGCCCAAGCTAATGATACAAATTGTCAAAAAGGTTTTTTAAAAAATCCATGGACATGAGCCTACCATGCCTAATATAAATATATGTAATATAAATAATACCTGGAGATCGAACTCGGGTCTTTTGACTTAAATTCCGATCACTCAGATATTATTTTTTTATTCCGACTACAATAATATTTACTACTGAATTTAAATGATCCCAAAATTATAACTTTCGTTACAGGTTATTAATTAGTAAATAAAATACAAAAATAAAATAGAAACTATCACAAACTCAACAACCTTTAAAGTAAAGTTGTCTGTTCAATCTAAGACCTTATTAAGACCTTTAAGAAACGCGTTCCTTCAGCGTCCGGACAGTTGTTAATAATTCATGTAAGTCACGATACGTTTACAGTCAAGTTAGCCGAGTGGTTGGGTGATCGGAATTCAAGTTCGATCTTAATGACTCGTTCCGATAAGTTTTTTCAAAAAACTTTGTACGATTTATATCGTATGGACATAAAGATGACAACTGGCTCACCAATGACTCTCATCACTGACTCTCTCTACCCGTGGGCGTGGTAAGAGGGAAATAAGAGAAAAAGCCGTGGAAATGCAATTGGTTATAGACAGATAGCCAGCGGGATAACCATCTCGGAATATGCCAGTGACGGACAGCGAAGTCTAAGGTGGTAGGTGACTGTAATCGCTAATCCGCCAAGCGTGGCTATTACGACAAGCCCTACCATACGGGAGAGTTCCATGACATGACATTTTTTATGTAAATTGGTGTGAAATTAGCTCACATTTAACTGATGGTAAATTGCTACTACGGCCATTAACACCTGCTTACCATAAGGATACCTTACCCGGAATGAGTCTCCGTTTCAATATGGCGAACAGAACTTGATACTTCATACAACAACAATTCAGTCTGTGTCTACTGCTGAAAATAAACCCTAGATATTGTCAGAGATTGGTCTTGTATATTTTCGTTATGTGGGTATTCTCTCTATACTCATGAGAATTTTCCAACTTTTTCCAATAGGCATGCAGAGATTGTTATAGAGAATCATCCTGCATAATTTTACTTCAAGATATATTCATGAGAATGTCCCAATACTAATAATACTACATAAAAATCCTTATATATCGCAATTATTACCGATAGATGGCCGAATTAAAATTATTAAAAAAAAAACAGACCAATGACGAACAGCAATGACAGGCCTATGTCCTGCAATTGTTTATTGGATATTTTATGTGCTTTAAGACAACAAAGTTGAATATTTACCTATTACTCCGTTGCTTAAAAGCAAGCAGTTTGTAACTTTATAATCTGTCACTCATCAGTGCATAAACATTTTTTTTAAATTAAACCACCTGAAGATCTATAGATTTTCTCCAGATTACACTTTAACTGCAAGCTTGTGAAAAATACAGCAATTACATGGCGATCGAGGGATTGAATCTGTTATGTAAGTATTGGATCTGCTATCAAATGTTCAAATGGATGCACAAGAAATTAAATTAATTTCTTTTTCTTTACCACGTCTCTAGATAATTTTTAACCAAACAAAACACAACTCGCACTTGGCCGCGCGCGATGTCGCTGTGCGCCGGTGACCTTGCACTCGACACCGAGAATTCACAGATTAAAATAAATAATAACGTTACGTAAGTCGCGCTATCGACAGGTTGCGATTACACCGGTCGGAGACTCCCGAGATCGATTAGTTAAAAAGTGTTTAAAATATAACGTTTTATTTAATGTATAAATATATAAGAGTAACATTTATTTCTATGTAATATTCTTTTTGGTTGGTATCACAGTTATTTTTTTTCTTTTTCAATACTTTATCAACGGAAACAAAATTATGTTTTTATTTACAATACTTGTTAACTAAAACTGCAGGAACGCTGGCTGCAATTCCACGTTGAATGTTTACATTCAACCGTATAGCGAGAAAAGAAGCAGTCCACTTGTGAGCTTGTCACCAACGGCTACGACCAGTCGCGGGTACAATTCCTTTACAAAGTGCATCGAGCGGGAAATAGAAAAAGCATAGTCCCCTTCAGACACATATTTGTTTTTTTTTAACCACACATTTCTACTGTGACCTGATATGAAAGGTGAATCAGTATAAGAAGGACAATGCCACACTCATTTTTAGCGGTTTAGATGACATGAACAAAGATTTAATTAATTCTATTAAACCTGACACAAGAATTTATACTTAGTGCAGTCTATACCGCTTCTGAATACCGCACAGATTAGGGCCGGGTATAGTAACCTTGTGACTTGTAAGGGTGTTAACCGGTTAACCGCAACCTTTTCCATCCAATCCCCTATCGTAAAGATCAGCAACATACGACAATCTACCAGCAGCCTCTCTTGTGTTACGAATATTCACGTGCGTCGGTGATCGCATAGCCGTAAATTTGTATTCCCTTTTTCATTAAAAAAATAAAGGCAGTGTAAAGACTATATTATGAAATGCATGTACGATTAGAAGCTAATGCTGGTAACGACCTGTATAAATTTCAAGTCTGGATTTAATACACTAAAATAATATAACAGGCATGCTGTTTTTTTATATGTATAAGAGAGATGCTAATCGACATTTCAGTAGCGTGTTCGGAGGTAAATAGAAAAGATATAAATTGAAGAAGATAGAAGACGAAAATCTACAAATAGCAGATGAAGATTCCTGCTTAATCCTTGAAATAAAGAAAGGAATACCGGTCTTCATCTCCAATCCTGCTACCCATCGCTCGTAACATTATCAAAAGGTACTTACGTCTCTGTAGACTAATCAGTGTCGACAAATAATGTAATAATTAGTTGACAGCGCATTGCTTAATAAGACTTAACGTTATCTCTGGAAAAATTGTGTTCCTATCTCTATTGGGCAGATAGCTAGGGGCGTTATCAAACGTATCAAAGATAAACATATGAATGCGTTTGTATTTCAAATATTTATTATCAATATCCCAAATTCTTCCGATGTACTAATAAAATTATATTTGAAAGGGGTTGACGAAAGAGTGAAGTGTGAGGTATGGTAAAATCACAAATATATATTAACAGTCACAATAGCCGAGTGGTTGGGTGGACGTTGGGTATTTGTGATTATATTCTCATTGATAATCAGATTGGATAAAGTTCTTAAAAGAGGGAAAAATACCCAGATATATATTTTGAAAAACTTTAAAGTTAATAAATAAGTTGGCTTATTGCTACTGTTACTAAACAAATTACTTACTTACTTACTTATCTTCACGCACAATCCCTGACGGTGTAGCCAGAGAGTACAGATCGCCAAGTGTCACGATCCCTGCATACTTCTTTCGCTTCTTTTAGATTCATCATCTTCTTCATACATGCACGTCTAGGTATCCGAGTACTCTTGACCCTCCCCTCTTCGAGCAATTTGCTCACATGGTCTTCGAAAGTTAGTCTCGGTCTACCTCGACACCTTTTAATATTAACTTTCGCGCTATATATTTTCTTCACCATTCGGTCTTGACTCATTCGCTCAACGTGCCCAAACCATCGAAGCACGCCCTTATCCATTTTTGTGACAAGGTCATCTTTCAAACCTGCCATATTGTGAATCTCTTCGTTTCGCTTTCGGTCGGCCATGGTAAGGCCGCACATTTTGCGAAGAGATCGCATCTCCACTGCATTCAACCTTTTGCTTTTATGCTTCTCCTGGCATACCCAGGTTTCGCTGCCATATAACAAAGTCGATACCAACACTGCGCTATGTATTGCAAGGCGTGCACTTTTCACTACGCCTTGCCTTTTGACTAACGCAGTCAGCGCACCATTGACTTTGTTCCCGGCATCGACATGCCTGTCCACATCTAAATCACATCTTCCATCCTGGCTAAATGCACTCCCCAAGCATACAATTTCATTCACCTGTTCTAGACATTCCTGATTTACCCAAATTTCGCACTTCGTTCTTTCTTCGTTCCTTTCAAATACCAGAACCTTAGTTTTATTAGCATTCAAACGGAGACCATTAATTTCACATTCTTCTTTCATACACGTGACTAATGCCTGCAGTTCTGCCTCTGATGGTGCAATAAGCACTGCATCATCAGAATATAGCAGACAATTTACTTTTATGTCACCCAATTTCACACCTAAACAGCTAACTTTCAGCTTCTGTAAACAGCTGTCGAGATACAGTATGAACAGCCAGGAAAACATAACACAACCCTGTTTTACGCCCGTTTGGACGCTAAACATGAGTGACAGGTCATGCCCTACACGCACACAGGCTTTACAGTCACAGTAAAGTGACTGCACAGCCCTAAGCAATCGACCATCCACACCATACCCCGGCAACAGTTCCCACATTTTCTTCCTTACAACTTAAAATAAATTAAAATAAAATAACAGAAATGGATTCACTAAGAAATAAATATCATGATACTCTTCAAATAGTCCTCGATAGTTCAAATCTCTCGTCACTACGGCGATCCCTTGTGAAGTGCACGATTTTTTAAAACTAATCTTGAAGATGTTTATCGACACTTAGACTTTCTGCGAGCTGGTGCTGATGTAATATCTACAAATACTTACCAGGCTTCCATCCGTGGTTTTCAAAAATATCTTGGTGTGTCATCTGAAGAGGGATTTGAATTAATTCGACTTTCTGTGGATCTTGCAAAAAGAGCTCGAGACACTTATTTAAAGGAAAAAGCAGAACAACTTTGCAACCCTAAACCTTTAATAGCTGGTTCTCTTCGCCCCTATGGTGCACACCTTCACGATGGATCGGAATATCGTGGCAGATATGCTGACAAAGTGTCCAATGAAACACTAAAAGAGTGGCATAGACCTCGAATAAGTACATGATTGGCTCCGATGATAATCTTTTACTCAGGAATCCTCCTCACAGCACTTCCTTTTACTCCAAATCCTTTTCCACTGAAGCTGTTCGACTTTGGAACTCTCTCCCACTTCATATTAAGAAAGCACAGTCCTTGCCCATTTTCAAACGCTTGCTAAAAAAACACTTTACGCCTCCTTAACCTTTCTTTCCTGTTCTGTATCTGTATCGTCGTTGACTTATCTCTATATGTATATATATTTATATATATATATATATATATATATATATATATATATATATATATATATATATATATATATATATATATGTGTGTGTGTAGATGTATATAAGTATTGTGTATGTATATGTACATGTGTATGTGTGTGTATATATAATTATTATTTGTATGTATTATAAGTTATACATAATTTGACCTTTTTTTGTAATTTTTATTGGTTTTAAATTTTTTTTGTTCCATGTGTTAGTGTACACCCTAACCTTATACTTGTTTTTAGTTCTTTTTTTATGGGTTGCCTGGAAGAAATCGTTTATCAGCGATAAGGCCACCCATTGCACATTTTTTTTTGTCACATTTAATTTTTTTTATAGGTGTACAATAAATTATATTTTCATTTCATTTTCATTATTGGAAGCTGGTATGGACTTGCTTGCAATAGAGATAATACAATAGAAATAATATGTTTTAAAGAAGCAGAAGTGCTTGTTAGCCTGTTAAAAGAACACCCTTCGGCTAAAGCTTGGCTGATATTCAGTTGTAAAAATTATAAACACCTTGCTTATGATGAGGATTTCCAAACAGCCGTTATTAAGTGTTGGTATCCAAATCAACTGCTAGCGATAGGAGTCAACTGTAGCGCCCCAAACATAGTTGCTACCTTAATAAGTGGTATAAACAAGGAAGGTAAACAACCAATACCTTTCATAACTTACCCAATTTGTTGACAAACATATATAAAAAGCGTCTAAAATATAAAATTTGGGAAGCATATTCCGCCGGGGTGGAAGATGTGATCTAAATGTGGATAGGTTTGTGGCAGTCGGGAACAAAATTAATGGTACCCTGACTGCGTTAGTTAAAGGACAGGTTGGAATGGTTAACGTTAGAATGTTAAAAAGAATATCACTAGGATTGTCCACATTAGTATTTCTCTTGAATTGCTCTAAATATTTCGATTCAAAGATATTAATAAACGCGCGGTTCGCTGTTATTTTCCGCGTCTATTTGCCGAAACTCCGGTATCTTTCCGCGATCTAAATTTATTTACCATAGAATAAAAATGAGTTCGCATATTTTTATTAATGTTAAAACGCTGCGCAGACAATGGAAACTATGGAATCAAAGGACACAGTAAAAGTGTTTAGGAAGAGTAAACACTGTTTATTTGGAAATGGCTCTTCTACCTCATCCAGCCCCAAGCTACAATACCTAGTTTTGGTAAATGGATGCTAATAAGATCCGTATACGTGAAATTAAATATACCGATTAGTTTAAATATTATATTAATTGATCAAATATCATTCAATATCAATTATAATTGAAAATGAAATTAAATATAATATATCTTCACGTAATAACCCAATACAGAGGTAGACAGAGACCTAGTCTAGGCAATTAAGTCCCTTCGACCCACCTTCCACCGAGGATATTTTCGGGACAACGTGACAGGTTGAGAGCCCGACGCCGTCTTTATGTCCAAGCCAACGATATAATTCATACATAAGTTTTTGAAAAACCCATTGGTACGAGTCTGCCATCTGGGGATCGAACTCGGGTCTCTTGACTCGAAATTCCGACCTCCCAACCACTCGGCTATCGTGACTTATTTTCGTTAAATTAAATAATTAAAACGGCTAAACCCATGTTCAAACAGAGTAGGTACCGACTAGTTTCGAACCGATCAGAAGTCTCCAGGGTGATTGGGAAAGGTTCGCGGTGTACGACCCCGTAATTAATTAATAACATCTCACGAAAGTTCGAATAAAAAAAAATATCTTCACACAATTCCCAAAACAGTAGTAGACAGAAGTCTAGACTAGACATTTAAGTCCCTTCGACCCACCTTCCACCGAAGATATTTTCGGGACAAGGTGACAGGTGGTGAGCCCGTCGCCGTCTTTATGTCCAAGCCAACGATATAATTTGTACATAGGTTTTTAGAAAAAACCCATTGGTACGACCACTTGAGGATCGAACTCGGGTCTCTTGACTCGAAATTCCGACCACCCAACCACTCGGCTATCGTGACTTTTAAGTTCGAATGAGTTTTGAAATATTGAAAAAACATATGTTACTCTATATTTGATTTACGGATAAAAGTCACAGCACGAACAAAATTTATATTTCTCGAAAGAATCGAAGAAAAAGTACACAACACAGATAACAAGCGCTCAAAATAAATATCTGAACCATTGACCCCAGTTAAGACAACATATTTATTAAATGCAATTAACAACTTATCTCTTAAACTGCATACGAAGTTAGTCAACACGTAGACAGATAAACAATGTGATGAATAACAAAAATCAATTATGTTTATAAAATGATTATTCTTATTGAAATATGAGTTGCACAAACAAACATTTAGTTATGATAACAGGGATAAAACTTTGTTATTTGACTTTCATATTTTTATAATGTTGTTATATAGTTCGATGATTCGATAGCATTGTTAATATTTATTGAAGGGTTGTAGATTCGAATCTCGCTCGGTGAAAACTTTTTTTTGATGCATTTCAATGCTTGTACTCGAGTCATGGATTTTATTTATATATGAATATTTATCTAAATGTATATAGTACCGTTCGCTTTGCCAATAAGATAGCAATAGGCTCATCACCTCGGTAGAGTGAGTCAAGAGGACTTAATTAAAAAAACAAGTGCCGGAAGAAGGCAAAGAACATCATGGTATAGACTTAAACCGTAACCACATAACAATAAAGTTAAAACAATAAATTTCGATGATGTGTGAAACCCTTCATCCCGCAATGGAGCAGAGTGGCGGACATTCTCTGCTCCAATCACTCTCAAATTTTTGAGAGGACGTAGCCCAGCAGTGGGCATTCACAAGCTGCTGCTTCACTATAAAAGTCCACTCACTGTTAAACATACACGCAGATTCGCAATAGTCGCCAAGCTTGGCAAATTTGCCGATCGCATTACCTGACATCTCGCACTTGGAACGATGTTATATAAATGAATATTTTCACTCACATTCCCAATACTGGTGTAGACAGAGGTCTAGATAATGAAGTCAGAATTTAACAGTGGTAGAGCCACGAGTCAGCTTTTGTTGTTGCATGAATGGGCCGGCTCGACCGAGAAAGTACCACGACCTCTCAGATTACCGGCGTGAAGTAGAAGTCTGGTGAGTGCTGGTGAACAAACTTCTGCGTTTCGTCTGGTGAGTGCAGGTAACCGGTGGCCCACATACCCCCCTCCCCCAATACTGTGGGGGGGGGGCACTCTTAGGGAGGCAACGCATCTGCTATGCCTCTGGTACTGCGGGTGTTCATGGGCGGCGGTAATCACTTACCATCACGTGAGCCGCCTGCTCGTTTGCCTCACTTTTCTATAAAAAAAGTCCTTTTTATCCACCTTTCATCGACGCCTTTCTTCTATCTGGGTTGGCACAACGTGACAGATTCTGAGCTTATCGTAACACAAAAATATATATTTACATAAATAACTGTTCGAATATAATTACGTCACGATAGCCGTGTGGTTGAATGATTGGAATTAGAGTCAAGAGATCCGAGATCAAAACCCCAGATGGCAGGCTCGTACCACCGGGTTTTTTCAAAAAGTTATGAACGATTTACATCGTTAGCTTGGACATAAAGACTGCGACAGACTTACCAAACACACATAGTCCCAAAAATGACGTCGGAGGAAGATTGTTTGAAAGGACTTTTTTATACTAACTGTCTTTACATCTGTATTGGGAATGGCGTAGACATTTAATTTTTTTTTATAAATAAACATCCTTAAAGTACAAACATTCATATTCATCACACAAATGTTTGCGGGATTAGTACCCGCAAACCTTACCTTTGTAGGTAGGGTCAATACCAACTTGGGTCGACTACTTAATATTGCCAAGGTATTTTTTTAATAATACGCTAATGCTTCTTATATTTTTGCTTTATCTTATGCTAAAAAATAGTTAAAGGGACAAACTCATTTCAATAAAAAAAACTAACATTTCTATACTTTTTTTATTAATATACTACTCCGCCCACCCCCATAATCCATGACTCTCTCTGATAGTTTCTCGGTTGTCCCTCCTCTGCCTCGTCACGGCGCTGGCTTCCCCCTTCGCGATCGCCTTCTTCCTCTCCATTCTCTTCTGTCTATCTTCTAGATTCTTCTTCACTTGCTGCTTCACTACCTCCGGGGCTATTGTACTCGCGGACGTGTAGGTCCTCATGGATCTCACATCAGATAACGCCTTCTCTATCATCGCCAATCGGTATTTCTGTGAGTTTTTATCCAGTACTGATAGTTTTTCGGCGTCAGACTCGTCCTGTGATACCAATGTAGGCACATTTTCGTCAATGTCATCAACAGTCATCCCATTTTCGACTTTATTATCCTCGATTTTCTTTTCGATTGACAGAGCGTTTGTTTTTTCCGTTAGCTGATCAAGGGTGAGTTTTTTCTCGTCATTCAAAATTGACTCTTCAACCTGTGAAATACAATTATATTAATTCATACTAATGCTATGAATACAGACAGATAGAGTTACTTTCCATGTACATCTGTCTGTTCTTCTGTCTGTTTAGTGTAAACCCGCTAAACGATTTTAGAAATTTATTATGGAGGTAGCTTAATCTGCAGGAAATGACCCATGATGCTATTTATTTCGGGATAAATCTTATTTTCACATTATAAGACTACCGCACAGGCGAAAAAAAATATAAAGTCACTATAGCCGAGTGGTCGGGTGGTCGGAATTTCGAGTCAAGAGACCCGAGTTCGATCCCCATGTGGCAGGCTCGTACCAATGGGTTTTTCAAAAACTTATGTACGAATTACATCATTGGTTTGGACATAAAGGCGGCGACGGGCTCACCACCTGTCACGTTATCCCGAAAATATCTTCGGTGGAAGGTGGGTTGGAGGGACTTAATTGTCTAGACTAGACCTCTGTCTACCCCTGTACTGGGAATTGCGTGAAGATATGTATTTATTTTATTATTTATTTATTATGGAGGTAGATTAAACTGCAGGAAATGACCCTTGATGCTATTTATTTCGGGATAAATCTTATTTTCACATTATAAGACTACCGCACAGGCGAAAAAAATATAAAGTCACGATAGCCCAGTGGTCGGGTGGTCGGAATTTCGAGTCAAGAGACCCGAGTTCGATCCCCAAGTGGCAGACTCGTACCAATGGGATTTTCAAAAACTCTTGTACGAATTATATATCGTTGGCTTGGACATAAAGGCGGCGACGGGCTCACCACCTGTCACGTTGTCCCGAAAATATCTTCGGTGGAAGGTGGGTCGGAGGGACTTAATTGTCTAGACTAGACCTCTGTCTACCCCTGTACTGGGAATTGCGTGAAGATATGTATTTATTTTATTATTTATTTATTATGGAGGTAGATTAAACTGCAAGAAATGACCCTTGATGCTATTTATTTCGGGATAAATCTTATTTTCACATTATAAGACTACCGCACAGGCGAAAAAAAATATAAAGTCACTATAGCCGAGTGGTCGGGTGGTCGGAATTTCGAGTCAAGAGACCCGAGTTCGATCCCCATGTGGCAGGCTCGTACCAATGGGTTTTTCAAAAACTTATGTACGAATTACATCATTGGTTTGGACATAAAGGCGGCGACGGGCTCACCACCTGTCACGTTATCCCGAAAATATCTTCGGTGGAAGGTGGGTTGGAGGGACTTAATTGTCTAGACTAGACCTCTGTCTACCCCTGTACTGGGAATTGCGTGAAGATATTTATTTATTTTATTATTTATTTATTATGGAGGTAGATTAAACTGCAGGAAATGACCCATAATGCTATTTATTTCGGGATAAATCTTATTATTAATCTTATTTTCACACTACAAAACTTTCACACAGGTGAAGGTACTAGTGACATATAAGCAGGTATAAGATAGAAGCAAGAGCATTACCAATCTATAAATATTATTTGTATCTGCGTAAAAAATCTTGTATGTGATGTGATTTCGAAGCTTTATTAACATTATTTAATTCGAAACATTGGATTAAATTTACAAACGTCGACTTAATTATAATCCGACAAAAAAACAGAAGGGGCTACTGTAAACTGTTAGTTACCGCTCTCCTTAGCTCTGCCAATTCGTCTTCATTGTAATTAGTCTTCGTTTTCTCCTCTTGCGTGTCCTCGTCTCCGTCCGATTCGCTTTCTTCGTCCTCGCTCACTTTAAGACCGATGCCCATTTCCTGAAATTGTTTTTGATGTGAAACTTCTTTAGAATCGTTGTGATTTCAAACCGAATGCAACGGGAAAAAAAACACAAATACAAAAATGTGTAGGATGAAGCCGGCAAAGAATGAGACAGAAATATACATACTATTTTATTAATAAAGTAAGTCACGATAGCCGAGTTGTTGGGTGGTCGGAATTTCGAGTCGAGAGACCCGAGTTCGATGCCCAGGTGGCAGTACCAATGAGTTTTTCAAAAACTTATGTACGAATTTCATCGTTGGCTTGGACATAAAGGCGGCGACGGGCTCACCGCCTGTCACGTTGTCCCGAAAATATCTTCGGTGGAAGGTGGGTCAAAGGGACTTAATTGTCTAGACTTGACCTCTGTCTACCCCTGTATTTGGAATTGCGTGAAGATATTTATTTATTTATTTATTTATTATTTTATTAATAAACTTTATAATTATATATATTCATCTCATTTTTGTCAATTTACTTTACACTTTTGTCGATTTACTGAAGTTTCACTTCTGTCGTGTGTGAATCGCACACATAATTTTTTATACGTAGATTGATATTCACATTCATTTAAATACATACATACATACATAGACAACATCATATACATTGCTTTCCGTTCAACACTTTTGCGTATCGTATCATTGCATTCCACAACACGTTGTGTAATGGAATCGGAAACAACGAAGGTACCACCAACACTCAGAACCGAGACGTAGATGATTTAGAAAAAAAAATTATAAAAAGTGTCTGTCTTCATTTGTCAGTCTGGGAATCGAACCTGGGACCTCAGAGCCATCTTTTTAATATCATAAAAAGGTGTCGAGGTAAGTCAAGGTAGGCCAAGAATTACTTGCGAGGACCATGTGGGCTAAAAAATGGCTGTAAGAGGAGAGGGTCAAGAGTACTCGGATACCTAGACGTGCGTGTATGACGAGAATGATGGATTTTTTTTTATAGAAAAGGGAGGCAAACGAGCAGGTGGTTCACGTGGTGGTAAGTGATTATCACCGCCCATAAACACCCGCAATACCAGAGGCATAGCAGTTGCGTTGCCGCCCTTAGAGTGCCCCCCCCCCCCAGAATTGGGGGAGGGGGTGTGTGGGCCACAGGTTACCTGCACTCACCAGACGAAACGCAGAAGTGTGTTAGACTTCTACTTCACGCCGGTATTCTGTGAGGTCGTGGTACTTCCCCGTCGAGCCGGCCCATTCATGCAACAACAGAGCTGATGCGTAGCTCTACCACTGTTAAATAATGATTAGTTACATTCTATACTCGTGATTTAACATTATCACCACGACAAACATTCGAATCTCGGATGCTTTACCATCACCAGTCTCCCCCCAAACTTATCACTTGCCAACTAACCTCCAACAACTCGTCATCCACCACCTTGGTCCTCTTGTAACCGGAACAAGCGATCTCCGTGTCCAGCTGGTCATCTCTCTCCAGGTCTTCGAACTTCGGGTAGAGGTCACTCTCATACCCGAAGCGCTTCTTAAAGAACTCCCGGACGCATCTCACGTCGCGGTCGAAGTACCTAAACGATATGTTATACAACACACATTTATCACATCAACGTACATTTCTTATTTGATACATTATATATATATATATATAATATACATTTATATAACATTCATTTGTATTTGATACATCGCACAACGTGTACTGTGTAGATAATTTGGCCTAAAATTTGTCCAGGGACATACCAACCTGTAACTATTTGTGCTCTGCCATTGCATCTGGCAAATCAGTTAAAAAGATATACATATATTTAAATTCTTATCTTTACGCCATTCCTAATACAGGGGTAGATAGAGGTCTAGACAATTATGTCCTTTCGTCTTACCTTCCTCCGAAGACAATTTTTTGGGACAATGTGACAGGTGACTGTCGCCGTCTTTATGTCCAAGCCATCGATATAAATCGCACATAAGTTTTCAAAAAAAAACACAATTGGTACGACCTGGAACTCGACCTTGACTCGAATTCGGATCGCCAAACCACTCGGCTATTGTGACTTTATAATAAATTTAAAATAACTAATATACAAACTGAATATACAAGGGTGCCACTGAAAATCAGGGTTGGGATGTTCTACTTCTGATACATTCCAACATATCCTGAGTGGCTTTCCTTTTTGGAGCATAGCAGGGTGGATTATCTGTGTAATACACCTTATGCATTACTCCTTATTCTGTATTTCTTTATCATTATTTTTTTATATATTATTGATTGCTTTTTTGTTACTTGTTTTTTTATTTAATTGTACCATACCTATAAACAAGGAGTGAATGTCCTTTGTTTCATGACTTCTGTGTATAATTTTATTATATTTTTTTGTTTTCTATGTCTACACAAATGTTAATGTGTTTTATGTAATCCGCTTGTTTATGTTGCTTGTGCTAAATAAAATATTTCTTTCTTTCTAATAATAATTAGAACGGTATTTATCTCAAAGATTCAACAAAAAAAACGAACAAACTTTGTCTCACAACACGAGGGTACTTACAATTCGGCATTAGAATGATTAGTTGATACCATCTGCGGGAAGTCGATGATAATAGGTCTTCCTTCCTCGTCTAGCATGATGTTGAATTCATTGAAATCTCCATGGATCACTCCACAGTTGCCCAATCGCACTATTAAGTTCATCAGTTCATCGTAGAGAGCCGCAGGGTCTGGGACTGAAGAGACATGTGTTCTGAAAGTTCCATTATTAAATATCAACAGCTTATTAAAGTGAAAAATAAATATCTTCACGCATTTCCCAATCCCAGGGTAGACAGAGGTCTAGTCTAGACAATTAAGTCCTTTCGACCCACCTTCCACCGAAGATGTTTTCGGGACAACGTGGCAGGTGGTGAGCCTGACGCCGTCTTTTTGTCCAAACCAGTGATGTAATTCGTACATAAGTTTTTGAAAAAACCCATTGGTACGAGCCTGCCCCCCCGGGGATCGAACTCGGGTCTCTTGACTTGAAATTCCGACCACCCAACAACTCGGCTATCGTGAAGTGAACAAAGTGAACTTCTTTGCAATCGAAACGAAAATGTGTCATAAAGAAACAAACATAAAAATTTATAGGAGGGAATAAGATAGAATACATTACACATTATTTTAGAATCGCAGTCTCCTCTTTGTGTGATGCTTTGTAGTGTCCACACTGTCATCTACTACTGTGTCCATATGTATGCACCTTTTGAAGTGGGATATTGGGTATATCTATATCTTTCAGAGGCTATTTTTGAGAAGTTTCACTTCTGCCACATGTGAATTGCACACATACATTTTTATGGGAACTTTCAATATATACTTTTTCAATGTTGCTGGTTATTTTTCTAATTCTAACAAATATAAGTTGTTACCAGTAAGGTAATATTGATTAGTTTACTTCTTAGTCATTAATTGTTCTTAAATTTAAGCCTAAGTAAATATTTAGTCAGCCTTTCATAAACATATAGACATATGATTAAATTAAAATTAAAATTTGTCACCATTTCGTAAAATAAATACATAAATAAATAGGAGCAGACAACTAGATTTATATACTACTGGAATTATACATTGTTTATGTTTTTTTTTGTACTACAATTACCATTTGCATTTGTTCATAACTATGTCTACTGAAAACATAAAAAATACTTACAAGGGTCCACCTCGTACAAGCTCCATAACCACGCAGTGTCTGTTAAAATCAATGGGACGCGGTACAGGGAAGTCTCTATCATACAAAGCCTTCATATAGGCAAATTCTTTTGTGGCTGATATCCTGGACAGGTATAGCCAGGAAGCGCTGTTCCTGTGAGCGTGGTAGTCACGTTTGTCCTTGATATTACGAAAGCAGGTTCTTCCCAATCTAAAATGGAAATAATTACAAATACATGTTCAGATACAGAAGAATAAATCCGACTGTAAGAATACGTCCCAACGTCTCCATACTCTTTGGACTTCTTTCTATCCCAGATATGTAACCACACAAGGCAACAACGTGCATGGCTCAGGGCTAGTATCCTAGAATATAGGCGGTCTAAAGAAACACTACCAACACTTAATAGTCTAGCAACTAACACTCCTGATTCTGAAACTGCCTTAATTTCGGAACGTAACTAGGCACTAGTTAAGTTAGTAAACTGGTCATGGTCTATTTAACAAGCATCCGTTTAATTTCGGTAAAACTAACAGCCTCTGCATCGTTCTGCAAAGCGTTCTCCATTCTGCATGCTGCATGCACAGAGCAAGCATGGAGGATGGGAAAACAGCAGCTCATGTGTCAGACAGTCGCGGCTAAGGATCTCGGTGCACCAAGTTCTCATGCCAAAGTGAACAGTAACTTTAAGGATCTGCTAGTTTCCTTGAGGAGTTAGGTTAGGTCAAATAATCTTAGACATTCCTGCTCACCTGCAATATAAGCGCTTAGTCATGCAATTGCAGAGACCAGCTCATCTCATCCAATGTAATCTAGGTAGTGGAATAACTATCCCACATAACCATAACAATGCTGCTAATTGATAACAATCTCTACTTGAGATGGCATTTAATGAGAGTTTTCTAGTACGACAATCACCAAGTTTTTATAATGCATGCAGTTTATTTATCTAATATTATAGAGTTGAAATGCATGTCAATCCAATTAGTGAATAAATTCAGTCTATGAAATAAACCATGGTACCATACCACAAGGAGTAGGCTCTATGATTATTGAAGTTTTTAGTTAAAAAGTATTATAAATATTAACATAATTTTGTTTCTGTAAATAAGTATTTGAAAAAAAATATGTATAAATATTTTTGAAGCCTCAGCTAATTTTTATTTTGTTTACCTGTGCAATTTTAAACATAGTGGAGTTCTATCTTCATCAGCCACTGTGTAAATATTGGACTCCTTGCCAACTCCTATTTGGTTTCCAAACGAAGCAATCACTTTCCTATTAGTTAAGGCTTTGAGAGCCAAGTAATCATAACCAGCATTTGTGAGGCGGTAACCGTCATCTGAAATAAAATTATACCAAAACATGTAGCCGTAACTCAATTTATTTTAAAACTACTTAACTAATTTTAAAAGTTAAATACAGGAAAAAAATTGCCTCAAATAAGTGCCATAATTTTTTATATTTACGCGAATACTACACATTTAAAATAAAACGATTTTCACGGTTCCTCCCGTGACCACGGATGCTGTAAAGCATCCTAAACGTCGGGAAATAAAAATAGTTAGTAAAAACTAATTAAAAACGCGATAAAATCCGAAAATCGTTTTATTTTAAATGTCATAATTTTGTCATCACTTTTTAATGATCTTATCCATACTGTTATTATGCAAAAATAAAGGATTGATTGACAAATATGTATAATTTCCACGTTCACAAACCGAGTGTTCTGTAATGCTCATTGATCTAAGTTAATATAAAAAGGTACAGTTTAAAAAAATACTAACAGTGTTTTCCTCGCTCATACGTCAAGAGTCTGTGTTTACACAATTCTTTCATTAATTTATGTACTCCACCATGACGTAAGTTAGCTATAGAAGCTACAAGTGATCCAGGAACCAGCTCATGGTTTTTCATTCCCATTTCAACCTTAAAGTTAAAGAAATCAAAATAAACAGGTTATATTTGAAATAAAAGCCCTTGTTAAAGTTTTATTTACCGCAGTGAGCACGCGAAAATCTTCAGCAGTGAGATAACGTAATATAGTCACATCTAGTTTTCCCATTTCGTAAGATTTACTAACTTTTTACAGGAAAAACATTAAAAATTCGATGGATGGTGCAACGTGCATAACAAAAGATAATAATAAAGTTGTCAAGTGTCAATTTGAAAGTGACAATTTGTAGTTGTTTCCCTTTTTTATAGAAAAGTTAGGCAAACGAGCAGGTGGCTGACGTGATGATAAGTGATTAGCAGATGCGTTGCCGGTCTTTGAGAAAGGTATAGGCTCTTTTCTTGAAGGTCCCTAAGTCGTATAGGCAGCAAATTCCATAAAGTGCAAGTGCGAGGCAGAAAATTCAGCGAAAAACGCACTGTGGTGGAATACCAAGCATCAAGGTGGTGTTCTTTTCTTCTACTTGGCATATATTATAATATACTCTTTGGTGCTTGGTGTCTGAGAGAAAAAGACGAAAATGAAGTTTCCTAAGGATCTTTTCGTATGTAGACTGTAGATGTGTTTCCTGAATCCGCCACTAGCGAGCTTATGTGGAGACATAGATGTCGCCACTCTGGTGCAAATACTGCGTCACTAGTATACTGCGAGTACGGAAGCGAATGTGGGTGCAGATGCAGAAGCGGGTGCGGTTGCTAGTATTGGAGCGAATTCGGGTGCGGTCACGGGTGTGGGTGTGGGCGCGGAAAGGGAAGCAGATGCGGGAGCAATGCGAATGTGGATGCGAGAGCGGATGGGTCAGCAGCAGTTTGCGTGAGCGGATTCAAATGCGGATAAGGGAGCGTGTGTGGGTGTGGTTGCGAGAGTGTCTGCGTGAGCATTTATTTGCATTAGCGAAAGTGAGTGGTGTTACAAATACAACTTAAGGCATCCGAAGGGATGTTCTAATCATAATTCGAGACGCCAGAAATATAATCCCTGCTTAATAGCATTTTCGAAATTCAACCAATCTAGAAAATATATTTTATTGAACGAAACTATTGAAGTATGTCTCAATAACACCAAGTTTGAAACAAAGTTATCAAAAATCGCAGTTCACAATTTATAGACTACATTTCAAAAGACATAGAATTTTTAATTTAAATATCAGAAATAATTAGTCTGTGGTGGTGACATTTGTTTTGAGTTTTTTACTTGATCTGTGCTGATTTGCCAATTTTTATTTGAAATTGAATTGTAAAGCCTTGGCGTTATTTTTAGATTTTTTTATGTCAATTTTCAAGTATACACATAAATACGTATGTAACACAATCATAAAAAAATTAGTCTAAGGAAAAAGAAGTGCGCAAGTGGGTTTCTTATTAGTTTGAATGTGTTTGGTTTACAAGAAAAAAACTATATATCACTTAGTTATTGAGATATATTTATACTTATTTCTTTTTTCCAGTTTTATTTCATGAGAAACATTTAATAAGTGTAAAGTGTTAAAATGAATCAAAATAGTTTAGGGTTTAGTGATTTTAGGAATGGTTTAATAACCTTGGACAGTCCACAAGCTACTTATTATTCTGGTCAAGTGATTTCGGGGAGAATCGAGTTTGAACTTAATCACCCGTTAACATTTTCCGGTATGACTGAAAAAAATTGTCATATCTTTTTTAAGAATTCTATTTAATTCCTTCGAATATATATCACTGCTAGGTACAATCCTTACTGCCGATTGGTTAAAAAGGTTACTCACAAAGGTGGCACTTGAACCTACTACATGCTATGTCTCTAAAGCTAAAGTGAGATTTATAATTTCTACTAATGCAGATGCATTAGTAGAAATTATAAATCTCACTTTTGTGAGTCACCTAGAGCTTTTTAATTTCACAAAACAAATATTTATAAAGAAGTGTTTTATTATAATAATAATAAAATAAATATCTTCATGCAATTCCCAATACAGGGGTAGACAAAGGTCTAGTCTAGACGCCCGAAGGCCCTTCCACCAAAGATATTTTCAGGACAACGGGTGAGTCCGTCGCCATATTCCTGACCATATATAAGTTAGGACATTAGATATGTCTTAGATAATATTTAAATTAGTATCAACATTAATTTTGCAGCAATCAATGTTGTTTACCGCGGCGAAGCAAATGTTTTATGGACTGAGCCACAAACGGAAATGTATTCAGGTGTTAAGAGATATACACAAGTGGAATATAGAAGCTGTGAGGAATACTTCAATTTTGTGCAATGTGTCTGCGGTGGTAATGGTATGTATGTATTGTTAAAAGTTAAATTATTTTTTTTTTATATTTCTGCATTTCCCAATACATGGGTATCCAGAGGTCTAGACAATTTAGTCCGTATGACCCAGATTTCGTTAACTTATTTTAGGACAATGTGGTAGGTAGAGAGCCTGTCTCTTTATATGTCCAAACCAACAATATAAGTTGTTCATAATTTTGGAAAAACCTTGTTAGTAAAGGCCTATCTCCTGGGGATCAAACTCGGGCTTGCCATTGTAACTTATAATTAATGTAATAATATTTAACAGCTTTTCAAGTTGTTTACTTTCTTAGTGTATACACATACACTATATCTGTTTTTTTTTTTGTATATTGATGGCTCAATTATTATTTTTATGATTAATCATTAATATTTTCATTTATTATTATGATTAATAATTAATTTCTTTTATGTTAATGATTAATAAATATTGTTATTGATGAGTAGGCTCAATTTATATTATTATCTAGTTTAATAATACTTATAAATTCAGGTGCTTCTTTTAGGCTTACACACCTGTTATGCCCCTTTTAAATTCATCATTTTCATCATATATGCAAGTCTAGGTACCCGTGTACTTTTGACCCTCTACTCTTCCAGCAATTTGCTCACATAATCTTTAAAAGTTAGGGGTTCCAAGTGCATATTATCTTAGTCTATAGGAGCTTATAATCACTGAAAAATTGCTTAAATAATACTTGGACTTATCTTTACTTGTATCTTTCTAAATTAATTCTTATTATAATGATGATGTCATACCAATTGCTTTGTTAATTTTAAATTCAGGCAAGGTTACACAGTTCATAGCATGTTTATGAGTTTATTGTTTGCATTTGTATAGTGCTCATCATTCTATCATAGCCATTATAAAATAAATATAGTATAGTAGTAGTATTCATTCACTTCACGCACAATCCCTACATACTTTGTTCGCTTCTTTCAGATTCATCATTTTCTTCATACATGCATGTCAAGGTATCCGAGTACTCTTGACACTCCCCTCTTCGAGCAATTTGCTCACATGGTCTTCGAAAGTTAGTCTCGGTCTACCTCAACCCCTTTTAATGTTAACTTTCGCGCTATATATTTTCTTCACCATTCGGTCTTCACTCATTCGCTCAACGTGCCCAAACCATCGATGCACACCCTTATAAATTTTTGTGAAACGGTCATCTTTCAAACCTGCCATATTGTGAACCTCTTCATTTCGCTTTCGGTCTGCCACCGTAAGGCCGCACATTTTACGAAGAGATCGCATCTCCACTGCATTCAACCTGCTTTTATGCTTCTTCTGTCATACGCAAGTTTTGCTGCCATATAACAAAGTCGGTACCAACACTGCGTTATGTATTGCACGACAATCAGGGCACCATTGACTTTGTTCCCGGCAGCGACATGCTTGTACACATCTAAATCACATCTTCCATCCCGGCTAAATGCACTCCCCAAGTATACAATTTCATTCACCTGTTCTAGACATTCCTGATTTACCCATATTTCACACTTCATTCTTTCTGCAACCCTTTCAAATACCAGAACCTTAGTTTTATTAGCATTCAAACGGAGACCTTTAATTTCACATTCTTCTTTCATACACATGACTAATGGCTGCAGTTCTGCCTCTGATGTTGCAATAAGCACTGCATCATCAGCATATAGCAGACAATTTACTTTAATATCACCCAATTTCACACCCAAACAACTATCTTTCAGCTTCTGTAAACAGCTGTCGAGATACAATATGAACAGCCAGGAAGACGTGACACAACCCTGTTTACGCCCGATTGGACGCTAAACATGGGTGACAGGTCATGCCCTACCCGCACTCAGGCTTTACAGTCACAGTAAAGTGATTGTACAGCCCTTAGCAATCGACCAATCACACCATACCTCGGCAACAGTTCCCACATTTTCTTCCTTACAACCTTATCAAATGCTTTCTCAAGATCCACAAAAGCACAGAAAATCTTCTGGTTAGCAGCCAGAGGTTTCTCCATGATCATGCGGAGAGAAAACATTTGATCCGTGCATCCTCTTCCAGATCTAAATGCGCATTGTGCCTCCCATAGAAATCTTTCCGATTTCTCTTGCATCCTACATGTCAAAACCTTCAAGTAAACTTTACTTGCTAAACTGGTCAAGCTGACCGCCCAATAGCACCCGCAGTCATAATGTGAGCCTTTACATTTGTATAAAGGCACATTGACCGCGGATCGCCAATCGTCCGGGACAGCCCCCGTCCGCCAGCACAAATTGCACAGCAGATGAAAGCTGTCCCAGACATGAGGCCCACCTTACTTGACTATTTCAGCAGTAACTCTGTCTAGTCCCGCAGCCTTACCACATTTTTAACTTCGAATCGCACATTCAATCTCTTTCATACTGATGACAAGTCACAGTGTCATCTAGGTCCAAGTCTGGCGTACCAGTCACGGCGTCACTACCGGATCCCTCACTAAGATCATCACACGCATACATAAATTTTGCTCCATCGCTGCATGACGTCCGATTTTTCTGAGAGGACGTCATTTGTTCTCGAAAGCACTTTGTTCATTCTTAAGGCTGTCGCACCACTCCCTCCAACCTCTTTCCAGAAGAGTTTGGGAGTTCTCCTTGAAGTTGTGCGACAACCTTTAGTCTGCTTCCATTCTACTCCTTTCACGCACTTCCTCAATCAATGCTTTCATGTGAATTTTCTGGATATTATATCTTTCTTTCCTCTTCTCTCTCATATCCTTATCATTACTAGAGGCCAAGTAGTCTAACCATGCTTTCTTCTTTTTATTGACTGCTTCTTTCACTTCGTCATTCCACCATGCACCACCCTTTTTACTACTACCTCTTTTCACAGATCCTCACACGTCTTCCGCTGCACTAACCATTCCATCTCTAAGGCTCTGCCATATTTCTTCCACACATTCTTTCCAGGCATTGATGCTGTCCAGCTTTTCGGCTACCCTTGCTTGATATTTATCCCTAGTGTCCGCTTCCTGAAGCTTCCAGCTTCGGATGCTACTTTGTACAATTATATCTGTATGCATTTTATTATGTATTTGTGTATATATTTATATGTAAGTATATATATATATATACATATGTATATATATATATATATATATATATATATATATATATATATATATATATATATATATATATATATACATATGTATATATATATATATATACACATATGTGTATATATATATATATATATATATATATGTATATATTTCTTATCATTTGTTATTTACCCACACCAGATTTCTTTCTTTTAAATCCTGTCCATCCAAAGGTTGTCTGGAAGAAATCGCTTTGAGTGATGAGGCTGCCCATTGTGCTACCATTTATGTTTAGACTGTTTGTCATATTATCTTTTTTTTATGGTTTGCAATAAAGTGTACTCTCTCTCTCTCTCTCTCTCTCTCTCTCTCTGTCTCTCTCTCTCTTTGTTATTTTTAAAGTTATCTTTTAAGAGTAGTCATAGATTAGTCAAGAAATATTGGCATAGTGTTTCAATATAATAACGGCCTCCGTGAGTGATTGGTGCACACCGGTTTTCATGCTGTCGCCGGCTCACAGGTTCGATTCCCGGTCGAGTTAATACAGAAAATTTTTTTTTACATTTTCTCATGTCTGGGTGTTTGTGGTTCTTTCGTTGTTTCTGATTCCATAATACAAATGCTCAAGCTGCTTACTTTGAGATCAGAACAATGTATGTGATATTGTCCCAATGTATGTATTTATTTATTATTTATGAAGCATTACGTCAAAGTTCACAGGGATGTCAACACATCTATAACCTTTATTAGATCAAGGCGTTTGCTGGTACCATGTACAACACTGAAATAGATGGTATCCTCCTAAGAAAATACTAATGCATAAAAATATTATTTTGTTTTAGGAGTCACAAAACTTCCAACCGGTCCACACTCTATTGAATTTTCCTATCAGATACCCTACTCAGTGCCTTCGTCTTTCAAAGGCGATATAGGGAATGTATCTTACAAAGTTACCGCATACTTGGAGGGTCCTCCTGCATCAATGTTAAGGGAGGAGCTGGTTAAAACTTTTGAAGTTATTGCACCTTTGGACCTGAACAAAGACAGTAGTGGAGATGCAAAGGTTAGTCGATCTATCCACATATTACTAGCTAATATTCTAGTAGCTAATAGCTATATACCCGCCTGATCCCCCTGACATCTTATGTATTATTTACGATTTAAAAGTCACGAAGTGGTTGGGTGGTCGGAATTTCGAGTCATTAGACCCGAGTTCGATCCCCAGTAGGCAGACTCGTACCAATGGGTTTCTTAAAACTTATGTACGAATATCGTTGACTTGGACATAAAGATAGCGACAGGCTCACCACCTGTCACGTTGTCCCGAAAATATCTTCGGTGGAAGGTGGGTCAAAGGGACTTAATTGTCTAAACTAGACCTCTGTCTACCCCTGTATTGGGAATTGCATGAAGATATTTATTTATTTATTATTATTATTATTATTATTCGATTATTTATATATTTAACTAGTTTTTTCATTACTTCCTCTGTGCACCATCCCTAATTTCCCGCTTGATGCCTTGCTATTTCCCTCTCCTGGACACTCATGCTACCATTTAAAAGGCATTGATCAAAATCATGTTTCGGATCTCACTCACCAACCGTGCATATTTTTCGGTACAAAAACCGTGCGTATGTGTGTGCAGGCGTGCGTGCGTGCGTGCGTGCGTGCGTGCGTGCGTGCGTGCGTGCGTGCGTGCGTGCAACTTTTAATTCTTTAACTTGTTGTAAACCTCCATCAGAATTTGTTTCTGTGATTAAAATATGTAAACAATAATTCCTCTTAAACTAATTTTCGGAGGCCGTAAGACCTAGGTCTCCAAATAACATAGGATATAACAAAAATAATATTTCAATGAAACTAAGAAGTAGTATAAAACTTCCAGAAGCCAATCGCGATGGAGTTTGAAGAAATCTACAGTTGCTGCTGCAGCTCCCAGCCCATCACCATCAGCATCAAGCTGCCAGTATCAGGCTACTGTCCCGGACAGGATTTACCCATTACAATTGATGCAAAGAACGATTCCAATACGGAGATATCTAGGATTATCTTCCAACTGATAATGGTGAGACATTTAATAATTTACTAAATACCTCCATACCTCTTCTTACTCTTTTCATTTTTTTTCACTCTTTTAAAAATACTTTTTTTGTACACAATTTTATGTTACATACTTTTTTTTATGTCACATAATTTTATCTCTTAGTTTTAAATTTCTGTTACATTATGTATTTTTCTTGATTTAAGTTATTATGTGTATTGTGTGCAATGTTTCTTTCTTTCTTTATCTTGGACTATGGACTAGCGTATACATCATTTTTCATGTCGTCGCCAGCTCTTTAGATTTATAGATATGTAGCCATCGAATATAATGAGATACGTCTGTTCGGTTCAACTGTGTATTACGAGAGAGGGCGCGTACCCGCATTACAATGAATTTAAAGCTAGGCCTTACACACCTGCACATATTTTACATTTCAGCAGGGAAAAAAGTGATTTATTATATCTCTTCCATAATTTAAAGTTAGTCATTATTCGATCCCCAGGTTGCAAGGCCAACCAATGGTTTTTTTTCAAAAACCTATGTACGATCTTTATCTTAGGCTTGGACATTAAGACGGCGACGGGCTCACCACCTGTCACGTTGTCCCAAAATCCCCATATCCTGCGTGGAAGGTGGGTCGAAACGACTTAACTGTCTAGACCTCTGTCTACCCCTGTATTGGGAATGGCGTGAAGAATTTCTTATTTATTTCAACAGAAGGAAAGGTACCACAGCCGCAACCCTGTATCCGAGTACACCATCCCAGAGAAAGTTCTCGCCACGATGAAGAAGGGTCCCATAATGAGCAACAGCAAGCGCTCCTACTTATGCGACATGCCCGTTCCGGACATGATAGCTCCCAACCTGGACAACTGCAGTATAATAGACTTGGGATATTTCCTTAAGGTCAGTCAATTTATTTTATATTTTAGTCGGTGTCCCAAAAAATGTCTTCGGTGTAAGGTGAGATGGAGGGACTTAATTGTCTGGACCTCTGTCTACCTTAGTATTTTTTATATTCTTCGATTATATTAATTAGTAGTGGCGGTAGCCGAGTGGTTGGGTGTTCGGAAGTCGAGTCAAGAGACCCAAGTTCGATCTTAGATGGTAGGCTCAAGCTGATGAATTTTTTTCAAAAACATATGTGAGATTAATATCGTTAGCTTGGAAATAGAAATGGCAACAGACTCGCCACTTGACAAGTTGTCCTTAAAAAATTTCTTCGGTGAAAGGTTGATAGGACTTCATTGCCTAGAACTCTATCTACCCCAGTATTGAAAATGGCGTGAAGATTATTTTAATATAACTGACATCTTTACACTTTACAGGTGACAGTGAAACTGTCCGGATGTAACGATGATATAGAGGACGAAAGCGAAATATACATTGGCCTCGTACCCTTGGCAATTACAACCGGAGGCAATCTGTACGTACACCCCATGAAACATAGCTTACCCATGGGCCCAATACCGGACCCCAATAATGCTCCCAGCTTAAGTGTACCTACGTACATCGTCAGTGGCCCTGGAGAGTTCAAATCGAGTGCTGCAAATTTGGTTCATGCAAGCAACCACACTCCTTATTGCAGTACGAGTAACATAAGCACATCTACTGTGCCTTCTGTGGATGGTAGGATGATGCCTGGTATGCCTTATCCCATGCCGTCCGCACCCTGCCCGGAAGAGAATCCTAAACCATACGAAATAGGTTTTAAAGTATGATGGTGTTTTAAAAGCTATTTAACGCTGATTACTTCGAGCATTGAAATGTAAGGTTCTTGGGAATTTGTATTACAGGCTTAACTCTTTGTCTATGAAATGGTGACAGGGTTAGAAAGAGCACCAACGTTATCAGAAAGAGAAGAATTATACATAAAATATCACAAATTTTAAAGTTAAAATTTATGGTATGGCTTTTGCTTACTATTTTTCTAAAACTCCTTTCAATTGCAATTTTTTTTGTGTAGAAAGAAGTTTAGTTTCGTTAGTCTTTCATTAACCAAGTAATGTTTCATAACATTCTACAGTTCCCAGCCCTAAACTTTGGGATCTGAAGTATTTACAAAATACTCTTGAGTAAAAATACCAAAATCTGTCAAAATTTCCAGTCAATCTATCGACTAATTTTTGAGTACATAAGGATGCTGAATATTTTATTTAAAATAATAATAATAATAATATTATTATTTTTAATGTATATAAATTTTGAAAAGAATCATTAGTACGAGCCTACCACCGATCGAACACAGGTCTTACTACTACGGGAATTACCCATCCACTCGGCTATCGTGATTTTTTTATTTCCATATGTTTAGTATACTAACCGTTATCTGCAGCTTAGCTTGTCTATAATCCTCCAGTACCTATGTATCGAATAGCATCTGTCAACAAATTGTATATTACTGCCTTTCTCCTAACCATTAAGGAGTGCAATTGCTTCCATCATTGGCCCAGCATCATGATATTAATTAATTTGATGACTTTTAAACGCAAACTATTTAATATTCAGTAATCAGACTGTTTTTATGCATTTATCTAAATAGAAAATAATTTGTATAAACTTCTTGTCAAAACATCAAAGCATTTATATAATTTAGATTAATATGAAACAGACAGACAATATAAATAAACAGCTTGTAATTGAATACGCATGAATATTCTCATGACGCATATTCTGTACAAAAACCAATATTTATTTACAGATAAAACTATTCATAGGCAATAAGTAAAACTTAGATCAGTAAACTTTCCACTTATGTTAGATTATTAAGCATAATATTATGTTATTATTTTTAACCATATACCATTTTTATATGTTATATACACATGATATTTGAAAAAAAAATAGAATATAAAATAAAATAATAAATGATAAAAAGTGCCTTTATTCTTTTATCAAATGTTTAATTGTGTGTAAAAAAAATACAATTTATAAATATTTATTTTGGTTTGTAGTCTGTAACTTGACATGTGCCTTTTTGTACTTTTATAATGTAGGTATTGAAATGTATATATTTTTTAAAGCCTACGTAAATCAAATTATATTTTATGTAAAGTTATCTTTTAAAATAATCGTGCCATATGAGTGATTTTATTCCTTTTCTAGTTTTTATAAACCTCTGACCTCTGAAAACGAGCGGTGTACACACCGGTTTTAATGGTGTCGCAAGATCTGGGGTCCTCCCGGGATCGATTCTCGGTCGGTTCAATGTAAAAAAGAAACTACATATTCACAGGTTCTTGAATATGTATGTATTTATTTATTTATTTATTTATTATTATTATTATTTATAAACCACTGAGAAATTAAAAAATCTAGCTACCTTTTCGATAAATTAGTGCAAAGTATAACGTCATACGAGTGCTTCCGACCATAAAACGAACATATTAAATTATAAATGTATAATAAAAAATATTATCTTGCATTTTGTTTTATCTTCACGCATTAATTTTTTTAACCAATAATTTTGTAGTCGTGTAATGTTAATATTAAATAAGCTTATTGTATAATTATTTACATTTAAAAACTCCTATTATAGTGCTGCCCTCTGTATGTCAGCAATAATATGTCTATTCTTGAAAAGGGTAGTAATTATTTTCATCAGTTATTTAGATAGAAATAACCTAAAATCACCTTTCTTCTTTTAGAGGCTTTTAAATTTGGACGAGTGGCATAAACACCGGTTTTCGAGGTGTCGCCATCACGAGATCGCGGGTTCGACTCCCGGTCGGGTCAATGTAGAAAAACCGCTTTTTCAAAATTTTCTCGGGTCTGGGTGTTTGTGGTGCCTTCGTTGTTTCCGATTGCCAAACCACAAGTGCTTTAGCATCTTACTTTGGGATCGGAGCAATGTATGTGATGTTGTGCCTATTTATATATGTATATCTATATGAATTATTTAAAACGTGTTGGTAACCTGGTGGTTAGTGTATAATAGCAATAGAAAAACATAGATACGTAAAGTGTGGTGGACGTTGTCTTCTATTATCTCTTTAAATTATTTTTGAGAGAAGGCGCTGCCGGAGATATTTTCAGACCTGAAAGATATTCTGTGATGTGTCTACGGAAGGTCCCATACGCACAAATTGAGCAACTCACGTACATGTATTGGAATCAGAAACAACGAAGAAATAACATTTTTGGAAATCTCAAGAAGATTGCACATTATTATATTATACAGGGGTAGACAGAGGTCAAGTCTAGACAATTAAGTCCCTTTGACCCACCTTCAACCTAAGATATTTTCGGGACAACGTGACAGGTGGTGAGCCCGTCGCCGCCTTTATGTCCAAGCCAACGATGAAATTCGTACATAAGTTTTTGAAAAACTTTCTTACTATGAAGTACTTAAATTATGTTTCTTAAGTATAACAAACGTAAATAAAATTATCTTCACGCCATTCCCAATATAGGGGTCTAGACAATTAAGTCCTTTGTCCCACCTTCCACCTAAGACATTTTTGGGACAACGTTACAGGCGGTGAGCCTGTCGCCATAGATAAATAATGTAATATTTGTTGTCGTCTCGAATAACTGCATTTGTTTAGTCGCATCTAGTCTTTAACTGTTGTATCTAGGTTTTCCTGTAAATGATTCGAATATTAAGGCGAAAAAGATACAGTGTTCAATCTTACATGTAAACGTAATTAGATATATATATTAAACGAAATTATTATTTTCACTACTACGGTGCTTCGATATTTAATATAATGTTAGGCCGAAACTTTATAAGTTTTTTGTGAATAATATGAACAGTTTCTTGATACATGTGAATGATTAAACATGGACTTTATGTCTTAATAAATTCAATATTAATTATAGGGTTCAGCATTCAGAATCAAAATACAGCTATTTTTATACTGCAGTTTTTTCATGAGAATACAGAGAATTGCTTTTGTAATTGCTTACTTAAACATATGCACAATTCTAGATTTTTAAGATATTTCTATTGTTTATAAAATAGCGTTTTTCACTTTTGTATATTTATATTATTGTTAAATTACCTGTTTTATCTTTAAATTGTTTATAATAACATAAATTAAATAGGAAGTAAAAGTTATTTCATTTTAAATATAGTACCCGCTTTACAAACGTTCGCTTGGGGAGAAAAAGTTGGCGCAATAATTAAAAAATATTTATATTGTACGAAAAAGCTCTGCCTGGGTTAAATATTATCTATATAATAATGATTAATTTTTCCCTAAGTAAACAAACTTTCTAGGAGACTATGCCGATTTAGATAAACTTGGAAGGTAAAACTCTAAAAAACAAAATTGGTCAAATCATAGTGGCTATTGAAGCTCCAATTTCCAATTTCAGCTATAAAATATTAATTTCGTAAATTATATATGTAAAAAAAATATGGTCACACCATTCTTGCCAATATAGGGCAGACAGAGGTCTAGACAATTAAGTCGTTTCGACCCACCATCCACCGAACATATTTTTGGGACCACGCGACAGGTGGTGAGCCCTTCGTCGTTTCAACGTTCAAGCCAACGATATGGTCTTGCCATCTGCTGATCGAACTCTTGACTCGAAATTACGACCATCCAACCACTCGGCTGTCTTCATACTTACTTATCTTCACGCACGATCCCTGAGGGGGTAGCCAGAGAGAATAGATCAAGTGTCACGATCCTTACATACCTCTTTCGCTTCTTTCAGATTCATCATCTTCTTCATACACGCACGTCTAGGTATCCGAGTACTCTTGACCCTCCCCTCTTCGAGTAATTTGCTCACATGGTCTTCGAAAGTTAATCTCGGTCTACCTCGACACCTTTTAATATTAACTTTCGCGCTATATATTTTCTTCACCATTCGGTCTTCACTCATTCGCTCAACGTGCCCAAACCATTGAAGCACGCCCCTATCAATTTCTGTGGCAAGGTCAACTTTCAAACCTGCCATATCGCGAATCTCTTCGTTTCGCTTTCGGTCGGCCATGGTAAGGCCGCACATTTTACGAAGAGATCGCATCTCCACTGCATTCAACCTACTTTTATGCTTCTTCTGGCATACCCAGGTTTCGCTGCCCTATAACAAAGTCGGTACCAACACTGCGTTATGTATTGCAAGGCGTGCACTTTTCACTACGTCTTGTCTTTTGACTAACGCAGTCAGGGCACCATTGACTTTGTTCCCGGCAGTGGTTGGATGGTCGGAATTTCAGGCACGTACCAATGTGTTTTTCAAAAACTTATGTACGAATTTCCATTTATTTCTTATTTTATATCCAAGTGGCCGCTCTTGCTGATGCCTGAACAGTCCGACAGACTGCAGTATACCGCCATGTAGTAGAGGCCTTTGTACAATGCAATGAGAATTTGTAACAATCGCCAAAATTGACGATAGCAGTACCATACACACCATAATTAGTGTAGGCAGTCACCGTTGTGTTAATTTTAACACCATAGTGTATGTAAGTAGTTCATGGGGCGGTGCATAGGCTTCTATAGCAAAATCCCAGTAAACGTGCAATGCCTGCTTACTAATAAGTTTAAGAAATTTACCAAAGAAAATCTTTATAGGATGGGTTAAATAAATATATTCACGCCATTCCCAATAGAGGGGTAGACAGAGGTCTAGTCTAGATAATTAAGTCCCTTCGACCCACCTTCTACCGAAGATATTTTGGGACAATGTGACAGGTGGTGAGCCCGTCGTGAAATGAATCGTACATAGCTTTTGAAAAAAACAATTGACTACCTGGGGATCGAACTCGGGTCTCTCGACTCGAATTCCGATCACCGAACCACTCGACTATCGTGACTATATATAGAATATATAAAGTTATTTATTTGTAGAAATATAATGAGTACCAGTAACATGGTATGAAAACATAATTGCGTGTTAATAATTATTTATTGTTTAAAAATACATTAAAATATATTAAACACTTCGAAACATTCATATAAACGTCCGTATAACTATAAAAATCATTGTTAAATCTTAAAAATATATCAAAAATAGTTAACTTTAATAAATGCTATGAGAATGACCTTAAAGGCACTTAGTTTGTATATTGAGGTATGACTAGGTCAAGTAGTCTTATAGACTAATAACAAAAAACAAAATATAAAAAAAAATCGATTATTAACATAAGAAAATCGATTATTCCAAAAAGAATAACCCCAAATACTCAAAAAGAATATCATAAAAATGTTGTGTTTCAGAATCTGCTTGTAGATGTCTTAAGACGTTAATTAATAAATCTGATAATAAATTTTACATAATTATATATATATATATATATATATATATATATATATATATATATATATATATATATATATATATATATATATATATATATATATATATATATATATATATATATATATATATATATATATATATATATATAAACTTAATTATTTATAAAATTTAACCTCTTTAAACATGTAATTAACATATTTTATACGGAAACATATTTCATTTTAGATATAACTACAGATTGTAGTTACTATATTGTGGTAACATACACTGCTCTACTACATCTCTATTCTAAATTTCAATATTAGTAAATATGCAAAAAAAACATTGTACCAGACAGGGTTGCGAACAAAATATCATAATATTTTTACTACCAGATTTTACTTTTATTACTAAAAATCATTGCGCACATCACAGGATAAATCATGGACTCTGTAGAAAATGCAGATAAAAAAATCTTAAAAAGCATTTATTTTGTATATTGAAGTCCGATTACTACATAGTCTCTAATAAACTTAATTAAGACACAAAAATTTTAGATTACAGATCAGAAATATAAAGAATCGTTCGAGATTACAACTATAGATTCTAGTAACTTGGAGATTGTGTTTACACGAGATTGACTTACTAATTTTGAAAATATTGAAGTTAATTTTGAAAATATATAAATATTTTTCTTCGAAAGTGAGTCTCGGCCTACCTCATTACCTTTTAATATTAACTTTCACGCTATATATTTTCTTTATATTTCCTTCACCATTCGGTCTTCATACAAATATTTGTAATAATTAAACATAACTACATATAAACGCTAATCACTAGCTGAATCCATCAACTGAATTATATAATAAAAAACCATAGATTTGTATTATTATTGAAACTCCTCTAAAAGGCACTATTTTATATTGCGTCGTGACTAGCACAACAAGTCTTATAGACTCAAAGAAACACTAAATATTAATATGGACCATCAAAATCATAATAACATAATTATATTATGTTATAGTATGCGCTCAAAGCTGCCTTATCATATTGAATAATTATTCTTAAAATAACAATATAGAAAATAGATGGTAATAACTTAAAATAGGCATTAAAAAGTATGTGATTAGCATTTAAAGTAAATAAGCACTGTGTATAGACCTAACATTACCTTTTAACAAACAATTCAACTCTATCTTCACGCCATTCCCAAAACTGGAGTAGACTGGGATCTCTTATTACAACACAGGCATCAGTATAAAGATGTAAACATTACATTTATTTCTTAACAATTAACGAAATAATAATGATTCAAAATTGTAATAAGTACGGATACTTATTAAATATTATCAACGCTTTAAAATATTGTGTTCACTTCTATTTTTTGAATTTCCGGCAATTAGCCAATAGAATAGATAGTAGGAGGGAGACCCTCCTCCTTTTTAGTCCTTCTTGTAGGACGAAGACCCTCCTCCTCTTTAGTCCTTAGTGTCTCCTCCGGTGTTAATTTTTTTCTGAAATTAATACATTAATAATAGTATATTTCTATAATATTGCGTGTGACATAAGAATTTGCCATTCTTCTATATATTCCTATTGATTTCGTCTTGCTAAAGGAAAAACCATGGAAATGTCTATCGACGACCCGAATAAATGATTTGATTTGATTTGACAGACGGCAGAATATCCATGTCGAAAAAAATACATACATACATAACGGTCTGTAAAGTCCACTACAGGACACAGGCCTCTCCCGAACCTCAGGGAGGGTCAGCCATAATCGCCACGCTTGGCAAGCGGATTGGCGATCGCAGTACCATACACCATGCACTTTATACTGGTACACCCGCTGCTTAGCACGTTTCTTGAATTTTGGTGTGGTGTTTTTCCAGACCAGGTCAAGAGGACCCTAAATCGAAGAGAATGTATGAAGGGAATAATGAAAGTGGACGAAGCGAAACAAGTATGTAAGGATCGTAGCAAGTGGAAAGAAATGGTCTTTGCCTACCTCTACGGGAAAGAGGCGTAAATATATGTATGTATGTTTATCTGTCGGTGGCTTTTTCACAGTTTTTGTCTTAGTCGCCTACTACGACACTCACGGCAAGTAAGGGGGTGGCATTATTCTTACTTTTAGAATAATCAATCATCTGTATTAAATGCAATCGTTATTTATTTCGAGTCATACAAATAACGAGCTATAGTATGGAATTTATATAACCAATGAAAAAATAAAGAAATGTCACGAGAGCTTAGTAGTTGGGTGATCGGAATTGGAGTCAATAGACCCAAGTTCGATCCCCAGATAAGCTTTCGTTGTTGCATGAATGGGCCGGCTCGACCGGGGAAGTAGAAGTCTAACAAACTTCTACGTTTCGTCTGGTGAGTGCAGGTAACCGTAGGCCCAATTACCCCCCTCCCCCAATTCTGTGGGGGCACTCTAAGGGTGGCAACGCATCTGCTATGCCTCTGGTATTGCGGGTGTTCATGGGCGGCGGTGATCACTTACCATCACGCGAGCCGCCTGCTCGTTTGCCTCCCTTTTCTATGAAAAAAGAAATCACAATAGCGTCACTCACTCTCGTCATCCGGGGCGGAAGGTTCCGGCGCGCTCGCCGTGGCGTAAGGATTGTTCGACGACTGAAAAGATTCATGTTTATTTTAAACCGCGTGTAAGTAACATACTGCTATGAATACATTAAAATTAACTTTTACTTATACCACATTTATTTCTATTAAAATGCCTGACCGATTTCGCCTTTATGGCATTGTCAAAGGTTTCTTATTACCATAATGCCATAGAGGCCATACCATATAATACCATATATGCTAAAGAAAATTATCGAATATATAAGTTAAATACAGAAAGGAAACCATTTGTATAATAAATATTGAATATTAATTCAAGAAATGAGAAATTTAAAAAATCTACTAACACATGCCTCGATTCGAACTAGTGACATCTGACGTTCTTACCACTGAGCCACCGTGTCCCGTAGGCATTCTACACCTCTCTTTTTCTTACGGTAAGAAATTTAATAAGAAATCGTTAGTAGTCATGGCCAAACATATTTCCAAAATCAATACAAATTGATAATAAAAAACATTGCTTATTTCTCATGAAAAATAATAATAAATAAATATAAATATCTTCACGCAATTCCCAATACAGGGGTAGACAGAGGTCTAGTCTGGACAATTAAGTCCCTTCGACCCACCTTCCACCGAAGATATTTTCGGGACATTAAAAATCATAATAAATATATATTTGGTATTATACTCACAATTGTGGGATAGGGCACGTTGGCACCGGACGGCAATGTTGGTATCGTTGCAGCCGAAATAGGACTGGGATTTGAACCCGGAGCGTACACATTGGGTTGACCGGGACCAATCGGGTATGGCGAAACGCTTGTATCAGGTATCTCGCTCACGATAGGGTATTGTGGATTAATTTGGTTACCACCAGGATAAGAGTTGGTATTAGAATATGGCGGGTATGGACTAGGCACATTATCACCTGGGTGCGAGGTCGTTTGAGGATTGGGGGGATATGGTGAAGTTGTTTTTGGATATGAGTTACCCGCACCCGGATAAGGCGAGTTTGGATTCGGATACGGTGAGTTTGAATTCGGATACGGTGAGTTTGCATTCGGATACGGTGAGTTTTGATTCGGATACGGTGAGTTTGCATTCGGATACGGTGAGTTTGCATTCGGATACGGTGAGTTTGGATTCGGATAGGGTGAGTTTTGAGTAGGATAAGGACTGAGGGTGGATATCGGTTGATTGTAAACTGGAATGATTTGATTCGGTAATGGATCGGCTGATGGCTTCATATCATTGTCCTGCGCGAGGGGGACCGTGCCGATTACAATACGCCTGGTGTCATCGCAATCGCTGTAACATCCTTTAGGGCAGACGGAGACCTAATAAGAAAATAAAAAAAAAACAATTATAAATATGCCGTCATACATTCGATACAACTTGGTGGTATCGGTGTCAGAAAAACACCGATTACCTTTTCCCGTGGGTATAAGGCGACGTAAAGAAAAGCCTTGGAAATGTATTTGGCAATTTTGTAATTGTAATGTAACATATCTTCACGCCATTTCCAATACTAGGGTAGACAGAGATCTAGGCAATTAAGTCCTTTCACCCACCTTTCATCGAAGACATTGTTAAGAACAACGTGACCGGTGGTGAGCCTGTCACCGTCTTTCATTGTCTTATTTATTTCACACTTTATTCTGATATTAGAGTAGTAACGAATAAAAAATCTTTCTTTCTTAAGAAAACAGAGGTCGTCACATATGGAAGTGGTTATAAAAAAATCTTGACTAGCAGCTCCCCGTGGCCTTGACTGCAGTTTAACACTCAACGCAGAACCCTTATTATGTTTCTAAAATAATATTAGCCTATGTTACTCTTTATTACATTAGCTATCTGTCAGTGTGAGTCCTATTAATATCGGTCCGGCCGTTTCAGAGATTACATACATACGTAACGGCCTATTAAAGTCCTCTGCACCACTGCAGGACATAGGCCTCTCCCGTAGAGAGGATTTGTTGTCATCGCCACGCTTGGCATGCCGACTGGCGATCACAATATCAGACACCTCGCACCTCAGACGCTGCTGCCCATCTTCAGTCTGATTATTTTCGTTTGATATTTATAGAGTTGGTTATCCCGCCATCTATCGGTTGCCTTAGCGATGCTTAAGGTCCTTAGTCGCCTCTTACGACACCCACGGGAAGAAAGGTAGTGGCAATATTCTTACGCCATTACCACACGGTTATTTCAAAATATTACAAAATAAATAAATAAATATCTTCACGCAATTCCCAATACAGGGGTAGACAGAGATCTAGTCTAGACAATTCAGTCCCTTCTACCCACCTTCCACCGAAGATATTTTCGAGACAAGTGTTGAGCCTGTCGCCGTCTTTACGTCCAAGCCAACGATGTAATTCGTACATAAGTTTCTGAAAAACCCATTGGTACGTGCCTACCCAAGGATCGAACTCGGGTCTCTTGACTCGAAATTCCGACCACCCAACCACCCGGCTATTGTGACTTATATTACAAACAGACACTGCAAATTTTATTTATATGTATATAGATAAGCGCTCACCTTGAAGTCATAGTCAATGTCTATGTACCGACAGTGCAGCATGTTGTACAAGTCCATATCGGGCACCACCATTTCCACCACCCAACTCCTGCTGGTATCCCCGGGATCGGGCCCTTCTTGATCTCCACTGTAGTGTCCGATTCGTGCCTCGTGTCAGGATTTTGGGTTGCGTGATAGGTGATCCTCTGGTGAAAGGTATTAATGTTATATGTAGGAAAATATATCTTCACGCCATTCCTAGTACAGGGATAGACAGAGCTTTTGACAATAAAGTCCTTTTAAATCCACATTTCACTGAAGTATATTATTATAAGATTTTCATTTTGGAACAATGTGATGTCTTTATGTCCAAGCCATCGATATAAATCGTACATAAGTTTTGAAAAACCCATTGGTACGAGCCTACGGAGGAGTTCGTACTCGCATCTCTAGACTCGAATTCCGATAACCCAACCACTCGGCTATCGTGACTTTATGTTTAGTGAAAGTCTTTCTTTGCTTGCTTTGAAGAAACATTAAGTCCCTGTAAGGTATGTATATAAAAATATATATAAGTATACATTTTTTAATATAGATTAAATATGTGTAGTCCCTGTCTATGTATGTAACATAGACAGGGACATCACACACATTTTTCCTATTCCAAAGCAGCTAAAGCACTTTTATGGAATTGAATGCAACAAAGCCATCGCTAAATAACACTCAGACCTGAGAAAAAGTGGTTTCCTGCATTAACATGGCCATGATTGAAGAACCTCAGTACTGGCAACAACATTAAAACCAATGTGTACACCCACTCATCCATATGGGTCCTCATAATATTAATTGACCAATAACATACATTTGTATGGCATACCTTTTTGATGGCAAGTTTTATCTTGTTAATCTTCACGCTGCCATGGTTTTCACAATTGACCTCGATGGGTATGAGCTGCCCTGGACAGTATCCGGACACGGGTAGCTTCACCACGGTCTCGCTGGAGCCGTGGCTTATGCAGCAGCAACTGTAGCTGTCGTCCATCTCGAATTGCATTGGTTCCTGGACAGGAGACAGGTTTTTAATAGAAATACTCCTAATTAGTGATATTACAGTATGGTCTAAATAGAAAGATCAGCTCTGATTTTTATTACATTTTAAAAAATCAGCATTTATGTCGAGTTGAAATTGATTTATGACTTTTTTACGTTTTGTTTTTTTCGTATATGTTCTTCATAAATAAATATAAATTCTTACATTCTTTCAATTAGGCTACAGTAAAAATAGTAGGTAGGAATATTCCATCTATTAATAACATACTATACATGGACTATGGTACAAAGTCACTATGGTATAATGCTGCTAATGGATAAAACAAGTCTTCATCAAAATTTACTAAAATGAATTCTTGCAAGACTATTTATGAGGCGTAGGTGACAACATCATGTGTTATTTTTTATTTTTCTTATGATTTATTACCTTCATTACTGATTACCTTTACACTGCTAATATACAGCTTGGCATTACATAACTAACCTTACAATATGGTTCCATATTCAAATCCATAGGAGCAATAACTCTTATACGCAATTTCTTCTCTTGATCCAATTTAAAGGCGCGGTCAACCACAATCTTTATCTCGTAGCGTACATGGCCATATGAGCCTTCGAAGGACGATGGGCAGTTTGGAGGGATGGGACAGTCAAAGGGAAGCTCATGTTTGCCTGGTTGAAGGTGATATTCACCTGAAAAATTATACAATAAAATTATAGTTTTTTTAAGTGTCAAGCCTAAGCGTTTCAGTGTAGACTGCGTAACATAATGTCGCAGGTTCTAGCTCGACATGACTATTGCCGTAAACCACTCCAGACACAACATTGCAGTTTAGTTGGAGCGGTTAACCAAAGTACTAGAAATATTATTTGGCATGGCTAGTATTGTTGAAAAAAACCTAGGACTAACCCTAAGTATGTCGTAGTACACTAAATTAATAAAATTCAAGTGTCTGTTTGTGATTTCGAATTAGCAGCTTTTCAATAAATGCATATGAAAGTATATACGGTTCTTACATTAAGAAACTAATTTATTAAGACTTTTTATGGAATTGAATGCAACAAAGCCATCGCTAAATAACACTCAGACCCGAGAAAAGTGGTTTCCTGCATTAACATGGCCATGATTGAAGAACCTCAGTCTCAGTCAACACTCATCCATATGGGTCCTCATAATATTAATTGACCAATAACATACATTTGTATGGCATACCTTTTGATGGCAAGTTTTATCTTGTTAATCTTCACGCTGCCATGGTTTTCACAATTGACCTCGATGGGTATGAGCTGCCCCGACAGTATCCGGACACGGGTAGCTTCACCACGGTCTCGCTGGAGCCGTGGCTTATGCAGCAGCAACTGTAGCTGTCGTCCATCTCGAATTGCATTGGTTCCTGGACAGGAGACAGGTTTTTAATAGAAATACTCCTAATTAGTGATATTACAGTATGGTCTAAATAGAAAGATCAGCTCTGATTTTTATTACATTTTAAAAAATCAGCATTTATGTCGAGTTGAAATTGATTTATGACTTTTTTACGTTTTGTTTTTTTCGTATATGTTCTTCATAAATAAATATAAATTCTTACATTCTTTCAATTAGGCTACAGTAAAAATAGTAGGTAGGAATATTCCATCTATTAATAACATACTATACATGGACTATGGTACAAAGTCACTATGGTATAATGCTGCTAATGGATAAAACAAGTCTTCATCAAAATTTACTAAAATGAATTTTTGCAAGACTATTTATGAGGCGTAGGTGACAACATCATGTGTTATTTTTATTTTCTTTTTTTTTCATAAGTTTTCAGTTTTGATATTTGTCCATTTTACATTGGTAAAATGGACAGTACTTCCAACTCATGCTTATTGAAGCAGGAGTTGAAAGTCACAATAGCCGAGTAGTTGAGTGGTTAGAATTTCGAGTCAAGAGATGCTCGTACCAATGGGTTTTTCAAAACTTATGTATGAATTTTATCCTTGGCTTGACATAAAGACGGCGACGGATCACCACCTGTCACGTTGTCCCGAAAATATCTTCGGTGGAAGGTGGGTCAAAGGGACTTAATTGTCTAGACTAGACCTCTGTCTACCCTGTATTGGGAATTGCGTGAAGATATTTTATTTTCTTTTTTTTTCATAAGTTTTCGTTTGATATTTGTCCATTTTACATTGGTAAAATGGACAAAGTAGTACTTCCAACTCATGCTTATTGAAGCAGGAGTTGAAAGTCACAATAGCCGAGTAGTTGAGTGGTTAGAATTTCGAGTCAAGAGATGCTTGTACCAATGGGTTTTTCAAAACTTATGTACAAATCATATCAATGGCTTGGACATAAAGGACGGCGACGGACTCACCACCTGTCACGTTGTCCCGAAAATATCTTCGGTGGAAGGTGGGTCAAAGGGACTTAATTGTCTAGACTAGACCTCTGTCTACCCCTGTATTGGGAATTGCGTGAAGATATTTTATTTTCTTTTTTTTTCATAAGTTTTTAGTTTTGATATATGTCCATTTTTACATTGGTAAAAATGGACAAAATCAAGTACTTTCAACTCATGCTTATTGAAGCAGGAGTTGAAAGTCACAATAGCCGAGTAGTTGAGTGGTTAGAATTTCGAGTCAAGAGATGCTTGTACCAATGGGTTTTTCAAAACTTATGTATGAATTTTATCCTTGGCTTGGACATAAAGACGGCGACGGATCACCACCTGTCACGTTGTCCCGAAAATATCTTTGGTGGAAGGTGGGTCAAAGGGACTTAATTGTCTAGACTAGACCTCTGTCTACCCCTGTATTGGGAATTGCGTGAAGATATTTTATTTTCTTTTTTCATAAGTTTTCAGTTTTGATATTTGTCCATTTTACATTGGTAAAATGGACAAAGTAGTACTTCCAACTCATGCTTATTGAAGCAGGAGTTGAAAGTCACAATAGCCGAGTAGTTGAGTGGTTAGAATTTCGAGTCAAGAGATGCTTGTACCAATGGGTTTTTCAAAACTTATGTATGAATTTTATCCTTGGCTTGGACATAAAGACGGCGACGGATCACCACCTGTCACGTTGTCCCGAAAATATCTTTGGTGGAAGGTGGGTCAAAGGACTTAATTGTCTAGAATGACGTCTGTCTACCCCTGTATTGGGAATTGCGTGAAGATATTTTATTTTCTTTTTTTTTCATAAGTTTTCAGTTTTGATATTTGTCCATTTTACATTGGTAAAATGGACAAAGTAGTACTTCCAACTCATGCTTATTGAAGCAGGAGTTGAAAGTCACAATAGCCGAGTAGTTGAGTGGTTAGAATTTCGAGTCAAGAGATGCTTGTACCAATGGGTTTTTCAAAAACTTATGTACAAATCATATCAATGGCTTGGACATAAAGGACGGCGACGGCCTCACCACCTGTCACGTTGTCCCGAAAATATCTTCGGTGGAAGGTGGGTCAAAGGGACTTAATTGTCTAGACTAGACCTCTGTCTACCCCTGTATTGGGAATTGCGTGAAGATATTTTATTTTCTTTTTTTTTCATAAGTTTTTAGTTTTGATATATGTCCATTTTTACATTGGTAAAAATGGACAAAAGCAAGTACTTTCAACTCATGCTTATTGAAGCAGGAGTTGAAAGTCACAATAGCCGAGTAGTTGAGTGGTTAGAATTTCGAGTCAAGAGATGCTCGTACCAATGGGTTTTTCAAAAACTTATGTATGAATTTTATCCTTGGCTTGGACATAAAGACGGCGACCGGATCACCACCTGTCACGTTGTCCCGAAAATATCTTTGGTGGAAGGTGAGTCGAAGAGACTTAATTGTCTAGAATGACGTCTGTCTACCCCTGTACTGGGAATTGCGTGAAGATATTTTTTTTAAGCTGGAGTTGGTTTAGTAAACGTCAATCTCCGTGGTACTCAATATGGAATAGATTTGAGGTCCTGGGTTTGATTCCCAAATGAATCAAGATAGAAAATCACTTTTGCTAAATTGTCTTGGATCTACTGTCTATCGCGATCTAAAGCCAGTTACGTAAGGATTTGTACAGAATGCGCGATGTTGTGTTCTTTTAATAATACTGTTCGTTGGCAATTTTACAAACTAGTTACCCCGTCAGAATTATAAGGCATGATGTAACCTTGAATCGTTGACGCTTAAACAAATCAAATGACCCGTGTGGCAAGTCCGGGTCAATTGGTCAATAAGTTAGAATTGATCTGTTTCTACAAAATTTTACGAAAAACACATGCCTCCATGAATTTGTAATTACTAAAAACCAACTCGTACTTATTTGAGCTAAAATTAATTTTTGTTTAGCTAAAAATATATAAATAACAATGAGATATTTACCGATGCTGTTAGAATTTAGTAACTACTTGGTCTTACCCCGAAAAGTTTTGACTTTGTCTTGTTCAAATACCAATTTGCCATAAATAGTTTGTCCTGCGTAGTAAGTTTCATCTTCACTATTTAAAATTATACTTCCTTCATCAAATCCCATTTTGAGATTTATTGTAAATAATAATAAAACGAATATAAAACCTATATTAAGAAATTGGGCGTGTCGTGTGTCGTGTCTGCATCTGTTTGTTGTTGTTTACAATTAGAGATGTCAAAGAATTATCGATTTTAATGCCAATTATCGATGGATAAATCGTACGATTTACAAAATATTTTACTCTGCGGACTTCACATACTTAAATCGTTAAACGGAAAACGCGTCTAATTTTATTCTGATCGTAAAATAATATCTTTTAATGGTTACAAATAGTCTCTCACAAAAACATAAACAGTGTCAATATGTTCATGTTACGATAGTAGGAAATTAGTCGAATGTGAAGACATTGGCGGTAAATATTTTGGGCCACGTGCCTCTTTCGAACTAAAAATTAAATAAATAATAATTTTCTATTTTTTTGTATGGGTTTTTTCACAAAAAACGAGCAAACAGTTCACCTGACGGTAAGAGACCACCGCAGCTCATAGATCAAACAACTTCAAACAACACTAGTTTTTAATGCTTTTTCAAAAATGTATATTTCACTTGTTGTATATTACACATTTATATATCTGGGGTTTAAAGGAAATAAAGCACGTCGAACAAAGTGCGTTGTGATCTGCTTATATCATTTGATTTTAATTTATCATCGAAGTTACGATAAAATCTAAAAATAACAGACGAAATGATGGAATCTTTATTGAATTTCAAAGAATGTGCCAAATAAGTTTTTTAGAGACTACAGTGCTGGTTTTCTTTTGGAACCTTGGTGTGACTTCACAAACAGGCCAGTGTAAAAAAAAGCCATATTAGCTGCTTTTTAATAAAATTTTTGTTTCGTTATTCGAATTTGCAAACTGAACGCTGGAATAAGTGAATCTCCCTTCTGAATACTGACAGCAGAGTCAAATTAAATTGTTTTCTATTTGTATGGTCTTTATAGGAAGCCCCCCAGACGCAGAAACAAATATAACATGCAATTTCCGTCTTGTATATACTGTGTTGTGGGTTAAAATGGTACTTTGAATAAAAAGATTAAAGCCATTATTATTAGAACAATATTTATTTTATTAATGATGTATATAAAAAGTATAAATGTCTTATAAAAATAAACAAAGAAGCAATAAACATTTCGATACATGCAAATATAAATCCTCTTTAGTCCATAAAAATCCTTAATAAATTATCCAAACGGGTATACATTGTAAAAATTAACAATTTTTTTTATAAATGCTATTGTAAAAACCATCCTTAAGGCACATTTTTGTGTAACAAGGCATGACTAGGTCGCGATGGCTAAAACACTACAAGATAACGCCAAATAAAAAAAATTAGAAACTCTGCGACGGTAAGTTGATAAATGAAGATTATTTTAATACAAATTTAAAACAAGTACATTGTGGCGACATTTATGTGCTCACATTTGAAGCTCGAACGTGCCCGACTATTAAGGAAACACAACAACGTCCTACATCGCGCTATCGAAATTCTTACGATTACAAGCATATAAGTACACTTAACCTGGCGGGTAGCTTCCCTTTTCCTGTAGCACAGCATCCGCTACAGTATAACACTTATTATTCAAAACTAGTAAAGTCAATAAACAGACATCAATAAAGAGTATCTTCCAGTGACATAACATGGCTCTTATCTCTATGTCTTCTCTTATAACCACAAAAGTAGGCGACCGAAACTTGTCCGAATGAAGTACTCAGGTACAATCAATGCAATGAAATACCACTGCGTAATTTTTAATTATAAAAAAATCAATATTTATCAGAAGAGTAAAAAGTATTTTAAAAGCGGGCCATTTATACCCGATATTATATAATTATACTTAATAAAATTTATTTCACATAAAAGTAAATCAACAACTGTAGATAATTTCTTGAACTTTTGCACGTTTGGTGCGTATGTACCTCTAAGTACTTATTTGGGCAAAATTGCTTCTCATCGCCTCTTTTATTTTTTTTTAAATTTATAACAATTAAAGGTAAAATATACTTTGTCTCTTATAGTACAATAGCTGCCTAAACTACGAGTATATTAAATAAAACTAATTATAAAAGTTCTTTATTAATTCGTCGAAATTTCATAAAATAAAAATAAATTCCTACCAAATATGTGCACTGCTTTTGTTTTATTGAAATTTTTACTTTAAATACATGCATTAAAGCGGGGTCCTCAGATCTGGCGACAACACGTAAGCCGGTGTGTAAGACACTCGTTCTATATATTATATATGAAATATCAGAGAAATTACGAAAAAAATCTTCACGCTATTCTTAATACTGGGGTAGACAGAGGTCTAAACAATTAAGTCGTTTCGACCCACCTTCCACCGAAGACATTTTTGGGGCAACGAGACAGGTGGTGAGCCCGTCGCCGTATCAATGTCCAAGCCAACGATATAATTCGTACATAAGTTTTTGGAAAAACCCATTGGTACGAGCGTGCCATCTAGGGATCGAAATCGGGTCTCTCAACTCGAAATTCCGACCACCCTATCACTCAGCTACCGTGACTTGTTATATGTATATAATATAGAATAATGTTTAATAATACTATATATGTTTCAGTAACAATTTTGCATGGAGGTAGGTTATGGCACCGAGTAAAGTATAGAATATTAATCAATCTCTTATAAATACAATAGTAAAAGGTAAAACATTTATAAGTGATACACTAACTATCAATTATTTAAGACACTGGATGATTACTTTTTTTAACTTAAGTGTAAACCGTAAAAAATTGTAAATGTCTTTTGAGTAATATAGATAGATTTACTCTAAAGAATTGTCTTAAACAAATGATTTCTAATATATTTTTTCTAACACAGTTTTATACAAACAATTTCATAATATAATTAACATGCAATATATATAAAAAAAATATCTTTAAGTTACATCTATACATGTTACGAGTATATTAACATAGAATATATATAATATTTATGCGATAATGAAAAGGCAACAGAAGAAATATATGTCGGGGGGTCCCCCAAGGGGAATATTATCACTGCTGCTGTTTAATGTATATTCTATGGCATTAAAACCGGAAGCACTTGAGAGACATGACGTCAGAGTTACAAACTTCAAAACTTTTTATTTTATTTCGCAATGTGGATCTCATCGGCTCCTAATCTCCAAAAATCGTGTTAACAAAAGTATCACATGTATCCAACAATATTTATGATTTTAACTATACAGTGTAACCCAGTGTTGAATTGAATACAAGCATAACAGTAAATCCCAAATATATAAATGCAAGCATAGAAGTCTAATAAAGAAATATTTTATTTGATTTCATCTCAGCACACAAAGCAATCTGATTTAAGTGAGAGAACTTTATTAAAACATTATTAAAAGTATTATATCTGTGCGTAGCGCATTTACTATACTTCCTCATCAAAATTGGCTAATTGGTGTTTTTTTGTCATATGAATCATTTTAATTTTACTTATAAAACTCAAAAAATATATTTCTTATTTTTAATATTATGCATATGATTAAGCTTTAAAAATAACATCCAAACACTCCCATTTACGTCGGAGTGTTACTAAAAATTCGAGGTGTACTGGTTTTTCTTACGTTACTCTTTATCGGTTGTTACTTTCCGTCCTTATTGTCTACGTATTCCGGATTGAATGGCGGGCACGGATTCGAAGGGGAGTCTTTCGCGGCTCCTCCAATGTTGGCTTTGTCTGCGAAACAAAATTTTCATGTTGATATTACAGATATTTCTCTAAAAATGCTTTAGCAGTTTGAATTACATTTTGTATTTAGATGCTACTTAAGCAAATACATAGATAGAGATAACATATATACAGATATACTTTAGTCTGATCCCAAAGTACGCACTTTTATTATGGAATCCGAAACAACGAAGGTTTTTACAGAATAGGGAGGCAAACGAGCAGTTGGCTCCCGTGATGGTAAATGATTACCGCCGCCCATGAACATCCGCAATACCAGAGGCATAGCAGATGCGTTGCCGGCCTTTGAGAAAGGTATAGGCTCTTTTCTTGAAGGTCCCTTCGTCGTATCGGTCCGGAAAAACCGCTGACGGCTGTGTATTTATAATTATTAATACAACAGGTTCCATATGCACCCAGACTCAACAAAATAGCGATCACCTCATTCCCACGAGTTACTGTCATTAATATATTCATTTATATTATAATAACCCTTCCTATAAAGCCTTTCTTTAATAAATTTCTTAAATCTGTTAATAGACAGGCTTTGCATATTTGCCAGGACTTTGTGGTAGAAGCGTATACACCGCCCTATGAACGAGTGACTTACTCTATGGAGTCTAGTAACCGGAGTTACAAGCTTGTGTTTGTTCCTAGTATTTACATTATGCACATCAGAAGTTTTGCTAAAAGTACTAATGTTTTTATGCACACACATTAAATTTAATATGGCATCTGTTAAAGGAAAGCGCAAGATTAATATTAAAATTTACTAGATTATCTCTACTAAAGTAATAAGATAAAACAATCACCGGAACTTACTCTCATCATCAGGCGTAGAAGGTTCTGGAGCGCTGGCGGTAGCGTACGGATTGTTCGACGGCTGTAATGATAAAATTTCAACATTACACATATGACAGAGAAATCTACAGTTTTATGCGTAGGGAATGACCCTACACACATGTCAAAACGATCTTCATAGTAACCGGTTTTCCAATAAATGACAAAATTGCAGATCAGGTCCAATAATAATGAACCCAGAGTATTACCGCGTAACAAACAATTTTTTTTATTTATAATATTAGTATGATTTCTTCATATAATGACATCTTTATGCATTTACAGACAGAGAAAAGTAGACAGAGGTCGAATTGTCTAGCAATTAAGCATTTTCGACCCATCTATCCCCCAACAAATATTTAAACTAAGTGACAGGTGGTGAGCCCATCGCCGTCTAAGTGTTTCACAAATTACAAATGTAATTTGTGAAACACAGATGAAAATTCATTTACAATTTAATTTCTTAGTGCCATTAAACAGAAGTTGTTTGCCTTGGCACTGCACAGTAAGCTCTTATTATTATGTTGTATATAAATGATTGCATGAACTTACACTTACACAGATACATATTAAGATAGATAAGATAAGATGCACTGGCTGAAACCTATTACTACTAACACTTGATAATTCTTCTTTACAAAAATTTATTTGCATCTATGTGGGCCGTATTGACGACCCGGATAGCCTTTATAGTGTAGTGACCCTGACTTCGAAGCTTAAGGTTGCCGGTTCGAATCCACGGTGGGAATACATTTGTATGATGAAATGTTGGAACTCAATGCAGGAATGTATAAATGTTGAACATTTATATGAGTATTGTATATGCATAGTGTCATCTATATTATAAATAAATAAATAAAGATCCATGTTTATGCACGGTCATACAACTGACAACATACAGTACAAAATAAAAAAAACACTGTTTAAAATTTTAACTATAAGTAAGTGTTCGTGACGTAAGATTATATGTATTCAGATCATTTAAGTCACAATAGCCGAGTGGTTGGGTGATCGGATTCCGAGTCAAGAGATCCGAGTTCGATCCCCAAGGCTGGTACCAATGGATTTTTCCAAAAAAAATAACAAATATATATTTTTTATACATAATACAATAACACTTACGCTTGTCGGATACGGCACGCTAGTCCCAGGCGGCAAAGTCGGGATCGTTACAGCGTTACTATCTTGCACTGTAAAGCCAACGGTGCCAGTCCTCAGTGATGAACCGCCTTTCAACGACGGGTTGGGGCTCGACCCAGCTGGGTAAGGGATGTTGGGTTGATTGGTACCCGGGTAAGGCGGATTACTCGGTGGGTAAGGAGAAGCGCTCTGATTTAGAGTGGAATTAACCAGAGGGTAGGGCGGATTTTGGTTAACTGGGTATGGAGAGACTGTGGGAACCTGTGGGTTTGGACTGTTAGGTGGATTGTTTATTAGCGGGCTAGCTGGGTAAGGTGATGGTGTGCTAGAAGGATAAGGAGAAGCCCCACCCGGATATGGGGGAGCGGGGTATGGGGTAACGGTGGGAAAAGCTGCGTTTTGACCGGGATAAGTTGGTGTAACTACCGGATATGGTGAATTTGAACCGGGATAAGGATTCACCGGGTACGGGCTGACCGTGGTCATTGGTTGATTGATAATGGGCATTTGTTCTTGCAGCGGGTTCTTGAAGTTGTCTTGTTGGCTGAGTAGTGGGACTGTACCAATCACGATACGTCTGGTGTCTTCGCTGTCGCTGTGGCATCCCTCGGGGCTGACTGTCACCTAAAATAAAGAAAAACTTAACGTTACTTCTGAGCTATGAGGGAAGACTCATCGGTTTTTAAGGCGTCACCAGTTCCCGGTATCGATTCCCGGATAAGTCAATATAGAAAACCACTTTTTCTACATTATCTCTGGTCTGGGTTTTGTGGTGCCTTCGTTGTTTCCATTTTCATTTCAGATTTCAGAGCAATGTATGTGATGTTGTCATTATTTGTGTATTTGTATATTAATAAAAAACGCAATGTTCTAATATTCATGTCAACATCATGAAGAAAAATTTTTTAGAAAGCTTTTATTAAATAAATTGATAAAGCAAATTAAAATGCGTTTCCATCCATAGTCAAGCTATATTTAACTTTAAAAGTACAACTTAGCAAGAATTTATTTAAAACTTACAGCAAGTTAATAAAAAATATATTCACGGTATTCCCAATTAAGTCCTTTCAACCCACTTTCCAACCAAGACGTTGACAATGTGACAGGTGGTGAGCCTATCGCCGTCTTTTTGTCCAAACCAAAGATATAAATCGTGCATAAGTTTCGTAATCGTCATTAGTACGAGCCTACTACCTGGGGATCGAACCCTAGTTTAAGAAGATAGAAAGGTTAGAAGATTTTAACAGTGGTAGAGCCACGCATCAGCTTTTGTTGTTGCATGAATGGGCCGGCTCGACCGGGGAAGTATCACGACCTCACAGAATACCGGCGTGAAGTAGACGTCTAACAAACTTCTGCGTTTCGTCTGGTGAGTGCAGATAACCGGAGGCCCACACACCCCCTCCCCCAATTTTGGGGGGGTTGGGGGGGTACTCTAAGGGTGGCAACGCATCTGCTATGCCTCTGGTATTGCGGATGGGCGGCGGTAATCACTTACCATCACGTGAACTACCTACTCGTTTGCCTCCCTTTTCTATATAAAAAAAAAAAGATGGAGTTGCATACCTGGAAATCGTAGTCCATATCAATGAACCGACATGGTCCCATGTTGTAGACGTCCATCGTGGGCACCTCCATGTCCACCACCCAGCTGCGAGTGGCCCCTCCGGGGATGGGGCCCTTCTTGATCTCCACTATTTTATCAGACTCGTGCTTCGTGTCTGGGTTTTGGGTTGCATGGTATGTCACCCGCTGAGGAAATGTATACATATGTTCAGTCTTTACAAACACAATAGGTTGACTGGTAGAGAAGGCCAACAGGCATTAAGTCCGCCATTTACAGTCTTTGTGTAAATGATTTGCAATAAAGAATAATTAAATAAAGACAAAATTGTGGTATTTGAATATTCAAATTTCATAATCGTTGACTGTGAAGTGGGAAATAAAAAAAAATATCTTCTCGGTATTCTCAAAACTGGGGCAGATAGAGGTCTAGACAATTAAGTCCATTCAACCCACTTGTCACCAAAGACATTTTTTTTAGTACAATGTGACAGCTGGTAGCCAATCGCGGTCTATATATTCAAGCCAATGACATAAATCATATCGAAGTTTTAAAAAAACCCTTTGGATATATTTATTAGTCGGTTAGGCAGACATTGTTCTGCCTTGGAACGTATTTACAAACTACCAGGTTCAAATGCAATTTCTTTATAATTTCTCACATTACAAACCTTCCTTGCACTTCTACAAATATTTGAAAACCAAAATTAGGAAAACCGATTCAGCCTTTCTCGAGTTTCTGTGAGATTAACAAACATCAAATCAATTTTATTTATATAGACATTGAGTCAATAACCGAGATAGAAACTATACTAAACTAAGGACCAAATTAGACATATTTACAAAATCTTATGAAGATTGGTTCAGAAGTTTAGGAGTTTACCTACCACGAATAGTGTGACACAAGACGTTTGTGTATTTAATCTTTATATAATGATTACCTTTTTGATACAAAGTTTGATGTCATCGATTTCTACACCACCCTGATTGGAACAGTTGACCTCGATAGGTATGACCTGACCCGGGCAGTAACCGGACACCGGCAGCTTCACCACCGTTTCACTGGAACCATAGCTCATGCAGCAGCAGCAATATGTGTCCTCTATATCAAACTGCATGGGTTCCTGTGGGAGAAGGAATTGAAACATTGAAAAAAATATTAATTATACTAATAAAACGCACCTACAATGTACCTTAAGAATCACCATAAGCTTTTTTACGACAAAATATTTTTTTTTTCTTAATAACTTGTTTTAACTTGTACAAAATTATTTTTACTTGTAAATTCAACTAGCTACAAAAGAGTGTTTCCAGATTTGATAAAAAATGTTTATTACTGAAGGTACTCATCAGACAAGCTTATCAAATTATTGAAGAACAATTTGCAGGATGAAAACATTTCGCATAACATTTGGGGAAGAAGGATTCTCAAGTGGCAACCTCATACAGCCATATTCATTATACTGTGGGTAGTCTATCGATGCAGGTGGCTCCAGATCATTGTGTTGCATATATTGGGGGAGACCTGTGTTCAGAAGAGGATTTGTGATATACTGTAATATTAAGGCATGAAACAGAAGAAGAAAGAGGTGACCGATAACTTAGGTACTGTAGCGTACTGATTTTATAGAACATTTTTATTCTAAAATAAATAAATAAATATCTTCACGCAATTCCCAATACAGGGGTATAAAGAGGTCTAGTCTAGACAATTAAGTCCCTCTGACCCACCTACCACCGAAGATATTTTCGGGACAACGTGACAGGTGGTGAGCCCGTAGCCGTCTTTATGTCCAAGCCAACAATATAATTCGTACATAAGTTTTTTTTTAAAGCCCATTGTTACGAGCCTGCCATCTGGGGATCGAACTCTAGTCTCCTGACTCGAAATTCCGACCACCCAACCAATCGGCTATCATGACTTTTATATTATTTTTAATTATTAACATTTACATTATTATGTTTAAATATTTATGTGCCTTGGGTACTGTAATTGAAATAATTAAGAGGCACAAGATATTCATTAGCATTACAAAACAAATTTTAATGTGAATATTGCCCTGAAAACAATACTTTACAAACATAATATAATTTACAAGTGACCGTGTCCATTCGCATGACTAAGTTGGTTTCCCTAAAAACTGTTTCGTGAAAATATTGCATATACATACATAGTAATTGATATAACTATGAATAACAAACTCTCAAATATATATACATAGCAATATTAAGCATAGAGAGATGGTTCTTTCTATAAATAATAAATATGAATGTGCTTAGTTCTGCCTGCAACTTTGCCCATTATATAGAAATACCCAGTCCCTGATATTACCTTTAAAATTCATCAAGCTATCATGTTTAAGATTTCCCTCACAGGAACCATGCATTTTTTTAGAATAAAAGTGTCCTATAGATAATATAATAAGCATTTGTTTGACAAATTTCATTCACAGTCTTTTATGCATTTGAACATCTTTTGTTGTTTTCTTCTCGTCACATTAATTGATAAATAAACATAACAAAACATCTAAATGTCTAAATATTTTGGATGATATAATCTTTCACATTTATAGTATTTTACGTAAAATAATATATATAATACATTGATAATTTTTATATATATATATATATATATATATATATATATATATATATATATATATATATATATATATATATATATATATATATATATATATATATATATATATATATATATATATATATATATATATATATATATATATATATATATATATATAATACATTGATAATTTTTATATATGTATATATATGTATATATATGTATATATATGTATATATAAATATATATCAATAATCATTCGGAATATTACATTGGAAGCCAGAGATTTTCAATAGTACATCATAAATTATTCTTTTAATTTTACTAAAGAAATTGTTTTTCTTTTTACACAGCGTCTGGCTGTAATATAGCCAGTAATATAACACAAAATTATGTCAAATAGTAAATACTGTCTAATAAATTAAAGTAGAATTGTTTCATACTAACTTTACAATAAGGTTCCACATTTAAATCCAACGGAGCAATAACACGTATACGTATGATTTTCTCCTGATCTATTTTGAAGGCACGGTCGACTACGACTTTGATCTCATAGCGCACATGACCATATGAGCCCTCAAAAGATGATGGACAGTTTGCTGGGATGGGACAGTCGAAGGGAAGCTCATGTTTACCTGGCTGAAGATGATATTCACCTATAAATTAGAAATTAATTAAAAAATATCCTCACTCTATTTTCCAATTAAATGTGGGTGTAACTAGTGAATCACCCTTCTGAAATCTGACCGCAGAATCAATTTAATGGCTTTCTATTTGCATATTCACGGCATTCCCAATCAAACTAGGGTAGATAGAGGTCCACATAAGTCCTTTCAACTCACCTTTCATTGAAGACATTTTATGGGAAATTTTACATACAGAAATGATATATGACAGGTTTATATAGGATCATCCCAAAAACTAAAAAGTAGATGAATGATTTTTTTTTAAACTTTACTGTAGAATGTTATAAACATTTATAGCAGAATCAATACATAATAATAGTGTCAATAGTAATACAAGTTAATAATAAAACAAAGTCAAAAGAAAAAAAGAGTTTTTTTGAAGTCACAATAGCTGAATGGTTGGCTAATCGGAATTCAAGTCTGGAGACCTGAGTTTGATTCCCAAGGCTCATACCAATGGGTTTTTAGACACAAGCCAGTCAGCACATATCTGTACAATAATGGAATATAATAGAATACAATAATAGAATTTTAAAATACATCTCACCACTTTCACCACCAAGAAGAAACACTTTCCTACTAAAATATTCTTCATATGACTCATGATTTTCTTCATATGTGTAACTTCGGTCATTTTCTCTACGGGTGTGGGTTGTGGTCCAGTGGACTTTACAAAAACCTTTTATTTTAACAAATAAACCTGAAAACAAAACACTTGTAAAATATATTTTATATTCATATATTAGAAATTTCTTTGGGTAACACTCAAATACTTGTACTGTCTTGCTGTGCCTTCTAAGCTAGGCAAAGGTTCAGAGAATGGAGTCCTTTCAACCCACTTTTCTTTGGAGGATATTTGGGACAATGTGACAAGTATTGAGCCTATCACCACCATAGGGTCTACAATATAATTACATAGATAGATATTCAAGTATACATATAAACATACATCACAAATGTTTGCTCCCCTAGCAGAAACCCTCTCACTCATAAGCCTTAGCTTCAAGGGCATAGTCACACTTAATTACAGAACTACAATTTAAATTTTGAACATTTAATAGAATAGTGAAAGTATTTATGAGTTACCCAAAATCAACTATATAATTCCACCAAGCAACTACAGTTACAAGTATTTAAAATTAAACTATATATGTAGTAATTTTTTATTATCCCCGCAATATGAATGTAATATTGTGTTAAGCTGTTGGTGTGCCTATAAAATAAATAAATATCTATTGTGGAGAAAACTTTTGTTAGGAAACCTGCATGTCTAAATATACCTAAATAATTTTCCATGGAGTTACAAAGTAACAAATTTCTCTCTTCCAATGTGAAGACAAGCCTTAAGGATCTAATTCGCTTCTGACAGGTGGTGTGATATTCATCTTGAAAAGACCTAAATTACATACATACATATAATCACACCTCTTTCCCAAAGGAGTAAGCAAAGGCCACTTCTTTCCACTTGCTATGATCCTTACATTCTTGTTCCACCTTCATTATTCCCTACATACATCATATATGCTCAATAATTATACTGAAATTATATGCAAAATAAGGTCCCGAAAATGTGAAAGATGGGTTGAAGGGACTTAATTGTCTAGACTACACAACTCTGTCTACCCCTGTATTGGGAATTGCGTGAAGATATTTACACGCCATTCCCTATACAGGGGTTAGACTTAGACTATTTAGTTAGACTATTAAGTTCTTTTGTCCCACCTTCCACCGTTGGTTTGAACCACATATTGGTTTTTTTGGGACAATGTGACAGGGCATATGTTTTTGAAAAAATCCATTGGTTGAAGCCTTGGAGTTCGAACTCAAATCGCTAGACTAGAATTCAGATCACCCATCCAACTCGGCTATCGAGACTACCTAATGAATATTTAATTTTTCCTGGAATGTCAATCTAAAAAAATTATACAATTAAATATATATATATATATATATATATATATATATATATATATATATATATATATATATATATATATATATATATATATATATATATATATATATATATATAAAATAAAATTACAATAAAAATAAATCTTTATGAATTATTAAACATCTCGGATATCATAATATTCAATAGTTTATATTTATAAGTAATTGAATATTTAATTGATAGAATTAATTGAATAATTTACATGAACCCGTTGTGAATTAATTCGATATTCCAAACACTCGGAAACTCACCCCGAAAAGTTTTGACCTTGTCCTGCTCGAATACAAGTTTGCCGAAAATAGTTTGGCCAGCATAATAAGTTTCATTTTCACTATTTAAAACTATTCTTCCTTCATCGAATCCCATACTAATATATAGACTTTAACTCAATAAGCTAACAAACTGTAAATATATGTGATATTGTACTTTGGTAAGAAAATTTAACAATTTGCAAAAAAAAATATCAAAAAAGCAAGAATTGGAGAGGGCAGGGCCCGTATTATCTATGGACAAAGCAGGCCGGCCGGCGCCAGCCCGGTTGATAAGGATGTACAATTACTAGAATCGGCCACGATTTCAATACTATTTTGGATTTGAATAATTAACTTGTCAATTTGACTAAAAAGCCTTGTGAAAAGTTATGAACAGTTTCAACGAGATCATAAAAAAAGTAAAAAATAAAAAATATTATATCTTCACGCAATTCCCAATACAGGGGTGGGCAGAGGTCAAGTCTAGACAATTAAGTCCTTTTGACCCACCTTCCACCGAAGATATTTTCGGGACAACGTGACAGGTGGTGAGCCCGTCGCCGCCTTTATGTCCAAGCCAACGATGAAATTCGTACATAAGTTTTTGAAAAACTCATTGGTACTGCCACCTGGGGATCGAACTCGGGTTTCTCGACTCAAAATTCCGACCACCCAACCACTCGGCTATCGTAACTAAAAAAAGTCTTCACGGAATTCCCAATACGGGGGTTATTCAAGACAATAGACAGAGGTCGCCTTCATTATGTTCAAGCCAGCAATATATGAATCGTAAATAAATTTTTTGAAAAAATCCGTTGGTAGGAGCCTGCCACCTGGAAATTGAACCCGGGTCTCTTGACTCCTATTCCGGTCTCTCGGAAACTCTCGGCTATCGTCATTTTTATTGTCTGTATTTGTTGTAGTAAACCACCCTTTAGATATCCGTGTTGTTCCGGAAACTGTTTAAGAGACTAGAGTTCGATACCTGAAAAGAAGCATGATTTTTTCGAACCATATTTACGATTTTTATCATTGGCTTGGACACTAAGAAGACACATTCTCATCAACTGTCCAAACAGCAAACAATTTCTCGTGAAATAAAGAAAAGATAACTAAAATGTACTGGATAAATGTAATGTAGACCTCTGGTTAACCGAGTATTGGTAAAGCGTAAGGATAAAAACTCAGCATTAACTATTACTAAAGTTCTGAAAATAATAATAGGTAAAGCTTTTGATTGTAGTGGGCACAAGGAAATCTCGCGGAGTTACAATATTTTTGTAATAAGCCCAAGAGAACTGTCGAACAAAGGTTGGAATTATTTGGTTCGATGGTTGCAACATTTTTTATTGAAGGTAATTTTTGTGTTTAAAAGACGTCTATATATTACAAAAAGGACGTTTTTGTGTTTAGAAAACGTCCTTATATTATATTCATGTATCGATGAGTAAGAGATTTACCACAATTCATGATATGGATAGATATCCAAACGATGTATGATTCATTCAGAATTTATACCGTATAGATTTTTTCTGCTATTTTATAATAATATGTAAATATAACAATAATATTTTATAATATATACTAAGGAAATAAATATATTTGCTTATATTTATGAGGTTTTGACTGATGATGAAACGATTAATTATCAAGGTAGAAATTTTACAAACATCGATGATAACTGTTCATCTCTACCCTAAATAATGCCAAATTTTTTGGCTGTTGCTTTGATTATTTTATATGTATTTTTTGTTATTAATTCGTTCATTCAATATGTTTGTCATCAGGGTTCTCTACTCAGGGGTTCCCCTCAAATGTAGGGAGTAAATAGGCGAGGAGAGATTTATTTAGAGGGGTTATGGTTTTAGGAGTATTTTTAGGGATTTCTTGAATTCTTACAATTTTTCCTTTTTTTATTAAGAAAAATGAAGGTACAAAAATTAGGCTCTGGAGTAAGTAACTAGTAAATCCCATTTATTTGTTGATTTAGCAGCTAAGCGGCATGTTACATTACCGTTGTGTTTATCATAAATATAAATATCGGGCGCAACCTTAGTTACTTGTATACTCTATTTTAGTCTCCTCCTAATCCTTGATTATAACTACTCTCTAGTAACTGATGACTTTGTGGTAGTTGATGGTAAACATATACAATAATTTGGAAACAGATCTTGATTTAAAAGCTAAAGAAATTTCATCACAATTTTGTAATATCTTCTTCTTAATATCGATATTTTACCATAGGATTATCAGTGTTTTTTATATATTTCAAAAATTCAAAATCAGAAGAATTAAACTTTTATTGATTGTATTAAATAATATATAAATTGTAATATATGTGTTAAATCATGTTAAAGAATATTATTTTTTATTCAGTTATTATTATTAACATATAATTTTTATTTTTAAAGTTATTTTTTACGTGGATATTCATATAAATATCATGATTCTAGGGGTTGGTTTAAGCTTTGGGGGCAAAAGTTTTTGAGAGATGGGAACACTGTTCATTGTTCGCATTGTTTCACTCGACTCCGTCTTTCAACTTAAATAAAATAGGTATTCTGTGGTCGTTGGTTGTTGTTCCTGCCACTTCCATTCGTCAGTTTTAATTCCATTCCATTCTGGTAGTAGCGTATGTATTGTGAATTGTTTGACGACGCGATATTTTCACTTTATTTGAAATTGTCAAGTTTCGCAGATTTTTTGACTGAAGTCTTCATTAAAATCGCTTATTTTAAAGTTTATTACGTTAAAAAATAAATTATTTGTGATTTTGAAGCAAGACATCTAGTTTTTAATTGATGAAGTGATAAATTTTGCCGGCCTAGGATGATACTAAAATAATGAACTAATTGAGGAGTTAAAGTTAGGAGTTTTAGCCAATTTCATCATACAAAAAAAAGTACCATCATGGGTTCGTCACAAAAGGATATAGAATTAAGCCCCGTGAAATCGGAGTTAAATCAAAAACCCCATGGCGCCACAGAAAAATTAAATGTACCGGTTAACGACGAAGAAGATGTAATAATTGGTCGTTTCCGAAAGATTAGCTCGGCCAAATCTATGGCAGCGACTAATGGGAATATTCAGTACCCCACTGAAAGCATGAAGAATGAAGATGTTGAAGCTGGGCTTCAATTTAAAAAAGAGACTAGCGAGCGAGATAAATTACTCTCTGATGTAATGAGCGAAGGAGCAGTAGTCCATCCGAAGTCACCTGTTACGAAGAGTAGTTTTCGGGATATGGAAAAACCTTCGCGCTTCAAGGATCATCCATCAGCTACGAGATTTCAGGTACGGATAATTTTTTATCTCGTAATTTTTAAAACGAGTCAGTCATTGTACATTAATTTAATTTAATACAGTAAAATATGAACGTAAAGGTAGTCTTAATAGATATGTATTTAAGAAATCAAGTAGCTCAGTACATGAGGTAAAAAACATATTTATAAAAATTGTAATAAAAACATAGCAAATGTACTCTCTCTCATGTATTGTAACAGGCCACTAAGGTACTTGATGGCTTAAAATGAAAGAGTCAGGGGCCTGCAACCCAATAATTAGTTTTGAAAATTATAGTTATCTTTCTTTTTTGTCTGTTTTAGTATTTTATGTTATAATTTAATTTCTGGTTGTAGCGATAAATAAACTTCTTTCTTTCTCTTTCTCAATTACATATGCTACATATAGCGGTATAACATTATGTAAAATTCAGCAGAATATTGATAGATGATATCTAATGTGCAAGGTGTCTGGTAAAGTAATTGTAAACTGCTTGCTAGATGTTGCGTTTATGACAAAACCTCCCTTATGAGAGATGATTATGTCCTGTAGAGGACTTTTGCAGTCCGTTATGTAAATATAGATTAATATAAAAAAGAAATATCATATGATAGTAATGATAGCCGAGTTGTTGGGTGGTTGGAATTTCGAGTCGAGAGACCCGAGTTTGATCCCCAGGTGGCAGTACCAATGAGTTTTTCAAAAAACTTATGTACGAATTTCATCGTTGGTTTGGACATAAAAGGCGGCGACGGGCTCACCACCTGTCACGTTGTCCCGAAAATATCTTCGGTGGAAGGTGGGTCAAACTGGTGGGACTTAATTGTCTAGACTTGACCTCTGTCTACCCCTGTATTGGGAATTGCGTGAAGAAAAAATATTTTTTTAAATATCATATGATAATTGTGGTAGACTCCTTTTCTGCATAGGAGATGTCGGAGTCAGAACCATATTTTTCGTTATTTCTGCCATTAAATAGCAAAGTAAATGTGGTCCTGCAGGTTGTCAGTTACTCTTTCATGATGTAATTGCATTTCGTGATTGGAATTGTTTACTGATCGTTTTCCTTTGAAAAAGATGATCCACAGTGACAACATAATTATCTTTATGACATCAATATAGTTATTACACTTTTAAGCATAGATAATGGAAATATCCTATGACATGATAAATTAAACACTAAATCAACTTGTCTGCTGACACCAGTAACTGATGACATGTTTGAATAATAATGTATTTTGTTATTGGTTGCACATGGCGTGGCCTGGGAAACATTGTAATTAGTATTCTTTAATATTATCTTAAAATAAAAATAAAATATCTTCATGCTTTTCCACTCAATTCACTCTAAACAATTCACAATGAAGTTTATTCAATTCACTTTTCATCAAATAAAGTTTTTGAAACAAAGTAGCAGGTGGTGAGCTTTCTTTGGTTTGAATATAAAGAAAGTATTCTTTATATCCAAGCCAACGATACGAATTGTACATTAGTTTCAGAATCACCTGACCACTTGGCTATTGTGGCTATCAATATCATCTTGGTTTTATTTTTATTTCTTTAACTTAATTTTTACGTAAAATTTTACCATTACTTGATAGGTTGAAGACCACCTTATGCATCTAGAGTTGCAGCATTGTGTCATTTACCAAATTTAATCATAATAATAAAGTCACGATAGCCGAGCTCACCACCTGTCACGTTGTCCCGAAAATATCTTCGGTGGAAGGTGGGTCAAAGGGACTTAATTGTCTAGACTTGACCTCTGTCTACCCCTGTATTGGGAATTGCGTGAAGATATTTATTTATATTTATTTATAATCATAATAAGTAATAAATGGTCCTGGGAGCAGCGATTGGTTGCCTGAGCGCACCCGCGCTCGGGCAACCAATCGCTGCCTGAGTGGGGATGCTCAGGCTGCTCCTCGTATTCGGGGGCTCTGTTCCCACACTGACTGAGGCAAACGAAGCAAAAAACCTTTGGCACTCCTTACCACGACTACACTCCAATCTAAATGCCGCCCACTACCATCTGGAGATGGCAAAGCCGGCCTTGCTTTTTCTTACCAAGACGCAGATATCCTCTCCGGCGGATACTTCTTATCTTTCCTACCCGGGGTACAAGCTTGAACATTCTTTTGTGCCACGGGCCGGGGTTTGTGTATACGTCAGAGAGGATATATGTTCTCAGCGCCTCGGCAGCCTTGAATGTAGGGACCTGTCCACCCTTTGGCTACGCAAAGACAGCGACGACCACCCTCGCGTCTATGGGTGCCACTATAGGTCCCACAGCGGTAATGCCGAAACAGCCGACTCATCGACCACATCCAGATGGCTGCATATTCTGTGCTACAGCAGATCAGAGATCTTGGTACCACGCCGAATGGCTACGATCTCGAACCACTGATCATGCGGGGAGATCTGTTTTTGACTTTGCCTTAGCATATGATCTGACACAACTGGTCACTTCGCCAACGCGGGTTCCGGATGTCGAAGATCATACACCTTCCCTGCTGGATCTTCTGCTGACCTCTCATCCGGACGGCTATGTGGTCTCCGTCGATGCCCCTTTGGGTTCATCGGACCTCTGCCTGATTCGGGGTAAAGTGCCTATCATGTGCCCATTGCGGTCGCGATATGCAGGCCACCGCCGTGTGTGGCACTACAGGTTGGCAGATTGGGAAGGGATGCGATCTTTCTTTGCATCCTACCCAGGGGGGTAGGTTTGCTTCTCGATGGATAGTCCCGTCAACGTTGCAGATTCCGTCGCCGATGTGGTGCTTCAAGGAATGGAACTTTTCGTTCCTTTCTCTGTGGTGCCCATCGGTGGTAGATCTAAGCCTTGGTTTGGTAGCGCATGCAGAATGGCATCCCGTCAATAGCAGCAGTGCAACCGGGCCTGGGTTAATGCATTGGCGTCCCGGGATTCAAATACTAGCGTTTTTAAGAAGAAGTGTAACTCTGCCGCCAGGTCCTTCAAAAGAGTAGTTGCTGCGGCAAAGTCCGAGCACATTGGCAGAATTGGCGAGAAACTGGTTCGTCTTCCTTCGGGAACTCGTGCGTTCTGGTCCCTCGCCAAGGCTGTCCAAGGGAATTTTAGTCCATCATTACCATCTCTGCACAGGGAGAACAACTCGCTGGCCCATGACGCAAAAGAGAAAGCCGATCTTCTAGGTTCTCTTTTTGCGTCCAAATCGACTCTAGATGACAGTGGGAACGCACCGCCGACTATCCCGTGCAGTGAGTGCTCTATGCCGGACATCCGGTACTTTCAGAGCTCAGTGCTTTTCGCACTGAGCTCTGAAAGACATCCAGAAGTCGAGTGGGCCCGATGGTGTCCCGCCTATTGTGTTGAGGATGTGTGCTCCAGAGTTGGCACCGGTTCTAACGCGTATTTTTCGGTACTCCTACTCTGAAGGCGTCGTCCCGATGGCATGGAAGACAGCTTTGGTGCACCCGATCCCTAAGAAAGGCGACCGCTCAGATCCGGGCAACTACAGACCGATCGCTATCACCTCCTTGTTCTCCAAAATAATGGAGTCCATTATAAACTGCCAGCTCTTGAGGTACTTGGAGGAGCACCAGTTGATTAGTGACCGCCAGTACGGCTTCCGTCGGGGTCGCTCAGCTGGTGATCTTCTTGTGTACCTCACTCATCGATGGGCGGAGGCAGTAGAGAGCAAGGGGGAGGCCCTGGTAGTTAGCTTGGATATAGCAAAAGCCTTTGATCGGGTGTGGCACACAGCGCTTCTCTCGAAGCTTCCATCATATGGGCTTCCCGAGAAATTTTGCAATTGGGTCACTAGTTTTCTCACAGACCGGAGCGTCAAGGTCGTAGTTGACGGTGCATGCTCGGACTCCAAGTCTGTGAACGCTGGTGTCCCACAAGGCTGTGTGCCTCGCCAACCCTGTTTCTTCTGCATGTCAATGATTTGTTACGAATTAGTAATTTTCATTGCTATGCAGTCGACAGTACTGGTGATGCCCTATACACCGGCCGTGCCAATATTTCTCTGGAACACGTCGACGAGTACCGGAACAAACTTGTGTCTGAAGTCGAGATTTTGTTAGACAAAGTATCGGATTGGGGCCGACTAAATTTAGTCCAGTTCAACCCTAAAAAGACACAAGTTTGCGCGTTTACCGCTCAAAAGAAACCCTTCTTCGTGTCACCTCATTTTGAGAGCACTCCCCTAGTTGCCTCAGCCGGTATCGGAATCCTTGTCGTCGACATATCGAGCGACGTTCAGTTTCGCGGTCACTTGGAAGGGAAGGCCAAATTGGCCTCTAAGAAGCTTGGCGTGCTCAATAGAGCACGACAGTACTACGTGCCGGCCCACCGCCTGCAACTTTATAAGGCGCTGGTTCGGCGGTTAGTTCGGCGGGGGCACCCCAGTGTCAGCTCCTTCCATTTAACCGTATCCAACGAAGAGCGGAATCGTTGACTACCATGCTCTATCTGATAGGCTAGATCCCCTGGCATTGCTAAGAGATGTTGCATCTCTTTCCATTTTTTACAAGATTTACTATGGGGAGTGCTCTGAGGAATTGTTCGGATTAATCCCAGCCGCTGAATTTCAGCATCGAACCATACGGCATAGCCAAAAATTCCATCAACACCATCTTGATGCTTGGCATTCCACCACAGTGCGTTTTTAGCGGAATTTTCTGCCACGCACTTGCACTTTATGGAATGTGCTGCCGTCAGCGGTTTTTCCGGACCGATACGACTTAGGGACCTTCAAGAAAAGAGCCTATACCTTTCTCAAAGGCCGGCAACGCATCTGCTATAAATAATAAATATAAATAAATATCTTCACGCAATTCCCAATACAGGGGTTGACAGAGGTCAAGTCTAGACAATTAAGTCCCTTTGACCCACCTTCCACCGAAGATATTTTTGGGACATCGTGACAGGTGGTGAGCCCGTCGCCGCCTTTATGTCCAAGCCAACGATGAAGTTCGTACATATGTTTTTTAAAAAACTCATTGGTACTGCCACCTGGGGATCGAACTCGGGTCTCTCGACTCGAAAGTCCGGCCACCCAACAACTCGGCTATCGTGACTTAATCTGCTATGCCTCTGGTATTGCGAATGTTCATGGGCGGTGGTAATCACTTACCATCACGTGAGCCACCAGCTCGTTTGCCTCCCTTCCCCATAAAAAAAAATCTCACAGATTAATGCCATGGAGCATCTGCATCGTAAGTGTGAACATATTGAATGGCACTGGTGTCATAAATATTGAGTATTGCTAGTATTTAAATATATTCACTAAATCAGTGGTGAAGTGGTGGGCATGTACCAATGAGTTTTTTTCACAACTTATGTACGACTAGTTGTCTCCCGCGGTTTAACACTTAACGCGGACCCCTAATTATTTTCTAAATTAAAAGTAGCCTAAGTTACTCCTTATAACTTCAGCTATCTGTCCCGTCAAAGTCCCGTGAAAATCGGTTAAGCCAACAAACAAAAAAACAAACAGACAGACAGACAAACAAAAATATTAAAATAATTTTATTTTGGTTTATGTGCCGTATACATTCATGTGTACTACATGAATGTATGTACATGTAATATAAAACGGTTATTTCCATATTACAAACAGACTCTCTAATTTTATTTATATGCATAGATTTGAATAATACGAAACGCTGTCTCACAGATAAATAAAATACAATAAAAAAATGTTGTTCAGATAATTTCAGTGCGGAACTGCTGAAACAATTGTTAATTATATGTCAACGGAAAGCTTTGTGTGCTTATAATGCGTACAGACAGACGCACAGGCCACATTGTGCTGTTATATTGTCTATTTTGAATTACAATAACGGTTGAATTGATCGCTTATCTTATGTGATTCGACGTTCATTATGTAAACCGACAATTAACGCATTTAATTATGTGATCTTGTTAACCTATTACGAAATTATGTATGTCATCATACATTTTCCATGTATGAACGATAATCATTTGAAAACGGTTTCATGTTGCTTTTTTTTGTAATTGCCTGGATAAAGTTATTATGAATGAATATTCTTGGACTTCTCACCCCCTGTCATGTTGTCCCGAAAATATCTTTAGTGGAAGGTGGGTCGAAGGGACTTAATTGTCTAGACTAGACCTCTGTCTACCCCTGTATTGGGAATTGTGTGAAGATATTTATTAATATATTTTTAAAGTTCTTTTAATCTAAATATTATTTTTAAAGTTATTTTATTTAATGTTGTTTTTATGGCACCTGTTATAGGTATATTAGTGGAGTTTTCAATAGGTATCAGAATTACAATAAACTTACTCTAATGTTTTTAATGTGAAGTTGTACTCAGAGTAATTTATATCGGTGGATCAGGACTTTGGCTCCATTGCCATCCTTTTGGCCGCGAAAGGTAGGGTGAAAAGCGCATTTTTATACTTGGGGACATACCTAACGTATATACACCCTTGCAGTGGCAAGAACGGGTGACGTAAGGTTCATACATAGACATACAAAGAAAGGGCCAATATCATATACATTGTAAGGGCTTAAGCACTTGCACACAGAAATAACGAATGTACCACAAACACCCGGACCTGAAAAAATGTATAAAAAGTGTTTTTAACCCGACCTGGAACCGAACCCGGTACCTCTGAGCTGGCGACACCTTGAAAATCGGTGTACTCACCAGTTGTCCTCGGTAGAATGTGACGGAGGTTCGCACCGATTAAAACCCCACGGTGTTCCGCCATCGCCGCATGATGGAACGAGAAATACATTTTCGACCACACCCGCGCTGGCCGCCGCAGGCAGCACTTCCCCGGGAGAGAGTGAATCCTCTTCCTCTTCTTCCGGGCTAGACGCGCCGAACCCCGCCGGAGTCGCCTAGGGATTTGGAGCTTGGTGAACGGTAATGCCAACTAGCCGACTAGCCATTCCCTGCAGTCAGGCCTGGCATGAAGGTTCCTTTTGGTTCACTGCGGGTGTCCAAGCCCTACCGACGTAAGGTGGAAACAAGTACGGCTGGATTTTCCATGACCGTTCTCGAGTGAAACAATAACTAAATAGGGGTTACATTGCAATGAAATGATGTGCACATTGCTTCGCAGAAACGAACCCGCATCCAACTCAACGGAGTTACATTAGTGTCAAGTTGATTAACGATAATTTTTAAGCAGGAAAATCAATTCACGCAATTCCCAATACAGGGGTGGACAGAGGTCTAGTCTAGACAATTAAGTCTCTTCGACCCACTTTCCACCGAAGATATTTTCGGGACAACGAGACAGGTGATGAGCCCGTCGCCGTCTTTATGTCCAAGCCAACGATATTTTCGATAAGATTTTGAAAAACCCATTGATACGAGCCTGCCACCTGGGGATCGAAATCGGGTCTCTCGACTCGAAATTCCGACCACCCCACCACATTCACCGTAATACATTTGAAATTCCTGTTTAACATGTCATATAGACCGGCGTAAACCTTATAACCTACATACATGCTGAAAATATAAATATAATTTTCCTAATGGATTACGATATTATGCTATAAGTAATGCGTCATTCGTAGACGTATCTGCTTACCACGAAGGGATAATAAATTAGTTTTATATAGTCGAACACTATCTTGGGAATCAAATCCAATCTTTTATTAAGTAACTAACATACACTATATAGATCGGTATTAATTTTTTTCATCTACCACCTTACGTAGTCAGGTTCCTCGAACGGTGAAGAAGATTAGATTAGATTAGACGGGCTGATTTCCTCAACTTCACGTCTGAATACGTATTTTGCGTATGGGCAGGAGAGTCTAAGCTTACTCGAGCCAACCCATCTCCTAGAGGAATCCCAGCAGCACCTTGAAGTTATCGGTAACCTCGGGGAGAGATCCCGGTGCACCGAGATGATTGGCCCTGTATCCCGCGACCGTTGGACACGCCAGTAAGACGTGTACCGCCGTCTCCTCGGCCTCCATGCACGCTCGGCACAGAGGGCTGCCGGTAACACCTAAATAAAACAGATGTTTTTTAAATTTACCATGACCAGTTAATGCACTAGTTACGTTCCGAATTTGGGGCTTATTCAGACGTAGGAGCATTTACGTTACTCGTCTATTGATTGCCGGTAGTGCTTCTTTAGCTTGTCTACATTCTGGGTGGCTAGCCCAGAGCCGTGCATGTTGTTGCCAAGTATGGTTACGTACCTGGGATCGGACGAAGCTAAAGGGGTGGGGGATGATGGGTTCTGGTCCCAGCGGATGCGTACTGGATCCACCTTTAGTCAGTTTGTCTGCCGCATCGTTACCTCTAGAGCAGCTGTGACCCTTTATCCACTGGAAGATTACTTTGTTGGATCTACATACCTCCTTTATCCTGTGGTAGCATTCGTAGATTAGTCCTAAGGTTATAACATTACTGTTTAGGGCTTGTAATACTGCCATACTGTTGGACAGTATTCTTATGGTGTAATTTCTTACGCCCCTGTTGGCGATTGCTATTATTGCTTGTATAATACCCATACACTCAGCTTGGAAGACTATGGGTACTATATATGGTACTACCACTTATTGTAGTGGTATTCCTATTTTGATGTTGAGGTCACTTCAGTCTTCGACCCAAGTGTTCAGCCTTAGCGACTTACCCAACCAGCCCAGCAGCCAACCTCTTGCTGAACGAAGAGGTGTAACGGAGAATAAACAGGCGAAAGAATCTGTAGGAATCCTCGTTTTTGTTATTTTTTTTTGAACGAAGATAATACCGAATAGTGTAATATAATCGTTTATTAATATATATTTTTTTAAAGAATACTAGCAATGCCGAATAACATTACTAGTATTCCTGTTAACCAATCCAATTAAGCTGCAATGCTTGTGTGTCTGGAGTTGGTTTAGGTCAATAGTCGAATGGCGGGGCCCGAACCTGCGTCGTCATATTTCGCAGTCCGCACCCTAAACCATTAGGCTTTTGCCGCACCAAATAATAATAATAATAATAGTGTCGAGGGTCTGACCCTTACTTTCGAAGACCATGTGAGCACATTGCTTGAAAAGGGGAAAGTCAAGAGTACTCGGAAGCAAACACAGATTTCTAACAAAATTATGAATCAGAAAGAAGCGAAATAGGTATGTAAGGATCGTGACACTTGGCGATCCGTTTGGGCTACCCCGTCAGGAATTGTGTGTTTAGATAAGTAAGTAATACATGATTGAAAAGAATATAACCAACCAAATCATTCTTAGTGGTACTGTCATTAATGTATTTATTTATAGTAGTATAGTATTCAAATCAAATCATTTATTTAGCGATATAAGTAACATATATTACATCCATCGATCGTCATTTTTGAAACTACCACCGTTTCGTATTGAGGTTCCTCTGACGGAGAAGAAATGGCGAAAGAAACTCCGTAGGTACAGATAAGAATCAGAAGGTCGGGTACGGTATTTCTAATGCCATAGTGGTGTAATTTTCTTAAAAGTGTATTGTGATTTACGCAATCGAAGGCCTTGGAGAGATCACAAAAGATACCCAGAGCATCCTGTGAACCCTCCCAAGCCTTAAATATTTGCTTAATCAGCTCTACACCAGATATATCTGTACGGGTCGGATCGGTTGTAGAGCGACCCCTTGTAAAACCAAATTAATTTTGGTGCAATAATTTACTTGCATAAAAATGTTTTAATAACTGATTAAGAATAATTTTTTCGACTTTTTTTATTTCTAGTATTTCTAGGGTTGTATTTCTAGAAGTCATGAAATTTATATTCTGGTAAGCAACTGTGTGAATTTTCACCTATCAATATGCACATATATATATATATATATATATATATATATATATATATATATATATATATATATATATATATATATATATATATATATATATATATATAATAGTATTTTATTTATATTAATGGTACAAGGTTTGCATAAGAGGTGTATTAAGTTAAATATCTATAAAGTTTTTTTTTTTATCACTTCCTTGGTAATGCCTTAAAGGTACATTATTGTTTATAAGCTTTCTAATTCTATTACGAAAATAGATTTCGACATTGCCCTTTGGTATGCATGAATCCAGTCGATGCACGATCGTAACGTAGTTCGCGTACTAAAATGTAGGTTAATTCCAAAACCTGTTGTATAAATAGAATATGTTACGTATTGTCATAGATTAAATAATGTAAAATGGAAGGGCTATGGTAGGCTGGTGGTCAGAAATATTTTAATTTTAAGACGCATTAACAAAGAAAACATTACGCTGACCTAAGTTAAGTTATGGTGGCTATAAACTCGTAAGTAAAGAAAAAATAAAGAATGCGCATTAATCATTAAAATGTGGTTTCAAATATGGAATATTTTAATAAATAACTCACACTAATAGACAGATGATTAAAGAAAATTAATTTGATAAAAAATAATGTATGTAGTTTACAAGTTACGTTGGTATCAGGTATAGCTGCCAAAATTATACATAATCTAAGATTTTGAAGTTTTCTTTCGACACCTCAGCTTTGCTTCTTTTATTATTTAACTATGCTAGCTGGTGAGTGCGATAAGTTGCAAATAAATGGTTTACAATGTGGGAACGCCCTAAGAATTTTCCATCCCTATTTTCCCGTAGGTGAAGTAAGGGGCCGACTAAGGAAAAAGATAAGAATGGTACCTCGATGTCCATTACAGATCGTAGGATAACTATGTCGAAATATACCACAATTGAAAAAAATGAGTAGACTGATATCGGGCAGCAGTATCTGTTATGAGTGGTATGTGACACATGTGATTGATAACTTTACCGCCGAGCATTGCAATTATAACTAAATATCTTTTTTTTTATAAATTCGGTCCTTTATAGGTTCAGGCTAATCTTGAAGCAATCTGTGACAATTGGTTCCTCTTCTTTTGTCACGACTAGACGTGCCAAAATTGGTTTCCGCCTAGTTCTCGTCTGTCTATCGGAGCTATTACATTATACCCAGATAAAAATAAATACATATCTTCATTTATTTGCCGGATACTGGGATAGGCAGAGGTCTAGAAAATTGAATCCATTCGACCGAACTTTCACCGAAACTAATTTAGGACATTGTGAACCTGATATTGGAAATTCTATCCATATTTTATTAATTAAGTTGAAAACCTTTACTTTAGGACGTATATTAATTCCCTTCGGCTACGAAGCTTTTAAAGTCAAAGGGCGACAACGAATGTTCTTTGATTTAAATTGTTTGCACGTATCAATGTGTTGCCACTAGCAACTCACGTGAGGTAGCCATTCGTCTTCTATAAAATAAATAAATATCTTCACGCAATTTTCGGGACAACGTGACAGGTGGTGAGCCCGTCGCCGTCTTTATGTCCAAGCCAACGATATGATTCGTACATAAGTTATTGAAAAACCCATTGGCACGAGCCTGCCACCTGGAGATCGAACTCCACTAGGCTATCGTGACTCACCACCTGTCACGTTGTCCCGAAAATATCTTCGGTGGAAGGTGGGTCGAAGGGACTTAATTGTCTAGACTAGACCTCTGTCTACCCCTGTATTGAGAATTGCGTGATGATATTTATTTATTTTATTTATAAAGCATTGCTAGTGTTGTATTAAAACAGATGACAATCAATTCTTAGTACAGATCTAAAGGAAAGGCGCTCAACAGAATTATAGGGTTGTCTTAATGGATTCTCGAGGCGGCCTAGGTCGTCCACGTCGCCAATAAATCATAATAGTCCTGAATTGGATAAGTGTGCCGCTCTTCCTATAGCCTCGTATCTTACGGTCTCACGAGCTACTGGGGCGCCAGGTGAAACGGAAAATAGGGTTGTCACTTGTCATGTTTGTAAACGACTGTCTTAGATGTTCTTTCCTAGCTGAGTGCTATGCGATTTAATGGAACCTGCAATGGCTTTTTTTGTCCATGTCATTTCTGTTGCCAAATATTAATTTAATATGAATATGACAGAGGGCCAGTGTTATTTCGGGCTTTGAAGATTTCCGTCGCGAACTTGGCTCAGGGACGCCAACTGCGCTTGACGCCGCTCCCCCTGCCTTCCGCGGCCGAAATGTGGTATGCGGCGGAGCCAAACTTCAAATCCACCGCTGGATGAAGCGTGGGCCGGTGCCCATTGAAGCTCCCACCTTCCTACCATGGCCTACGAGTGGGGACCTCGAGGAAGTTCATTGTCTATGTGAGTTTGGAGGCCAAGGACGTACACGTGACTGTGTTCCATGGCGTTTAGCCTGAAGGGAGAGAGAGAGGATGTTTTCTCTCACTGGGATGGGCTGCCTAGGGTTGGTAGCGCTGGGGCCGCGGATATGTTTGAAAGCGTTCCAGTGGCCCTGCCAACATGGGGCTATGGTGGGACATCGTTGATTTTTAGTCGGTGCGAGCTCTATATCACGGAACTACAGTTATTTCCCCACGTATTTAAAAAAACGGACGCCAACTGTAAAAGCTGTAAGCTGTTTTCATTTATCCATGGACTAAATAAGTTCGAAACAGCCGGACCCTTAGCACGTTTGTTGTCCGCATCCAATAAAGAAAATGAAGTGTCATCAGATCGGTCTTTATTATGCGACCAACAAATGGGGCTATTTGTTGGTCGCATAATAAAGACAAATCATGACAATACACTATGTGACAAATCACATAGTGTATTTACATATGGCGTCCGCGTGTCTAAAAAGAGAGGAGGAGTGAATTAAAACAATATACGATCTAGTATCAAATTATACACTATAAAATAGGAGCAGCATCAGGTGTCAGAGACACTCTTCAAGAAAGTTAAAGAATATAATTTTTTAAAATCAATTCCCAGCTATGGGTTCTTTTTTTATTTTACTTTTTCTTTCATAACGAAGCTCAGCATGCTTAAAATTTGCATTTGGCAGCAACTATTTATACCAGCTATTTATTCAGCTAGTTTATATATACACATATATATATATATATATATATATATATATATATATATATATATATATATATATATATATATATATATATATATATATATATGTGTATACAATATTTTTTATACGTATAGACGTTTGCCAATTGCCATTAAAATACGATTGGCCTTTTTGGTGCGTTTATGAGTCACAAACAACCCAACTTTAACATCTATAATATAACTGAGATTATTAGGATTGAGGTTCAAACAAATCACGATAGTCGACTGGTTAGCTGATTGAATTCCGAGTCTAGACACCCGACTTCGATTCTCAGGTGTTAGGCTCGAACAAATAGGTTTTTTTTTTTTAAATATGAACGGTTTATAACGTTGGCATGTGCCAGGCTCTCCGGTCATGTTGTCCCAAAATAAGCTCCCGTAAAATGCGCGTCGAAAGGGGAAATTGTCCAGGCCTCTGGCTACCCCTGCGTGGGGAAATGTGTGAAGATGTTCAAATAAAGAATTACTATTTATATTCTTATACTATGTACAAGGCCTTATTGGCCGTACCATAAAAATCAATGTGCCTTCGTTTCTACATTAAAATCTACCATGTCATTTTACAATGTGGTCATAAGTTCTATACAACCCATAACTATTCCGTGACAATGGAACTTCCATTGTTTCAATGCTATATCGCTTGAAAGAATTTTCGTTATTGTTTTACAGCCAATGGGCGGGACATGACATGACATACCATTCCAGACAGTAAAATTACTAAGTAGCGAACGAGCCCACAGTTGTTTAAATGAAATGTCATTTAATGTTTAATCTCAGTAGAGAAAACTAGTCGTACCTTGTTGGAACTGGTCGATCCATTTGAAGGAAAAATATGCGATTATGAACGGTCTGAGATCTAGAAGCTGTATTTAATATGTTTCTGTTGAAGTTAAGGTGAAAGCCGTTGCGATCTCTAGAAAACTGTACTGAAATGAATAGAAATTCAATAATTGACATTGGACACATACATTTTAATTCCTCAGCAGTAGGTACCAGTACAGAGACAGTATGAATATCTTCGCTGGGTATGAATAGATGATATTTTCTTACAATATTATGGTGATTGAATGATGATTCCATTTTTTCTGTCAATGAATTTCTTAGATGTATCTAGATGAACATCTTTATACACTAGGAATGAAAAACATAGTGTCCGAGATTTAATACATTAGTAAATGTAACGCTAACGATATAATTCGTACATAAGTTTTTGTAAAACCCATTAATACGACCCTGCCACCTGGGGATCGAACTCGGGTCTCTTGACTCGAAATTTCGACTACCCAACCACTCGGCTATCGTGACTTCAATTTTTTGTGTCACTAAAACAACTTTCAAATTTTTTCAAAAGACCTAAAATTTATTTGATTAATATATTTACATATTTAATTGTGTTTAAACCGCCGTAATTCATGCGCTGCATGGCCGAGATTATATGGGAGAGAGGATCAAGGACGCTAGGTGGGAGTACCGCCTTAATATAAACGTGAAGCACATCATCAAAATTAGCCTTTGTGGTTTCTCCTTTGCGGTTAAAGTGGGTACTACAAATTAACTCCATCCCGTACCCAATTCCGGGGTCCTTCGTTATAATTTCGACCGAAACCTAATTTGTGAATTGAATTATTGACGAGCAGGAAATCTTCACTTCACTCTGAACATTACCACGGTGTTACCCGGGATACTGTATGTTCGAATTTATGTTTTTATTACGTACAGAATTAATTACACCAACTTGCAATTCAATTTGAATATTAATTTTTATTATTTATTTAAACTTTGCTTAAATAATAAATAAATACTCGTAAATATCTTCACGCCATTCCCAATACTGAGGTACACAGAGGTCTAGTCGAGACAATTAAGTCCCTTCGATCCACCTTCATTCCCTTCGATCCAAGTAAATTTCAACAGTCACGATAGCCGAGTGGTTGGGTGGTCGGAATTTCGAGTCAAAAGACCTGATTTCGGTGGGTTTTTCAATAAATTATGTACGAATTATATCGTTAGCTTGGACATAAAGACGGCGACGGGCTCTTCACCTATCACGTAGTCTCAAAAATAATTTCGGTGGAAGTTGGGTCGAAGGGACTTAATTGTCTAGCTCTCTGTCTACCCCTCTATTGGGAATGGCGTGAAGATGCTTTTTCCCCAGGTTTTGTGATCTGCAGTAGTCACTACCATCAGGTGGATTGCTAACTCGTTCTTCACTCAAATCCGATTTAAAAAAACTTTTCATATTTCTTACTCGGCGAACGCTTCATACGGTAATATGAAAATTACCAGCCATAGGGTAGCCATAAACACTCTAACCTGTATTAATCAAACCTGTATTCATATACATTTGTAAATAAATATGGTAATTTAAAATAACTCAAATATAACAAGGTTTCAAACGACTTCAAACAAATAAGGTTACAGATGCGTTGTCTCTCGAGGGTTACGATGATGCCCGTATTTACTCTCTCCTATAACTTCTAAACAAAAATGGTTACACTAGTAGCGACACGAATGCAGAGATAGGAATGTGTAAAAGTATGGTACACATTCAAATGACTCTTAGAGAGACTAAAGAGAATACCTAAGGAGTTTCTTTCGCCTGTTCCTTTTCTGTTAAAGGAACATAATGACAACCGATAAACGCATGTATGTTCTTATTTCGATAAATAAATGATTTTATTTGATTTGATTTGGCGTAGTCGAGGGAGAAGTTTACAACATTTCATTCCCGGAGAGGTCACGTAGAGAGGGGATTTTTAAGATTTGATAGATACAACTTTTTTTTTGACAATTATTGCTACTTTTGTAGTACCTATTTTATTAACATTTGATATTTCTATACAAATATTATTTTATCAATATTATAATATTTTATCAATATTATAATATTGATTGATTAAAAATGAATATTATTATTGTTTATCATCCATTATAGTACATGTATAATTTTTTTTTGTATATTACCAAGGAACTTTAATACTTGTCACTTATGAAAAGGCCTTTTTTATTTTCTTAAAATTTTAAATAAATGATAATTATAAGAAATCAACTGACACGGAGATGATAGTTGGTTTTGAATTTCTCATTTATTTATAACAAAAACTTTAGCGTGTCTTACATGTTTTAGAAATTAAGAAACATGTATATCTTATACGTTTTTATTTCTAGTGGTTAAATGCGTGCAATGGCCGGCCGTTTTATAATGTCTCAGGTATTTGCACTCCAATATGTCAACCCTACTTGTCTCGATTTAGTCCTGCTCGTAAGAGTGGGTGTATCTAAGTTTAGCTCTTCTAAAAATACCTCCAAAGAAAACTCAACTTTGGTGCACTGATTAAAATGATTGAAATGCTTTGTACAGCTTCGTTGCTTTAGCGGAAACACGTTAGACTGTTAGTTAGCAGGCTGTCTTCGTTCCTACGGACGGCTCGTAATAAATAAAGGATATATTAGTATTGTTACGAGCTATGGTTTGCGGGATTGAAGTTAAAGTTATGTAGTAACTTATAAGTAATCTGTGGTTAGACTGATACATTCATACATACACACATAGATAGGGGACAGCATCATATATATTGCTCGAATTCCAAAGAAAATAGCTAAAGCTATAGTTATAGAATCAGAACTTGTGTTATAGAGTCAGAAACATAGAACCAGAATAATCCGTCGGGGATTCGAACCTCAGAGCTGGCGACACTACGAAAACCGGTGCATTTTTTTGTAAAGTAGGGAGGCGCGCAGGTGGCTTACGTGATGGTAAGTGATTACCGCAGCCCATGAACACCTGCAAAATACCGGATGAATAGCAGAAGCATTGCCGGCCTTTGAGAAAGGTATAGGCTCTTTTCTTGAAGGTCTCTAAGTCGTATCGGTCCGGAAAAACCGTGGACGGCAGCACATTCCATAAAGTGCAAGTGCGTGGCACAAAATTCCGCGAAGAACATACTGTGGTGGAATGCCAAGCATCAAGGTGGTGTTGATGCATGATGATGAATTTTTGACTATGTCGTAAGGTTCGATGGTGAAATTCAGCGGCTGGGATTAATCCAAACAATTCCTCGGAACACTCCCCGTAGTAAAAATATATATATATAGAAGGAAGTAAGGAAATAAGTCACGATAGCCGAGTTGTTGGGTGGTCGGAATTTCGAGTCGAGAGACCCGAGTTCGATCCCCAGGTGGCAGTACCAATGAGTTTTTCAAAAACTTATGTACGAATTTCATCGTTGGCTTGGACATAAAGGCGGCGACGGGCTCACCACCTGTCACGTTGTCCCGAAAATATCTTCGGTGGAAGGTGGATCAAAGGGACTTAATTGTCTAGTCTTGACCTCTGTCTACCCCTGTATTGGGAATTGCGTGAAGATATTTTTATATTTTTATTTTTAAGTTTTTCGTTTTATTCCAAAACATACGGAACTATTTAGTATCCAATATGAATTAACTTAATCTTCCAGTGTTGTTTGTCGATAATTTGTCGTTACGACTTCCTGTTTTTGACTCGTTCGTGTCACTTTGAGACCACAATGTCAGTAACGTGGACATTGTAAACATTTTGTATAATTAACATTAACCAAATCGGTTCGCACGTTCTGAACCTCCTATCTTCGCGTAATAGGTTAGCAGCGTTATAAAGCTATCTCATTCATGTAACAATTCATGTAAGGCACGATAGCCGAGTGATTGGGCTGATCGAAATTCGAGTCAAGGGATTCGGGTTCGATTTTCAAGAGGTAGACTCGTAGCAAAGGGTTTTTCCAAAATTTATGAAGGATCTACATCGTTGGTTTGGACATAAAGACAGACTCTCCACCTGTCTCGTTGTCCCAAATAGCCTTCGTTGGAAGGTGCGTCGAAATGCCTTAATTGTCTAGACCCTTGCCTGCCCCAGTATTGGGAGTAGCGTGAAGATATTAATTACAAGATATAATATTTATTTAATAATTTTTTAATTATAACTTTTTAAAAAAGAACTTAAAGCAAATGTGTAGAGTAAGTAAAAGTAAAATAAAAACAAAAAAACTTTCGTTAGTAATATCATATACTGTCGTGTTCAGAGGTCAGCGTTCGTGAATGTACTGAGAGTGTATCGCCATTTGTCGGTTGACATTGTGTCTTTGACTGGCACAGTCTTTGCCATGGCGGTGCTAGATGGAAAATTACCCGTCAATTTAATAGTACTTATAGTTATTGCTATTGCACGCCTCATAAATCGCCATAACATGTCACCCCTTAACCTAAAATTAAAGTCAATGTAAAGTTTACCTTCAACTACTGTAAAATAAACGAAATCGTATTACAAAATCAACAAACATTAATTGGCTCAGTGTACTAGGGCTTCATAGATTTGCAGGCGTAAGTAAACAATTTTATCAGTGTCGTTAAACTGAGTTCAGTTTGAACTGAGATAAGTTATGGCTTGTTGGCGGACATTATGCGTTGTAAAACGTGTGCAGTGGCACTGGCAACAACATGGTACATGGAAAATGGTTTATGTGAGTTTATTTTAATATTATTTCTTCGTTCAACAAACATGAGAAACATTTTTCTTTATCCTGAAAGTAACATAAGCAATAGTTCAAAGTTTTGACTGAAGCGGAAGCTTATTGACATAGATAGTAAATAAATAAAATAAATAAATATCTTCAAGCAATTCCCAATACAGGGGTAGACAGAGGTCTAGTTTAGACAATTATGTCTCTTCGACCCACCTTCTACCGAAGATATTTTCGGGACAACGTGACAGGTGGTGAGCCCTTTCGCCGCCTTTATGTCCAAGCCAACGATATTCGTACATAATTTTTGAAAACCCATTGGTACGAGCCTACCAACTGGGGATCGAACTCGGGTCTATTGACACGAAATTCCGAACACCCAAC